>NQII01001759.1:382182-408103 GCA_002778355.1 Clitarchus hookeri | reverse complement strand
CGTCAACCAGGTATCTTGTAACAATATGTTAACCCGTATACTATAGTTACTAAGCTTCTTTGTAGAATTTCAAAAAAAATTTTAACACAAAAAATATTTTTAAAATGTAAATTTCAAAAAATTATTTTTATGGTTAATAAAAAAATTTGCAGTCATTTTTACTACAAAACCTCAGCTTAATTATAAGCAATTGTTATTCTTCAGGCTACTCGCCTGAATTAAATAGAAAATAAACTGACAATTTGTGTGTTATAGTCTTAAGGATCTTATTCTTAACTTTTTAAGATGTAGATATTTAATGCAACAGCGTTAAACAAAAATATGGATTGCAGAGAAAACAAAAAGTATGTACCTCATTAACGTTTCGCAGCTGATGTCTTCTCAAGTTTTACGAATGAATATGAGACGCGATCAGAGAACACGATACGTACTGTGCGATAACTTGTTGTTCCGATCTGAAGTCTTGTTACACTGACTGTCTGTAAAAAAAATTCCGCACTAGTGTCTGACCGAACATCAGTATAACTTGCCGATGAAGGCTAGTTTAAAGTTTTATGACCTCTCTGTAAGGGGCTGCACACAGTATAACAAAAGACAGTCGCCAAGCATTAGCTTGCCATTGGGTTTGTCCAGGATGGCTCGGGATGGTGAAGTCAGTCAGTGAAAAGTGATGCACATTATGTTTTAACCTAATGGTAGATACATATATCTCCTCTCTCATTACGTATGTATATAATGTTAATTTTCACTTCGTGGGGCCCCTTACCTAATGGAGCCCGGGGCAGAATGCACCCACCTTTCCCCACTCCACACGCCCCGTCTGGGCGGGCCTGTTGTTGCGAGGTTGTGTTCGATAATTAATCTGTTAATGTTCCGGTGCACAACGACCAGATCCATCTACGTTTCAGGCCTGTTGAATCTGTGGATACATAGATTCAATAGGACTCGACCAAAGCATTAGTTTCCGAACGTCCGATGGATGCACTGGTGAAAATTCCGAGAAAAAAAAACTGCGGCCTCTGGCAGCAGTTACACCGGGCCGCTAGGTTCTCTTGGGCTGTAACTATCGATCTAACATTCAAATACGAAAGGAAAAAAGAATGAAATGTACCTTAGAACTTTAAGTTATCTGTTTGCTAACGGTCGTTTCTCAGCCGTTAAGCAGTTAAGTGAAGTGTTATTCATTGTGCGAGTATGTAAAATGCGACAATAACTGTACTTGTAAAATATGTTTTCTCAAGTCAAAAATTAATTTGGAATGTGCCACGATTATTAGATGAGTGTTGTAACAGCATAAATAAAATAAATAACTTGGAAGGTTTTTACGAGTAAATCTGGCGGGACCGGGCCCTCGTCTTACAAAGGTTGAGAACCGCTGCATTGCGTGACATTATTATGACGGCGACGCTAGGAAACGCAACCTTCACTGCTTTCTTGAAAGAAAGCCGCCAAAATACAGACTCAAGACAGGCGTAGAATAAGGCACTGGAATTGCACGTCACTGAACATTCTGGCGAGCATTCGCAATAGCGTTGTGTGTGCCGAACTCCGACAGCGAGATTTTCCCGCCCGCCAATATTTCGTGAAGTTGGTGACGAGGGACGACTATCCAGACTATCAAGTAACCGGGCAAACTGCTTCAAACTACACTCGGAACAATAGTGCTCGTGAAAGATAACGATATGTTTGCGTTTCCACGCTGCGTGGTGGGGGAACGCTATAAAAACAGCTGGCCAAGTAATTGGTCTAATACAAGAGAAAACATTTACTTTATGTGTTATTTTAGATAATGTGCCTGTCAACAGTTGAAAAGCATTGTCGAAGGCATGCGAAAAGGGTATTATAAAGCGCAAAAAGNTTTAGATAATGTGCCTGTCAACAGTTGAAAAGCATTGTCGAAGGCATGCGAAAAGGGTATTATAAAGCGCAAAAAGTAAATTACAATATAAATACAATACTACCGAAGAAACTGAACATCGTATGAGACAGTATGCTAGGTTACGTATAAATTATATAAACGAACTACCAGGAGGAGATAACTACCCTTTACAATTACAGAATAAAGTCATTAAGTAAGTGTTTAATTTAAAAATGTTATACAGTTATAATTATCCGGTTGTTCACTCGCGAAATTACCACTTAAATTAGGCCCATGTTGAAATATTAACTAAAAGTTTCACTAAATTATTACTTTGTAAAGTTCACAAGGAAAAGATATTTTGACATGTCACTNTGAAATATTAACTAAAAGTTTCACTAAATTATTACTTTGTAAAGTTCACAAGGAAAAGATATTTTGACATGTCACTAAAATTTGATATTCTCAAACAAATCGTGGAAAATTCTTAGTTACAGTGATAGGTGTGTAATGTATTGTGTGCTATTAATAATTTCATTAGACTTTTCTGGGCAGCAAATTTTATCGCTTCAAAATCCTACACACCATCAGCTATTAAATAAATTTGTCTTTTACAATTAATTTTTGGCTGTTCACGTAATTTAATAATCCTTTCCATGTGCTTGGTTTTAAAGATTCTTTAAGTTTATAAGTATTAGACCGGTATTAATAAGAATCAACATGACCTTAGACAATGTCACGCATGCCTATAGGATTTTTTTTTTTTTTTATATAAATCGTGAAAATGTCTTCCATCAGTGCTCCGACAGTAATAAAGGTAGTGGATGGGCCTATATTAACAGTGCAAGAAAGTACTCGAAATTGTTATTTAATCGAGAGGATTTTTCGATGGTTTTGGCATGACAAGACACAAACAATAAGTTTGAGTACTTCTTTTACGCTGTTATGGTAGGCCAATTCACTGCCTTTATTACTCTCGGAGCACTGATGGAAGACAAGAACAAAATATTATTTCCTCTTAAAATGTTGAGGAACTGGCGTTTTGTAGTTCCTCGACTATGGAGGCGTTGTCTTCTCTGCATTTGGTAACGGCGCGGCGGTGTAAATGCGGGAGGTGGAGTGGATGTCTGCACTTGCTGGCACCTGCAATCGAACCTTACACCACCCATCTAACTCCTCGTCAAATTACATGGCGGTCGTATTGTCGAATGGGCTGCAATAATAATACATGAGTAAGTGACGTCAGTCTCATATGTCACTGACTTGTGCTTATTTTGTGAAGGTTCGGGGGGGACCTGCCCAATTGCGCTCCTCCCCCCACCAGAGTGATGCGCAAGTGTTACTCTGGTTAAACCAGCGCAAATCAAAAGAAGTTGACCCCCCCCNATTCCTATTCTCTGTCTCCTGTAGCATTTAATTCTTTCCTGCCGAAAGGGTTTTTACGGTGACTATGCCGGGTTTTCCCTTTCTCTTCTAATTATAGTTTAGCTATAAGTACACTTAGGAAGGTTGTCATGGCCACAATCTGGCCATGGCAGCCCAATTCCTCTTTGCCGTGATGCATGTCTCCTTGCATGATACTCCCTTCCTTGTAGGCGTATGGGGCTTAGCCCTGAGACGCACTTAACTCCCGTCCCTAGCGCGGGCTCATATAACACTTAGTTTTAGAGTAGTTAGTTAAAAAAAATACTTTGTGAAGGCGGAGAACTCGCACATATCAGGACCCGTCAGGGGTCCGTTGGCCAAACCGTTCATTGAGGCCAAGTCTCACGCAGCAGATGGGATGTGTTGAATACATTACATGGTTTTAGTCAGTACTGTACTTATAAAGTTGTTTTCACATTTATGCGACATGAACGATGGAGGTAGCCAATTATGAGTGTTTTCTTGACGCTATAGAGCGATGGATGTCGGCGAAACAGACCGTCCTGCCCTCTGTTATCGTACAAAGAAGTTCGCTCATTGATGCGAAAATGGAACTTAATGTTATTAGATTTTATTACCACGTGTTATTTTTGAGAGAGGCAATATTTTCTTTCTATGAAACAAAATAAAAACAATATGATGGTTCATAACACGAAATACTCGTCGGGCATCAACATTATACTTATGTTTTCGTATAAACTTCGGCGACAACTGTATTATTTTGAACTCCTGTCATTGCCTCTGCAAACAGACAAACCGTTTATTAGGTGTATCTTAATTTCTTATATACCTAGGCTGCTCGCCAGTTTATTTATTATGCGTGCACAACTGTTATTCTTCTTATTCCCAGTCGCCGGCGACGAGTGTCACAACCAATGTCTCGCTCGTGCAACGCTCTCGAAGCCCGTCGTCAACGTCAAAGCTCTGATTAGTCGAAACGTATCGAGGGATCTCAGCATAAACTATGAGGTGGACTGATTTTCATCTTCTGCGCATGTCCCCAGCATTGGCTCAACTATCGCCAGCACAGCTGTCACACGTGGTCAACACTGATGAACGTGATGGTTTACGGCCTATAGGGGAAGCCTCATCTCGTAGCCTATAGGCTGTTCACGATAAAGTAAGCACTTTTGAAATAAACCTTTGAAAAAAAGTCATTGTCCCCAACCACATGCGTAATTATGTGTTAGAGTGCATACTGGCATCAGGCCTCCCAGTTAAGTTGGCATCGAATTAATGAAAATAATTCTTAACATTTGAAGTTGTGTTGTGAGTGTAATGTTTAAATTTATGGCCGCAGAAGCTACGATTTCTTCTTTTATTCACATCAGAGTATGAATGTACATATTAGTTACACATTTACATTCCTAATAATTCGACGGTTTCACTTGGATCATGGCGCATGAATTAAGTTACGAGGTCCGTGGTAATGGCAACTTTACATACAGTGGGACAAATGTTTTAAACCTTTGCCAATCAGTTTTGGGTTTGTCCTAAATAGCTGAAAATTACACTAAAAAAACTTTAAAAATTTCCTGCAAGATTTTTTGTTCCCAAAAAAATGTGGACCTCAATAATTACAGTTTCCCAACCAATACAGATTTGTAACATTATCAATATATGGCCAGTAAAACCTCATTTTACATATACTCAAATAGAAAATCTCTTAATTTGGCGCTCCTAGCATTTATAGGAGCTGAGTAATACACAATTAAAAAAGTGGGGTTGGGAAAAATTGGGGTGACTTATGTAGACTCTTTTTGTAGGTGGGGGTGGCATTAAGCATCACTAAATATAATTTTTTACTTATATTTTGTTTATTTTAGAGCTTGTTTGCTTAACTTGATTTATTATTTGCTTTTTCTGTTACAATTTTGCTTTGCTGTGCTTTTTTTTTCCTCTCTGTTTGTGATTTAAAATTGTAAAATATGGTACACAAATGCCACGGAATCATAAAAGAATAGCTGGTAGCAGAAGCTATGTAGATTACTTTAAAGAACAATTGGAAGCAGCAATGAAGGCAGTAAATGAAGAAGAAGGGTTTTCAGTAATCAGGCTGCAGAGTATTTTAACGTTACAAGATAAACATTAAGTAATCGGTTAAAAGTACGCCACACAAACAATTCTGGTGGTTAGACAGCTCTGTCGAAAGAAGAGGAATCTCAATTATCCGATTACTTAAAGAAATGTGCTGAATGGGGCTTTCCTCTAGATTTTACACTTACACAAATGATTGTTAAGATTATCTAGAAAAAAAAAGGAGTATGGTAACTGGGTTTTGGTGGAGGGACGAAACAAAAAATCCTGTAAACACTGTATCGTGCAAGTGACAAAGATACCAACCGGACGATGACGGAGGGGACCCGGAAGTGCGAATTGTGAAAAAGACTGCTATACAAGTTGGACATAAAAGTGCCTTCTAATGGCGAGACTCTGAAGGTAGCACAATCGATGCGAACTGGATTATTAAAGTGTTACCAGAACCTTCAATTGTGAAACGGGGGCTCCTTGTTTTCCCTAACAGACTACTGTTTACAGTAAAGACAAAACGTGCTTGTACAGAACATCGTGTGTACAATATCAATAATATTGTGAAGGGCTTTAGTTAATGCGTACAACAGGAATGCATTTTTGTAGGAGGTTAGAAAATCATAAGCGTTTCAAGTCATACTACAGTACTGTACAGAAGTTACCGTACAAAAACGCAACACCCTGAAAATGGACTTATCCAATACGTAAGTACTGTAAACAATTTTTATATGATATTGTTTGTATTTCAATAGAGTGCAAAGTGACATGAGTTACATTACACTATAAACCATAGGAAATATTTTTTCTGGCAAAAATTTGTTTATCAGAAAATTAAGATTTTTCTATATGTGCAGTAGATAAAAAATATACATAATTTCTTTCATAAATGAAACAGTATTTTTATGCAGAAACATGTTGATTGTCCTTTTTAATAACATAATTGGTTTAAATTTATATTTATTTTTTATATATTTTTTTAAGATATGTCGCAAAAACCACATCCGCGAACCCTTTAAACCAGAAATTTCTTCAGAAAAAAAAACTGTAAATGTTGGGCTTTCAGAGAAACATCCAGTTACCCCTAACGTAGCTTGGCTTTGGTGCAGCATCTGAAATAGATAACTGNTGACTGCCCAAAGTCACCCCAACATGGGGGGTGACTGGGCGATTCTTAGGCCTTGGCTGAAAGTGGTACGAGGAAGCAATCAAAAAAAGTTCTAGCACNTAACTGCCCAAAGTCACCCCAACATGCGGGGTGACTGGGCGATTCTTAGGCCTTGGCTGAAAGTGGTACGAGGAAGCAATCAAAAAAAGTTCTAGCAAAAGTGNACTGCCATCTTAAAGTGCACTCTTTAAAACCATTATGAGCACCAACAAAGAATTTTTTTATTCTAAAGCAAAGCCACACGAGGAAAAAGAAAAGTCACCCCAACCCACTGTATGGCGGAAAGTTACAATATTATAAGTAAAAGTAGATTCCAAGCAGGACTTTCAAACGTGCTCAGTTAACCGTGAACATCTTATACCTGAACCAGCGTGTTTTCTCCCGGCGCAAGATACCGTGGTGGCGAACCGGGTTCGATTCCCGGCGGGGTCTCTTCTGGATTTTCGCACGTGGGAGTGGTGCCGGACGATGCCGCTGGTCGACGAGCTTTCTTGGGGGATCTTCCGTATCCCCCCGCTGTCACATTCCGGCGCTGCTCCATACTCACCTTGCTTCACTCTCATCGGCTCTCAAGACCCCGATGTTCAGAGCTGCCCATACTTCTCCACTCTCCCGGCGCTGTGGCGGAATAGTCTGGGGCGGCGCCCCGGGCAGGGCGAGATGGTTGCACGCACCACGGAGGCCTGTCGACCGCACGTTCCCCTGCTTGCCGCGCTTCTCCCACAACGCAGCTATAGGCCATTATCGGTAAAGTGAGCACTTTTGAAAGTCCTTTCATTTTGAATAATAGTAAATAAATACATTTTATTTATCTCTAGAAGTTAACTTTCTAGTGCGGTGGTATATACACAGTGTGTTTATTACTCACATGGCATAAAGGATAAACTATGGCTGAAAGGAAAAAGTAACGAGGGCCTCAAAAGTGCTCACTTGACCGTGAACAGCCTATAGCTAGCTTCATACAGCACTTTGCTCTGTATGGTAAACACTGCAGTGCGGCAGCGTCTCTTCAAGTTACTTTCCTTTGTGCCTACCCTGTAACTCTCCAAACAGCAGTGGAAGTTTTTAACTCATACATCAGGCTGCAAATATAGGAATTATACTTTTTAAAGCTGGAAACTTCACCGTTACAGGTTTAACTCTAAAATGTAGGAAATATACAATGGAAGTGTGTGATAAAACCGCGATTGCTTTACAATTTTTGAATAAAACCTTTGAAAAATCACCCCGTGTATGACGTGTTTTGTTTCCTAAATATGTCGCGTATCACAAGCGTTTCATACTCATGTTACCATAAAAGTACTTCATTTTTAATTAAATTGAACTTTTATTTAAAATGTATCTATAAATTATACTATTTCATTTATAATTAATATGAACAAAAACAATGAGAGAATAGGTGTGTTGGTAATGCCTAGTAAGAAATGGTTCTTATGCAACATTTTATTAGACTAGGTGCGCACGAATGCGGTGCGGTGTCCCTTTGTTGTATTTTCTAAACTTTGTTTGCACGAGGCGGAGGAATATCGTGGAAGTAAAACTTTAGCAGGGCTTTAGAAAAGTTGGGAGTAACCGTGAGTGGACTATATACACTGATATGGAATATTTGCGAACTGTTTCTCTGAGTGCACGTTTGTGTATTTCTGTGAGCTTTATTTCATAAAATACCAGGGTGCTCTTTTCCGGAGTATGAGACTTTAGTAGCCGACTTTTCATTGCAGTTGTGTAGTCGGCATTGTAAAAGTAACAGTTTTGTGGGGCCGTAGTGCGTCTTTTCGACGCATGTATTTCCGGAATGCGAGGTGCAGTGCGGTGCCGGCCTGCTTTTGCAGGGAGAGGTCAGCTACGAAAGTCGCAAACGGTGCAGGGAACGTGACAGTCGTGCAAAACTTCGATGTAAATATTATTATATATTAATACGGACCGCAGATCACTCCATCGCTCTAAAATCGAAAGTTGAAACTGCTCCACTTGAACCAGTAAAATTCTACTGATCAATTTAGTTGCTGGTATTCACAGATTAAACGGTGATTTCTTCTGTTTCCCTGTGAATTGCAGTGGCCTGACAGTAAAACCTAAGTGCATTCCATTGATTCGCCAGTAGATAGCAGCTCAATAACTGAAGATTCAGTAAAATAATTCCACAGACTAAAACCACTGATTTATATTTAGAGTGCATGCAGCAGTGCGGATCAAGCACGCTATTTCCCGACAGGAGTTGCTGGCGGAACTTCCGCCATCTTCATTCCCCCGCGGCAGTTCGATCCCGGCCGTGCACCCACAAGCGACAGCAGTCGCTGCTCCTATCTGCGAGTGTCGGCAGTGGTGTTCATTCTCTGTAGTCACGGTCATTGTAGCGTGTTGGCATCTTCCGAGCCTGCCGGCATTCATATCACGGATTACAATGTTATTTATATAGCTGTTGATAGTAAGTTTTTAATAGATAATGATTATAATTCGTTCGATGTTATGTTTTTGTTCTATGAATAGGCATATTTGTAAAAGTATTTTTTATTTCTTGTATTACTTTCTTGATCTAATCATGTACCTATTTTATAATATTGAAACTAGGACACACAATTTATTATTTATATCTAATAACGGCTTTAGAGGCGCAGTTAAGGCATAGGCGCCTTATCTTACACTGGACCCATTACATATTCACTTTCACTTGCTAGAAATTCAAACATTGGTATTACAGATTAAAACTTATAAGTATGCATCTTAATACTAAACAAACCAAAGATACAATTTAATTACTCTCTCACTCATTCTCTTACACACTTATTCATCATTCACATATGTACACATGCATAACACAACTTCGCGAAATGTCAATTTCATCCCCTCGACCACCGGGGTGACAAAGGTAGTACTTATTTACTGTGTTCTTAAATCTCCTGAAATTTTCAATATTTCTGTGTTCAGTCGGCAGACTGTGCCATGCCCTCGACGTGGCAAGGCGAGGGGCTCGGAACAGAATGTGGTCTTGTGTAGCGGAGTTAGCAGTCGGCTTTAGAGCGCGTGTTTACTTCGTGGCGGTCATTCAGGTAGGAAACCCGCTTGTAAAGGAGCGAGGTCTGATAGAATTGAGTGTTTTATGGAACAAGAATAGGGTATGAGTAGTTCTTCTGTCTAGCTTAAGCCAAGACAGTTTTCTTAGGTAGTGGCTAATGGTATCTCGTGTTTTTAAATTCAATATGAACCTCACGCACGTGTATTGAAGTTTCTGCAGTTCACTTAGATTGTTCTAAACAACATCAGTAGTCAATTATAGGCATTAGTAGAGATTGGACTAAAGAGTTGTTTTTATTCGAGCAACCTAAAGAATACAGTGAGTGGTACACCTTTCTACACAAGGCAGTAAAATGATCGGCCCAAGACAACATTTTTATAAATTGTGACTCCTAAAATTTTAACCGAATTTGATGGAGTAATCTTCTTATTATTGAAGACAGTATCGGGAATGACATAGTAGTTAACAGTGGATACAAGAGCTAGGGAACCAATCAGGATGCACTGTGTCTTAGCTGGATTTACACCGAGGCTGTTTCGAATAGTTTAACTGTGTATTCCTGTAAGTTCATGATTCAGATTTTCAAAAACCATTTTAACGTCGGTTTTGTCTAAGTGTGCGTAAATCTGCAGGTCACCAACGTAAAGGTGATGTTTAGAAAAGGACAAACATTTACTTATGTCATTAGTAAACAGAGAGAGCAAAAGGGGACCAAGTACAGAGCCTTGGAGGGGACCCCAGACTTTATGGAGCGCTATTCAGACTGCTGACCATGTACTACAACGCACTGGCTCCGGTCATTATGATAGGATTTGAGCCATTCACACACATCGGCAGAGAAATTAAAAACATTTCTCAGTTTCGCTAGCAGGATTTCGTGATCTACAACATTTAATGCTGTACTAAAATCGGCAAGGCATAAAAGCGTTAACTTTCGGTGTTGTATGGCTAAACGAATATTATCAACTATGTCAATCAAAGCAGTACTTGTGCTGTGCATTGGACGAAAACCAGACTGGTAATCTATCTAGCTTGTTAAATTTATTTTGTAAAAATTTGTCGATGTACTAAATATTTAATTACCAGACTGGCAAAATACTGATCGGACGGTAGTCTTTTTTAGCAGTTGGTTGCAGAATTTTCGCAATTGGAATCACCTGCGCTTTCTTCCAGCACGTAGGGAAGATATCTTTTAGTGAAGCATTAATCACATGTGCTAGTGCTGGCAGGATGGGCGCAATCAGTTTAACAGACAAACCATCAGTACCCTGAGCTTTTGTTTTTATTCGCCTAAATGACTTGCATACTTCACTGATGGTGACGGNATGACTTGCATACTTCACTGATGCTGACGGGCCGAAAGGAAAATTGGGTTTTAGTGCTATCGTGTACTCTAAGGTTTTGAGTTTGAGTTTTATGAGTTGAAGCGTCGATATTAGTAGCAGTGAAATATTCGTTCATCTCTTCAGGAGACAAATCTGAGGAGAAAATACTATGTATTTGCTTTTTTGTTCGTAACAAGAGATACTTCCGGCTTACGGAGATTGCTCTACAGCTTGGACACCGGGATATGCGACTGTTGTAACGAGCTGTAGTAGCTGAGATTTGCGTTTCTAACGTCCGGTGTACATTTATTTCTCAGGTTCTTGTATATACTACAGATTAACTTCCCGTAGACCTGCTTGTTATACGCGTATGAACTGCTTATATGCGTCGTCCCGTTTTGCCATCATCGCTAAAACCTTATCAGTCATCCAAGGGGCAGCAGGGCGAGTGACTCGCTTGGTAAGTACCGTATCTGTTATCACGGTTGACTTTGAGCAGATTGCGTCAAAGTCACCCATAATAATTACATGCTGGTATTCCGGAACTATCTGCGTCAAAATATCTTCAATATCGTTCAATAAGCGAGCATGCAGAGGTTTATACACCACCCCAACTACAAGAACATGATATTTCATTTTCACCTTTAAAAACAGGTATTCCGGCCGCCCGGAATAGGCACTAGCTTAACTAGCCAACAGCGTAGCATTCAAGTCATCCCGTATATACATAGCTACACCACCTCCTCTTTTGAGCGTTCTGTCGTTTCTGTGCAATACGCATGTCAACAAGGGAGCTTGGCAGTGACGGGACGAGTCATGTCTCTAATACCAACAGGGCATGAAAATTTAGTTGCGAATATATAGCGCGGAAATGATCTGTTTCCAAGTAACGACTGGGCGTTTGTGTGCTCAGTATGGAAAGCACGGGGGGTTGCACAGCAGCTGGTTTCTAAGAAAGCTGCTTGCTTAAACAGGGGGCGAGGACAAACCGGTTTTGAGGGTTGATAGAGGGTCTCCAAACAATTCAGTTGGGTTGTCAGCACTGCACATAGCTTGAAAAACGTTGGTAACACACTAGTCATTAGGACACAAGTAGTTGGAGCAAAAACAACATAAGTGACTCACCTCACCGGTAGAAAAGATAAACTGATATATCCTCACAAAGAATTAAAAAGCAGGAACACGCTACAAATAAGTAGTGAAATTATCGACTCACATTCAAACGAAAAACTTGCACACACACACAAACAATACGAAAAACAAAGTTATCAACAAACTATAGCAGAAAGTACACATGGCTAATGTTATATAAAAAAGCAAGAATAATAAATAATGCATTATTTCATTGATTTGGTTTGACCCTGAGAGCAAGCGTTAGAAAATTAAACAATCTGCTGTTAAGAGTTAACATTTTTTTTTAACTCGTGATGTCGAGCTCGGTATTGTTTGGGCTCGCTCTGGGAAACTCAGCTAGTCACTTACTCTCTTCACTCGAACGGTCGAATTCCTTGTCGGCAAATCGCATCGGAAATTGAATTTCAGCGAAAGGTACATACAGNACGAAAAACTTGCACACACACACAAACAATACGAAAAACAAAGTTATCAACAAACTATAGCAGAAAGTACACATGGCTAATGTTATATAAAAAAGCAAGAATAATAAATAATGCATTATTTCATTGATTTGGTTTGACCCTGAGAGCAAGCGTTAGAAAATTAAACAATCTGCTGTTAAGAGTTAACATTTTTTTTAACTCGTGATGTCGAGCTCGGTATTGTTTGGGCTCGCTCTGGGAAACTCAGCTAGTCACTTACACTCTTCACTCGAACGGTCGAATTCCTTGTCGGCAAATCGCATCGGAAATTGAATTTCAGCGAAAGGTACATACAGNACTCTTCACTCGAACGGTCGAATTCCTTGTCGGCAAATCGCATCGGAAATTGAATTTCAGCGAAAGGTACATACAGCCAATAAGATGATAGCATGTAATATATGCAAGTGGACTGTGTGGGTGCTGTAAAGATACAATAATTACGGGCGGCGCCCAACTGTCGCTTGAATTGTTTTGCAGTGTGTTTGAAATACGTTTTTTTTTCTTTCACTAAACTACTAAACTTGTCCCCATTATATCAATGTACGAAAGGAAAACACACTGCAGACGAGGTACGTATAATAATCTCAACACATCACGCACATTATAAATGATATTCCTGAGCCCTCTAAAATAGCCAAAAACGGCTTTTTCACATTGCTGTATCTTATAATATACTGGTCGGAAATATGGGGAACTATTATAGGGACCTGCATTGTACTTTGCTACAGACTTTCCACCAATGAAATTATAGGGTCTCGGCTTAAAGTCCCATAGGTACACGCAGCGCGAGAACACTGCACGCCAGTTCAGCGCCTTGCGCGTAGGAGCGAAGGGACATAGGCGCGCGTGACAATGTAGTCCTTATCGCTCCCGCGCTTCCCTGCCTCAAACGCGCTAAAATAAACCTCGCAAGTAGGCGCCGCCCTTAATTACAAGACAATCTTCGGCAAGCGGTGTGCATGAAACGCACAGGCAGGTTCGCAGTGTATCTTGTGTGTGTAGCAGGTGACCGCCGTCCAGCGCGCGGGAGCGCCGGGAGCTTCCTCGTAACTCGCCGTCAGCCGAGGTCACTTCGCGCCGCGTGTTGACAGTCTCCTCCGCCGGCACCGTAGTGTTGTGCCTTATGGTCACGCAGCTCTTTCCGAGTAAGGTCGCCACTCGCTGCGGCTCCTCGTCCACAGCCTGCGACACGTCTTGCCTCGCGTCTGATAGTGGCAAAAATGAGGAAATGGTGCCGGAAGTTTGCCACACTCTAAATCCGAATCAGTGATATCAATCCGCGAAAAATCTTTCACTGAAAGTCAGTTTAAGCTGCTGCTGACCGGCGAATCAAGAAAATTAACCGGGAACAAGTGATTTATAGCAATGACATTCTTGGTATTCAGTGGGAAATCATACATAAATCAGTGAAATTCAATCACTGTATTAATCAGTTATCTGGCTCCGATTACCAGTTGCTCTCAATTCTCACGGNTCTTTCCGAGTAAGGTCGCCACTCGCTGCGGCTCCTCGTCCGCGGCCTGCGACACGTCTTGCCTCGCGTCTGATAGTGGCAAAAATGAGGAAATGGTGCTGGAAGTTTGCCACACTCTAAATCCGAATCAGTGATATCAATCCGTGAAAAATCTTTCACTGAAAGTCAGTTTAAGCTGCTGCTGACCGGCGAATCAAGAAAATTAACCGGGAACAAGTGATTTATAGCAATGACATTCTTGGTATTCAGTGGGAAATCATAAATAAATCAGTGAAATTCAATCACTGTATTAATCAGTTATCTGGCTCCGATTACCAGTTGCTCTCAATTCTCACTGTTTTCACTGATTTGGCTCAATTCTCACTGATTCAAATTTAGATTGTATAACGACTCCACAGTCCTGTGTTATATTCAAATGACATGATCGTTAAAGTGTACAAATGCCTCTTATAGTCCATGCAGTGTGTAGGTAGGNTCCTGTGTTATATTCAAATGACATGATCGTTAAAGTGTACAAATGCCTCTTATAGTCCATGCAGTGTGTAGGTAGGCCAGAAACTCTATTCCAGGAACATTCATCAGATAGTCGTGGAGACTTCAGAAGTTCACGTACGCTGCCTTAACGTCTAATACAGAACACGTGTTTTATGTCGCATCAGAACCAAACAAGAAGTCAATGAAAGTAAAAATATAACTTAATAGGTTGACCTATTTTTATTAATGTTTTCGCATAGTAGTATTTATAACCACACGCCACAAATAAGCCAGCTTTTTAAAACGAAATTGTACGCAATTTATTTTGTGATCAATCCAACAAATACGTTTCGAAATTAGTTTTTATATATTTCATTCCTTTACTAGGACATAGACCTTTCATTATCGTGAACAAATAATATTTAAATTTCGACACTTTCAAATCTGTGGTGTACAATATATTTGATGTTCTGTTTAGAATAATTCTGAATAATACATTTTAAAGTTCATAAAATACACATTATACAACTTGAAATGAATTGTAAAATTTAATNTAAAATACACATTATACAACTTGAAATGAATTGTAAAATTTAATATGC
The DNA here is from genome assembly GCA_002778355.1 of Clitarchus hookeri. Lineage (NCBI taxonomy): Eukaryota > Metazoa > Arthropoda > Insecta > Phasmatodea > Phasmatidae > Clitarchus > Clitarchus hookeri. Next base: position 393,135 of record NQII01001759.1, on the reverse strand, counting down.
AATGTTTTATTTATTAAAATACAAAAATTTAGATAGCATGCACAAATGGTCTGAAGGCAGTCGGTGCATTTGATATGTATATGTTTAAAATTAACTAAGTGCTTCACATTACATATTTCAAGTTGCATAATGTGTATTTTAATAATTTTAAAATTAATTATTTTAAATTATGTTATAGAAAACATTTAATATTTTGTCCACTACAGATTTGGAAGTGTANTATGCAATGTTTTATTTATTAAAATACAAAAATTTAGATAGCATGCACAAATGGTCTGAAGGCAGTCGGTGCATTTTATATGTATATGTTAAAAATTAACTAAGTGCTTCACATTACATATTTCAAGTTGCATAATGTGTATTTTAATCATTTTAAAATTAATTATTTTAAATTATGTTATAGAAAACATTTAATATTTTGTCCACTACAGATTTGGAAGTGTANCATTTTAAAATTAATTATTTTAAATTATGTTATAGAAAACATTTAATATTTTGTCCACTACAGATTTGGAAGTGTAGAAATTAAAATTTTATTTCTTGACAGTAATTACAGGGCGGGGTAGTAATAGCTTGAACTGTATGAAACATAATCTTAAAATGTATTTCTTGGATTGACTACAAAATACATTTTGTACAACTTTCTGCCAAAAGATTGGCTTATTGGCGTGCGGTTATTACTGCTAGATAAAAACGTTCTTTGAAATATGTCAACGTTACTTTAATTGCCATAATACTCTCCAGTGATCATGGCATTTGAATATGATATGATTCCGAACTGCGACCATGTTCGCCGCAGAAATAATATCAGAATCGTTAAAATTCCTGTTTCATTTGATTTACTTAATATTGTTTCCTAAAACTGATGAAACAGTGACCCCCGTCGCTTCAAATTGGAAGTCTAGTAGAGCCGCTGCTGCCTCACTGCGTAGTAAATTGTTTCAAAATGGTGTTCGTTTTCAGAGCTTACCGTCGTTACATTGATTTTGTCTGTTGCAGTATTGGCACAGACCACCGGCATAATGGCACCACTGCTCGCCAATCAGGCCTGGTCACCTGCTCGCCAGCCGGCAGCCCAGCCAGTAAGACGCAGTAGCCAGTCAGACACAAGCCCCGTTCCCAGCGCCTCGCGCAAGTGTGTACGTCCACATCAAAGGAACCGCCTCGCAGTTTCGTCTCTGTGATATTGATCAGTGTTCATTGTTTTGACCCGCATCCCCTTGATCTTTTCAAGCTCTTCTAATTAGTTCATACAGAGTATAGTTCATTCACGGTTAATTCCAACTTTTCTGAAGTTCTACTTCCAAGGCACTCCTTCGCCTTGTGTAAAACAAAGCTTAACCGAGTCTAGAAAATTACATCTAAGGGACAACGCATCGCATTCGTGCGCACTCGGTGTAGTATTATTTTGGATAAGAACTATTTCTTACTAGGCATTACCAACATACCTATTTTCTCACTGTTTTTATTTATATAAATTATAAATAACATTTGGTAATTTATATATAAAATATTAATAAAAGTTCAATTTTAAGCAATAATGCGGTATAAAACACTTGTGGTACATGACAAATTTAGTAAACNAAAATATTAATAAAAGTTCAATTTTAAGCAATAATGCGGTATAAAACACTTGTGGTACATGACAAATTTAGTAAACGAACTAAACAGTCCCATACTAGGGTGGTTTTTCGAAGGTTCTATTCAAAAAGTGAAGAAACCGCAAATTCTGCTACTGCAGCACAGGCGCGTCAGTTTATCAAGTGACGTGCCGTAAGTGGTGCTGTGAATTGGAGGGAGTAANAAAATATTAATAAAAGTTCAATTTTAAGCAATAATGCGGTATAAAACACTTGTGGTACATGACAAATTTAGTAAACAAACTATACAATCCCATACTAGGGTGGTTTTTCAAAGGTTCTATTCAAAAAGTGAAGAAACAGCGAAATCTGCTACTGCAGCACAGGCGCGTCAGTTTATCAAGTGACGTGCCGTAAGTGGTGCTGTGAATTGGAGGGAGTAAAGTGGGTCTGAAGCCTTGGTGTATGTGTTTATAAAAGCTGTTNAAGTGAGTCTGAAGCCTTGGTGTATGTGTTTATAAAAGCTGTTCACGATAAAGTGAGCGCTTTTGAAATGAACCTTAGAAAATAGTCACTGCCCCTGACTGCGTATATTTTAATGGGTGCACTGAGCGACATTCGCCCAGTAAAGTTGGTAACGATGGATGGAAAGTAGTTCCATATCCTAACGTCAAATAACAATTGTTAGGAAACCGTTTGTGATAGCTTAAATTATTTCTTTCGTTTTCTGGGTGTTTTTTATTTTTGTTTTTATTCGTCGAAGTGTAAAAATGAGCATAATTGTAAAATATTTACTTTGCTAATAATATCACAGTTTCACTTGACCGAAGCATGAATAAAGTGGTGAAGCCCATAACAATGATAATTTTACATAATGCGGAAGAATACACAACGTTCATACAAGTAGATCTTAAGCGGGGCTTTCAAGAGAGCTCTTTATACCGTGAACAGCCTACACTGACATAAATGTTGTGGCCAGATGCCGTCACAGCGGAAGTGCACCCGGCCGTGCACATATTAGTAGACACGTGCAAAATTCGCGTTATTATTCAGCGGCAAGCTATACTTCGCCGTCCTGTATACACTCGAGTCGATGTCAAATGTTTATTGGCTTCTGGTAAAGTGAGCACCTATGCACCATTTTGGTCGTTGTTGGACTATCTTGCCGTTACTTGTTTCCGATTGTTTCTAGGCCTCCAAGGCGTATCAAAACAACTGTAGACCAACGAAAAGAGCAATACAAACCCACATGTGTTTGAAATCTGTTCTGTCTTCAAATAATAAGGCGAATTCGCAAGTCTTTATCTATTAGTATATTCGCAGTATATTCACACTTTTTGAATCAAACCTTTGTAAATCACCCCTTGTAACGTGTTTGGTTGTTTCCTAAATGTGCCATGAATCATAAGCGTTTTATATTTCGGTTAACATGAAAATATTCTATTTTTAGTTGAATTATTTTTTTACTTATCTGCAGGGACGTACAAAATTCGCGTTATTTTGTAGGTGTAGACCAAACTCCAAGATGCTATTGCTCGTTTCACTTCTGCCATTGGCAGACAGCTCGTGTAGCCCGTCCCAGGGACGCTTTCAGCCAATAGTGTAGAGTCATCTTGTGAGCGATCAATATCCAGTAAAGAGTTCACACAGCGAATGACGTCGTGCAGTTGCCAGTAGCCAAGGAAAATGTGAATTATGCCCAAGTATGTGAAGCCTAGAGTTCTACCAAATAAAAACACGAATTTCGCACGTCTCTAATGTGCAATTTATAAATTATAATGTTTATTTATTATTAATATAATGAAACAGAGAGAGAGAATAAGTGTGTTGGTAACGCCTGGTAAGAAATAGTTATCATGCAAAATATAATTAAACTGAGTGCGCACTAATACGGAGGCGTTGTCCCTTCGGTGTAGTTTTCTAGACTTGGTTAAGTCTTGCATAAGGCGGAGGAATAGCCTTAACGTATAATGTTAGCAGGGCTTCAGTAGAGTTTGAAGTATAGAGATGGCTGTGGAAGACAGGGAGGGGGGGGAGGCAGACGGGGCGAGTGTCCAGGGGTGGCAGGACAGACGTCGGCGGAGGCTGTCTGTTCCTCTGGCGACGTGGGCGACCCGTGTGGCCTTGTGCACGGTCACCCGGCGGGGTTACTGACCCCTGCCCCTTCGTCTGCCTCGCGCGCCCGTGGAAAAAGCACCGCAGACCCTGGCTCTTGCGGGGCCCGTAGCGACACAGGTGGCGATAAGGTCGACCGCCACGCGTGTCTCCCGCGCGCTCCAGCCCCTAAAGCCGCGGTAGACGGAGCCGGCCGGCTCTGCGACTCGCGCACTTATAGGCTGTTCGCGGTAAACTAAAGCACTTTTGGAAGCCCTGCTTGAGATCTACTTGTATGTACGTGCATTCTTCTACCGCGTGTAAAATTAACGTCATGGGCGTGATCACTTCGCTAGTGCGTCGGTCAAGTGAAAGTGTGAAATTATCAGGAAAGTACGTATTTTACAAATTTGCTATTTCTAATAGTGCATGCATAAAACTAGAAAACAGAATATATAATTTCAGTATTCACAAACGTTTACCTCACTTTTTAAATTCTACGTTAAGACATGGAACTACTATTCCCCTCAGTTGTCAGTAATTTTGCTGGGCGCATGCCACCCAGCGTGGCCGTTAAAAAACACGCAGGTAGGACAGTGACATTTTCAAAGGTTACTGTCATTCCCCTTCCCGTAACAAGTCATGCCTAGTCTCTTCAGCCCCCCCGTCATAGTGTAAATCTGCTAGGGCCACTAATCTGTTCGAGTGTCCAACCTGCTGAGGCGGGAATGGTGCAANTAAAGCACTTTTGGAAGCCCTGCTTGAGATCTACTTGTATGTACGTGCATTCTTCTACCGCGTGTAAAATTAACGTCATGGGCGTGATCACTTCGCTAGTGCGTCGGTCAAGTGAAAGTGTGAAATTATCAGGAAAGTACGTATTTTACAAATTTGCTATTTCTAATAGTGCATGCATAAAACTAGAAAACAGAATATATAATTTCAGTATTCACAAACGTTTACCTCACTTTTTAAATTCTACGTTAAGACATGGAACTACTATTTCCCTCAGTTGTCAGTAATTTTGCTGGGCGCATGCCACCCAGCGTGGCCGTTAAAACACACGCAGGTAGGACAGTGACATTTTCAAAGGTTGATTTCGAAAGTACTCAGTTCACCGTGAACAGCCCATATTCCTCTTGTACATGTACTGTCATTCCCCTTCCCGTAACAAGTCATGCCTAGTCTCTTCAGCCCCCCCGTCATAGTGTAAATCTGCTAGGGCCACTAATCTGTTCGAGTGTCCAACCTGCTGAGGCGGGAATGGTGCAAAGTGTGGAAAGAATGGTCGGGTGCGGAGCCAGTGTTTGCACAATGACCAGAGCTAACAGGATGCCAAATTGAAATATATACCAATCTGGGCCATTAATTTTGAGGGGCTGTCTTTGCTGGCATTACCTACGATCAGTAAATGTTGACTCGCATCGATTTAAAGTATTTATTTTCGAAAAATTGCTCATATCTAAAACTGTTGTTTATTATAGCCAATATTAATTTTGAATTTTATCAGAAATGCAATTTGAACTCTGCAGTCATGTCTTTTTTAAGTTGCAGCCAACTGCTGAACCTCTAAAATGTTGCTTATTTGTTTCCTTTAAAATTGATCCCTGAATTGCACCAAATGCAACCAGCTCCAGTAAACTGATTAAGCGCAAATCTGTGCTACTCTGCATCCTAGAGTGATTATGGAGAGTCTCGATTATTCACCTGCTGCATATAAAGCTGGGAATTGCACTATGTACTTGATATGAAGCAGGAAAATGTGTGCGGCCCTCCGCGTGTTTTATCGCACTCCCCCCAGGAATATTTTCCTTGTTTTTGGTATTTTTTGCCGTTATAGACGCGCCTAATCAACCTTGTCGCCTTTCCTCACTTATACCTAAACTAATATGCTGCAAGGTGGACGGATAGAAGCAATTTGAGATGTATCGGATTTTGATTCGTACTGTATGATTAAAACTTTGCTCTATTAATGCATGCTTCATGACTCGGTAGATTGCCTGACGTTAATAGTGATGGCATGATTTCATTTGCCACCTTATATATCATTTGAAGTAGTTATATTATTTCGTAAGACCAGGAGCCATATAATAATAATAATAATAATAATAAATCTACCTGACACACTTTCTAACTATGCTGCACGCCTTACAAAAGTTATATTTCCAAAAAATAAATATAATATATAAATCCAAAATAGTGACCTTTTCTTTACCTTGATAATTGTAGGGAAACCAGTGACACTGGCCTAGTATAAAATAAATTTATCTGGAACAGATCAGCGAAATGTTTCGTGACATCATGAAGATGTATATTAACGGACAATGGCACAGACCTTATCCGAAAGCAATACATTGTTCTCAACCACATCTTGATGTTTTAGTCATTTGTCGTTTGTTACTTGCTTAGTTTAGATTTGTGCAGATAATTATTCCCATAGNAGATCAACGAAATGTTTCGTGACATCATGAAGATGTATATTAACGGACAATGGCACAGACCTTATCCGAAAGCAATAAATTGTTCTCAACCACATCTTGATGTTTTAGTCATTTGTCGTTTGTTACTTGCTTAGTTTAGATTTGTGCAGATAATTATTCCCATTTTTTTCACTTTAGGAGCACCGCGCCTTTTATATGGGTTGGGGCAATCGGAATCAAACACAAACATCCAATGTGCGATACAGTAAGCAAACGCCGTGCATGCCGATACTTTGATGTGTTATCTAATCAGCAAGGCACGTAACGTTTGAACGAGTCCAGGAGGAACGTAAATGAAGTATTTCCGAGAGAATGACTAATGGTTAAAAGTATGTGTTATATAACTTTGAAGTCGTGATAAAGGCGTGGCTCCTTTTTTAACCTTGATAAAGGCTTGGATCATTTGTTGAGAGAGCAGGTAACGCTAAGTATTTTGTGATCGGGGGTAAATACATATCGTCGGTACCGGCACTAACTTTGTCATATAGAGCTTTGGTTGTATCGGTGACTAGGGTGAGGCCTGGCGAGGGAGGTGAAAGAAAAGAGAGGGAAGCTGTGCGATAGAGATAGCCCGACTTCCCCTTCTCGCTGACGATCTGTCAAAGGTACAGGTAACTTGAAATATTTGTCTACTGTCACTAGAAACTGTTGCTGCCTTTTCCTCCTTCCATAGTAACATACCTATAATTGTACTGTTAATGGAAATGAAACATGCTCAGACTTCCGTCTCCGTCTGTCCGTGGCGGGTGGGTTGAGGACTGACAGGAAAAGGAGTCAGGAGCGATGGGACTGCGCATGCGTGTCCAAAACGCTTGTTGGCTGGCGATGGCGAGTAAGTGTGCTGGCCAAAGGTCCCCCGATGCGCGCAAGAAAATTTGTGATCCAATCCGATTAGGTTGTGTCTAACTGGCCACTGCGTGTTAAGTTACTTAAGTTACCAGGCGCCGATTGGCGAACGGCTTTCCGACGTGCTGTTGGCTGGTGGCGCCGTGTTGGTGGCGTGAGCGGCTGGGGTTCGCGGAATAAGCGGATATTTCACCTCTGTATTGTTAAGTACTCTGTGCCACCACCACGCTGGCCTGCTCGGAACACGAGCCTGGCGCCGTAGTGTGCACGGGCCGACGAGGACTGCGAGTTGTCGACGCGAGTTCTGAACTGCGACTTCACAGCACCGCTAATATTCACGAACATGCGGCGCTTGGGTCATAACGCGAACATGCTCGCGATCAGCCTGCAGATCCGTCCAGGCGGCTAGCCTTTGTTATTGAGTAGGTATAGGCTCTTCGTTAAGGCCCTCCCAGTAGGCGTAACAAAAAAAAATTATGTTTTGTTGTGACCTCAGACGTTAACTTCTGACAACTGTGCCATTATACGCTATGTTTAGTAGGCATATTAAACATTTTATGTTAACAATTGGCTAAAGAATACAAATATGCTGAAAAGAAACTTTTAAGCTTGGCCTTAAAAAGTGCTCACTTTACCGTGAACAGTCTACAAAGATATTTACTCAATGCCTTCATGTATTAAGTTTTCTCTTGCCTTCTTGTGGTGGAAAATATTGCACGAAACTCGTTACAGTTCTGTGTTATCTTGGAGCCGTTTTCTACGCTTGAAGTTGAGAAGCGTGGTAGCGATAAGGATTACACTAACACGTCCATCAAGTGCGCCATCGCCACTACGAGCAAAGGTCTGAACTGGCGTGGTATTCTCATCGTGCTGCGTGCACTTCCGGGAATTTAAGCGGCGACTCTTTCATTTTATTGGTGGAAAGTCTAGTAAAAGTTCGGTGCAGCCTCCTATCGTAGTTNTCCCTAAAAAAAAAAAAAAAAAAAAAGTGTATCCTGATGCTTGCTCATTGAAATACTTGGAGCCGTTTTCTACGCTTGAAGTTGAGAAGCGTGGTAGCGATAAGGATTACACTAACATGTCCATCAAGTGCGCCATCGCCACTACGAGCAAGGGTCTGAACTGGCGTGGTATTCTCATCGTGCTACGCATACTTACGGGAATTTAAGCGGCGACTCTTTCATTTTATTGGTGGAAAGTCTAGTAAAAGTTCGGTGAACCCTTATATCGTAGTTTCGCTCGTGTGCGTGTTTAAAGATACTGCAGTCTGGAAAGAAGGCCGTTTTTAACACTGTTGTAGNCTATCGTAGTTTCGCTCGTGTGCGTGTTTAAAGATACTGCAGTCTGGAAAGAAGGCCGTTTTTAACACTGTTGTAGGGCTCCAGAATAATGTTTGTAGCATGCATGATATATTTAAAGCACCAGTCCGTCCTCGTCTTGTATAACATTTATTTTCGCATGTAAACATAGTGGGGACACGTTCAACTGTTTCTTAGAAAAACTCCGTATTTCAAACATGCCGCAACACAGTTCAAGCGCCAGATACGAGCCCCTTCAGGGTCTGGTCATTAAAAAAAATAATTTTATATTTGTAGGAAATAATTTTCAACTTGTAGGCACTACTTACAAGTACTATTTCCTCGCACAAAAAAATTAGACCCCGAATTTTTTGCATAATGATATGTCAAAATCACAATTTCAATGTTTTAGGGGCGTACAATAAAATACAGCTCATCCCCGTCTGAAACCTCGCTGCTATATTGGTACCAGAAATGTTGTGTAGTCCATACAGCACATCGAGATGTGTTGTAGCATCCGCATCCTGATTGCTTTTGTCCATTTTTAACAGGAAACGTGCCATGCCTGGTTGACCGGCAGACCGGAACGTCCTGCTTGCGTCGGTGAACCATTTTCGTTCGGAACAACTCGGCCTGTCCATATTTGTGTGGGAACTTTGGCTTTGTGGAATTCTTTCGCTTCGCGGTCTTTTTAGATGGGACCGAAGTGAGGTGTTATCGTTATTCCAAGCTCAGGTTTACGACTTGAGCGCCCGCTATGCTGCACTTCGCCGGGCAAAAGGAGGTCCGACACGATATTAGGAGGTATCCCATGGCTTTTGTCGCCTCAGTGTAAGCTGCTAATGGAAGGGAAAGAGTGGAAGGCGCATGTTACACGTTCAATTTAAAACAACCCTTAAACATTAGGAATCAAAACTCAGAATAAAACCTTTTCCGAAAATATTATGTTTAAGAACTTCTTGTTGTGGTCAGTGACCCTAATTTTTAATAACGGCACATATACCTCTGCCATTATGTAGGCCGGGATTACGAATTATTTTAACATGTCGCGTAACTAGCTTCAAGGAACATGTTCACGCAAGCAGTCAGTTTCAGTGAAACCTATAAAATGTTCGTGTCAAGTAATTTAAAACGTACGTTCACGTAAAGAAAAGCTTTCCAATGACAACATGTAGTGTGGCACGTGAAATGTGACTGAACACGTGATCTTGTAGGCCAGCCACAGTAGGGACGAAGTCGTGTTATCTTTGCTTTGCATGGTTTTGTTTTTATTTTCCCAGAGGTGTGCCCATATAGTTAACCTACTATATATATATATATATATATATTTTTTTTTTTATTTTTTTTCCCGGAAAGGAAGACTAAAGAATAATAGGAGTTCGGCTACAGTGACGTTTTTTTGTTAATTCGTAAATACGTAGGAAGTTTGTGTATTCCCAGAATTTATTAATCATGTTTCTCAAGTATGAAAATGTTTGCATGAAGTACATAATGTTTACCATTAAGATTTCAAGTCTTAGTACTTTATGAAATACAGTTTAATTTTTTCGAGCAGACCAATGTTTGTTACAAACTATTTATGTATTTGCATCTACACGAAAATCATGTCTTATCTCCCTGGTACATTTCATTTTGGGTGTTAAGGCCATCTCATAGTTTTGATTTAACTCTTAGTTTAATAATAAAGATCCAAGCCCCAGCAAGCGTGGATCGCAGCTTTCAAGTGTCAGAACTGAGGTTCTTTCTTTATAGTTATTTCATAATTCGCCATTTTGTAAGTCACGTCACTGTTGATGCCAAAAGAGAAATATGCTACGAGGCTAATAATGCAAACAACCGAGGGTATCGGTGCTGTCGATTTTTAAAAACGTTTCTTTATTTGGCTTTATTGATCTACTTTGCTGATAGTTCCCCTTTCTCCTATTGGCGGCGTGGAGGGGGAGTCGTCCAACTGAAAGGGAGTGTATTCGAGCCCGGGCGCTAGTGGTTCTGCTGTTGCTTGGGATTATCCAGTGTGTTACGAAGGGCGCCCAGCTTATGGCATCTACTAAAGAAATGTAAAACGTCTGTTGAGAAACTCCGACTGTGCGCTTCAAGTTAACAAGCGTTGAAATGTTAGTATAGGCTGTTCGCGGTAAAGTGACCACTTTTGANCTCCGACTGTGCGCTTCAAGTTAACAAGCGTTGAAATGTTAGTATAGGCTGTTCGCGGTAAAGTGACCACTTTTGACATCCTTGTGTAAGATCTACTTTTCTCCTCGTTTGGTATCCTCCGCCCTATGTTAAATTTGCATTGCCATTCATGCGTCAGTCGAATGAAAGCATTGTATTTTTAGGAACCTGATTGAGTTACTAGTAATGTGTATAAGGAAAGAAAAAACACCAACAAGATTTGCTGAGTTATAACTATTTTACTCAATTCGCTACCAACTTAACAAGGAACCTGCACGCTAGTGTGTACGTTAGCATGTGCGCATTTAGGTGGCAGTGATTTTTTTTTTTCAAGGTTTGATTTCAAAAATGCTCACTTTACCGCACACTGTTAATATTGCCTGTACAAAAATTCCGATGGACCAAAAGAAATAAGGAGACTCGACGAGTGCTGCAGACTGTGGCCTGTGAAGTGATAAAAGTGTCGTTGCTGAAGCCTCACAG
>NQII01001759.1:356604-377334 GCA_002778355.1 Clitarchus hookeri | reverse complement strand
CCCTTTATGAGTAGTCGGTCACTAGTTCAGTTTCTAATAAGTATAACTTCCGGTAAACTTCTTTAGTTATTCTTTTTCAAATATAATGTTTTAATGTGTAACATTAAAAAATTTATTTGTAAAAGAAAATTATTTGATTCAGAATGTCCAGTTCGAGGTCGCTTTTGTAATTTACACTGTCGTTGCAAACAAAATTAAATACTATTTGTGTAACTTGTGTTGTTTAAAACCTTTGCCTACATGAAAATAAGTTACATTCGTGCATATCTTCTCTCACAGGCATACAACACCCATTAATGAGAGAGAAAGAGAATATTATATTTAAATGAACATTGGCACTGTCACAGAAGATTTGGGACTTGCGTCTCTCTGGAAACGAGAAGTCGGCGCCAATGCCTAGTGTAGTTGGAGCTTTGTAGCGCGTCTGAGGCTCAGAAGCAAGCGAGCGATAAGGGCGACACTGACACGCGTACCTAGTGCTTCATCACCCCTACGCGCAAGGCGCTGAACTGGCGTGCAGTGTTTCCATCGTGCTGCGCGTACCTATGGGGCTTTATGCGGTGACCCCATCAGTGTATTGATGGAAAGTCTGAAGCAAAGTTTAATGCAGGTCCCTATAATACTTTCGCATGCTTCCGACCGCTTTCAGCTATATTGGAGGGCTCGGAAATAGCATTTATGCACTGTTAGAAAAATTGTCCGTAAAATTACGGAAAATACCGGTTACCAATTGTCCACACATCTGCGTTAAATTACGGTCTCTTCGTTATTTGCAATAACGTTCTCTCCGTAAATTTCACATAAATCTCTATGAATTCACGGAACGTGTCCAAAAAGTTGCCAGTTTGTTTTTTTAATCTGTTATTTATAAAAAGAGGTAAAAAAAAGTTTTACTTTCGTTATGTAGGTCATTCACTGTGTATAAAAATTACTATAAAATGTTTAAAAAATAATTGTCTGATGGTGGGATTTGAACTCTGAGTGAAAAAAACATTTTCGCAGTCCATCACATTATCTACTCACCTACCACGCTTTTACAAGAAGCAATGTTGTAAATANTGAAAAAAACATTTTCGCAGTCCATCACATTATCTACTCACCTACCACGCTTTTACAAGAAGCAATGTTGTAAATACGTAATTTATATGGAATGATGCCTGTACGTATTAGTTTCTAGTTATGTCATAGTGTGTGCGGTTTTTTTTTTCAGGTTTACAAACAGGTGTAAGCAAAAGAGTTTTATTTTCGTACTGTATTTCACTGTGTATATAACACAGAGATTAAAAAAATTTAAATATTTAGTCCTGTAGTGGGATTTGAACAAAAATCGTAAAATTAACAATCAATAACTCGAAAGACTAACCTATCACACATTTACACGAAGCATTTTGTAAATATGGATGTTACGTGAAAGTGACGAACGCGCCTGTCTTAGTTTCAAGTCGTGTTAGAGCGCTTGCTATTTTTTTGCGGTTTATAAAACGAGGTTACGAATATATAGTTTCATTTTAGTTATGTGCGTGTTTTGCTGTGTATACAGAAGGTTTTTGTCCTGTAGTGGAATTTGAACAAGAATCAACGAATTGGCACTCCATGAGTGATTCGCACTCATGGAGTAGTATTGTGGAGATGGGATTTTATACGCTTCAGGTATCATCTGCATTGTTCGTGTCTCGAAATCGAAGCCATAAGAATAAGAAGAGCTTCCGTATTTTATATTTACGGAGCTCATTTCCGTTATTCGTCATACGAAGTGCCTTTCCGCAAATTAACTCTACGTCTCCGTAAAAGTTTCCGTAAATCTCTAGAAATTTCTAACATTGTGAGGTAGGTGAATGAAGTATTGAGAGCATTATTCGTACTTCGTCTGAAGTGTGTTTTCTTTTCGTAGATCAGTATAATAGGGTCACGTTTAGTGGTTTCGTAAAAAAAAAATAACACGTATTTCAGACACACTGCAGCGCAATACAAGTGCTAAGCGGGCGGCGTCCTTACGAATTGTTAGGCAGGCAGCTTGTCCTGTAACACATGCGGTGCTGTGGGAGTAAGTAGACAGTGAAGTTAGGTGCCGAAGCGAAGAATACGAAAGGCGTAGATATCACAGTCGACCTCGCGATAACCGCTGTGCACCGCGGGTCGCCGCGTGCCCCTTCGCAGAGACTCGTCCACACGTCATCGCTGCGAGAGGCCGCAGGCTCTTTACTTTCAACTGAGCACTTTTTCAAAGTCCTGCTTAGAATATATTTTTCTCACCCTTTCCTCATTCTTAGGCCGTATGTACAATTAACGTTGCCATGGGCCTCATCAATTTATTCATGCTTCATCCAAGTGAAACAGTGGAATTGTCTATTCTCAGTTTCTTCACACTTTTTGTATCTAACCTTTGGAAAATCACCTCATGTATGATGTTTTAAGTTGTTTCCTTAAATATGTCGTGTATCACATATATTTTATACTTGTGTTAACAAGAATTTAATTTTGGTTAAATTTAACTTCTACTTTTGGTTTAATTATATTTAATTTATAATTAATATTAATAAAAGCCGTGAGAAAATAGGTGTGTTGGCAATGTCTGAGGAATAGTTATTACGCGAAATATTACTTCAATGAGTGCGCACGAATACGGTGTGATGCTCTTTGGTGTAATTTTCTATACTTGGTTAAGCTTTGCTTCCATGAGGCGAATGAATATCCTGGAAGTAGGTAGAACTTTTGCAGGGCTTCAGAAAAGTCGGAAGTAACTGTGAATATACTATATGTAGATACTAATACACAAATCCGTGCTCTAATATGTGTAAAACAAGAAACACTAACTTCGGTAAACATAAATTTAAACATTACACTCACAATACAGCGTCAAGTGTCAGAGCTATTTTTATTAACTTGCTGCCAACTTAACTCGGATCATGCATAACAGTTTGTACTGAAGATGATGCGTGGTCGTGGGCAGTGATTTTTTTCCCCCAAAGGTTGATTTCAGNTCATGCATAACAGTTTGTACTGAAGATGATGCGTGGTCGTGGGCAGTGATTTTTTTCCCCCAAAGGTTGATTTCAGAATTGTTTACTAAACCGTGAACAGCCTTCAGGCATTTAGGGACGAAATCGTAATGCGCTCTGTCTTACCCGCAGACAAAACACGAGGTAGACTGATTTGATTGCTCGTCTCTGCGCATGCTCGCATTGGCTTGCACCATCTGTCTTTAAAGCTGTTCAAAATCACGTGTTCAGACAGTGCCGTGTATTTTGTTTACGGGTCATCTTGCAAAACAAACCCGCGCTTTAAAAACAGATTATCAACATTCAAGAAGTTACGCCGTGTTGAACCAATAAGTACCTACATGCATACAAAAATAAGTAACAAAAATTGTCACATTGTACAGTCATTAGTGTATGATGTAATATTTTTCATTAACTACCAACCGCAATCTAAGAGTGAGACGCATTGTATCATTTTGTATGTATAGATCAACAAACACCCAGCTTCACTGGTGACGTGAGGGGTCACGTCAAACTTCTTTACATTAGAGACTGGTATAGTTTTTATTACGCCACCACTTAACATGAGCCTGCACACAGGATTATATACTATAACACTGCGGTCACCAGGTTATAATTACTGTATATCTGTGCATCGGAGGTGAAGGTCACTATGTATATTTTACAAAACATAGGCATTTATATTGTCTTATTGTATTTTTCGCGCTATTTCCGGTTTGAAAGCACTATATACCATGCGGAATAATAAACGATTTAGTCTGTAGGAAAGGGCGCTATGTGCCATCAATATGGTATCGCGGGAAAATGCACTCCTGTAAATTTTCTTATTTGTGACATAGAGCCCTTTACCTCCGATGCACAGAATTATATTTCGTTAAATTTCCAACCCGACGATTTCTTCAATTGGCTTTCTCGTATTAGGTTTTTAATTAACGTTAATAATCACATTATCCTATGCATATGAAAAGATGTATTTAAATCGTATGCACGCACAGCAATAATGATATACTGCATTCCAAAAGATTACGCTGAGTTATTTCGAAGAAAAGTAATTGATAATAGTGATGAACTAAAATACGGAAGTTGAGAATCCTCGCAGATCCACGCTAATGAATACTGAATGACTAGCGTGCTTGAACATTGCACGCGCGCTGCGGAGGCGCGCGGCGTTTGGCAACGTTGCGGCGAGGCAGCCGAGTGCCACCGTGACACGGCGCGTGTCGACAGGAAGCCGCTCGCGCCGCGTGTGTGCGGCCAGTGGGCTGGCTGGCCGTGGAGACTAACGGTCGGCGACAGCCCTGGGGCACAGGTGTCGCTTTCCGTTCTAGCTTCTCCGCGGTTCACCACTTCCGGAATACATACCTTGGAAGAAAAAAAAGTTTCTGCCTGTAACTGTTTGTCGGCCCTTAATCACCAACTGGCATAGCGCATGTATGTTGGCAGAAAATTAGGTTTATTTAGGTATGGCTCGTCCGCGATGTAGTGCGTCGCAGATTTTTTACATACGTGATTACAAAACTGTAACGGCGTCTAAACGCGGAAGGTATTTTTAAGAAACGTTTAATGCTCAAAGATAAGTTTCAAGCTCTTAATTTTAACTCCAAATAAATTTGGAAAAAAATGGCGTGGGGGGGGGGGGGTAAATTTATATAAAGGGTGTTTTCAGAACCAGTTTTATCTACTAAATTTTCTAAACAGAAACTTGAGAATTGTCTCTGGTTAAGGTCGTTCAGGTGAGCTACCAATGGGAAGACTCAACGCTAGTGAGCACCTTGTGCGTGGAGGCGATGAGGAAGTTGTTAGTAAACAAGAAAGAGTGGAACTTAGAATTTCAGGTAGAGTGCGCATGCGAGCTCCGTGTTCCAGCACAGGACTGCTTTTTTGCCTGTGGCACTACGAAAACTGAACGTGGATAAAATTTGATGTTAGAACATTGTTGATGTAAGCAAGTGCTTAGAAATTTTTTTACGCTGTCCCCGGTTTACTTTGATACAGTTAGAATATATACGAGTTATTCAAAACATTTAACATATTTAGAAGTAAGGTTGTGAAAAACCAAACGTAAACTATTATGTTCATCACTGTGCTGACCGTGTGACTTTGGCAGTTGTATTGCCGTTGGGTGAGTCAATGTTGGGTACATGGCGCAGAAGACGACAATCGAACTACCTCATCTNGGCGCAGAAGACGACAATCGAACTACCTCATCTTTACTCTATGGTTTTACCTTGAAACTTAAATGTCAACGCACGACAAAAATTCAATTCCATAATATTTTACACAACAACTATTATTTACTTTATGTATTTTCTTTCTGTATAAATATAATGTTATTATCAATAAAATATAAGTTGAGGTTTCATTTAACCAAAAATTGAAGTACTGTAATGTTGATGGAAGTATAANTTTACTCTATGGTTTTACCTTGAAACTTAAATGTCAACGCACGACAAAAATTCAATTCCATAATATTTTACACAACTATTATTTACTTTATGTATTTTCTTTCTGTATAAATATAATTTTATTATCAATAAAATATAAGTTGAGGTTTCATTTAACCAAAAATTGAAGTACTGTAATGTTGATGGAAGTATAANGTTATTATCAATAAAATATAAGTTGAGGTTTCATTTAACCAAAAATTGAAGTACTGTAATGTTGATGGAAGTATAAAACGATTATGATGTATGATTTATTTAGAAAACAGCCAAACATGTTATACATATGGTGATTATTGATAGCTTCGACTCCAAAAGTGCGAAGATGCCCGTGAATAGACTACATATATAGTTGTAATGTCCACGGCAGTGTTAATTTCCACTGTGGCGGAAGGATACACAGTAGGCTTGAAAGAAGACACTAAACTGGCAATAATAAATCAATTAACAGGACAACAGCTACAGGTCGGTAGCCCTTGCGACGATTTCGGTGATGGGACTTTAATGAACGGTAATTGACGAACTGACAGGACCGGATATAAGCGTGGGACGTGCAGATAAGAAGGGGTTTTTTTAGTCAGCTGTTTAAAGACGATATTTTATGGCTTCACTTGGTCTTTTTCCTCTCGAACGAATCACGATTATTAAGAAAATTAGTATTTAATTTTCGAATTTGTAAATAATTTCATTTGAATGGGAATTATTTCAGTCGTTGGAAAAAATCACACTGAAAAAACCGCTGCGTATTACATTTGTTAACAAATTTAGACAGTGCATTTTAGGCTGACAGTTTTTCATTTCGCAGGAACTGCCTACCTGGAACTGTTTAGCTAATTGCACATGTGCAATTGGGCAGTAAAAGCGAATCTTATGCGCTGAAGTCTTGTCTTTGTGCAACGCGCAGATATAATTTACAGCAGAAGTCTCGTTTATACGGGTTTCCACACAGAGAGCTCTGAAAATGCGATTTTCATAAGTTGTCCACGGTTTAGTTGAGCACTTTCGAAAGCCCTGCTTAAAATCTACTTTTCGCTTATTTTTGTATCCTTCCTCCATACGTAAGATTTACATACTCATGGGCCTAATGACTCTTCATGCGTCAGTGAGGTGAAAATGTGAAATTGTTCGGAACCTAAGTACGTTGCTAATACGCCAATTCGTACTGTAACGTGTCTTAAGCAGAAAACCACAAACTGGATTAGCCATAAATTTAGACATTATAGTCCATTCACGATTATTTCCAATTTTTCTGAAGCCCTGTTAAAGTTCTACTTCCAGGATATTTCTCCACCTCTTGCAAACAAAGCTTAATCAAGTCCAGAAAATTACACCAGGGGACAACGCACCGAATTCGTACGCACTCAGTGTAATAATATTTTGCATAATAACTATTTCTTACTAAGCATTGCCAACACATCTGTTTTCTCACTGTTTTTATTTATATTAATTACAAATGAAATATTATTGTTTACTGTGATGATACGAATAGGAAACCACAAACTATCACCACCCTACCAAACAGTAAAATTNTTACTAAGCATTGCCAACACATCTGTTTTCTCACTGTTTTTATTTATATTAATTACAAATGAAATATTATTGTTTACTGTGATGATACGAATAGGAAACCACAAACTATCACCACCCTACCAAACAGTAAAATTAACTTTTCTATTCAATTAAATTATTTTAGTAGTAATTTTATAAATGGAATACATTTTTACTGGTCTTNAGTAAAATTAACTTTTCTATTCAATTAAATTATTTTAGTAGTAATTTTATAAATGGAATACATTTTTACTGGTCTTTTAATATATATTCTCTTATAAGTTTATACGGAACGCCTCTTAAATCAAATAAGTTCAGACTCTATCTCAGTAACGACTTGGGTTCTTAAAACAAAAGAACTTGAAACGATTGGATAAAATTTATAATTACTTTTTTATAAACTTACTGCTCATGATGAAAAAGAAACCAAACATGAATAAATAATATCCTAAATAACTTGAAATTCCAACTGAGTTTTTTTACCTTTTTAATAGCCGAACTCAATGTACATAACAACTGCTGCTAAAAACAAACAAAGATGACATATATCACGTAGTCCATTCTCCACCAGTGCCTCTCCATGAGGGTGATGATCCACTGCATCAGCTAGAAGTCGTCGTTAAAAACAATACCTCTAACTTGTTCTCAGTTGTGTCTCTCACGACCATTGGTAAGGTCCGTAATTGTAACTCATGCTTTCACTTATTATCTTCTTAAATGCAACACTTCCAACAAAGATGCGCCCATAAAGTATAAGACAGTTCATCATCTTGCAAAACTATCACTTGTACTTATCCAACAATTTCTTGGACANAGTAAAATTAACTTTTCTATTCAATTAAATTATTTTAGTAGTAATTTTATAAATGGAATACATTTTTACTGGTCTTATAAGTTTATACGGAACGCCTCTTAAATCAAATAAGTTCAGACTCTATCTCAGTAACGACTTGGGTTCTTAAAACAAAAGAACTTGAAACGATTGGATAAAATTTATAATTACTTTTTTATAAACTTACTGCTCATGATGAAAAAGAAACCAAACAGGAATAAATAATATCCTAAATAACTTGAAATTCCAACTGAGTTTTTTTACCTTTTTAATAGCCGAACTCAATGTACATAACAACTGCTGCTAAAAACAAACAAAGATAACATATATCACGTAGTCCATTCTCCACAGCGCCTCTCCATGAGGGTGATGATCCAGACGTAGTCGATCTTCAGCAGCAATTTTTGTTATGGAGATTGAACTTCTCAGTTGTGTCTCTCACGACCAATGGTAAGGTCCGTAATTGTAACTCATGCTTTCACTTATTATCTTCTTAAATGCAACACTCCCAACAAAGGTGCGCCCATAAAGTATAAGACAGTTCATCATCTTGCAAAACTATCACTTGTACTTATCCAACAATTTCTTGGACAAACTTTACACACGTGAGATAGTGAGGAAATTCATTTATTCCCATTATGATTTCTTGCAGTTTTATTCCAAAAGATACATAGGCAGATTAGGCATGTTGTGTAACGTTTCTTCTGTGAATCATATGTGTGCTGAGGCAGCTTACTCATTCTTTCTTGACCCAGAAGGATATAAATCGAGTGACGATCAAACAGACAATTTTATTTCCATGAAATCTCGTCCGAGATCATACTTAATGCACAGCACCCAACATATTGCGGAGCTAACATAACGGCGGACCAGGCGAAAAATGTTACCATTAAGAAGCCTCATTCCTTGCCATGCTTAATTCACATTATCAAACCGCTGATGCAGGCAACATGTCACATCACACAAGAGCGGACAACAATACCAAGCCGCAATCAGTGCTGGTTAACACTGCTCCACATTAAGGGCAATAAATTTGTCACCGCTCCAAGCAGAGTGCGTTCACCCTGAAGTTCATGAACAATACATGGCAAAATAAACTTCACCCCACCAGTCCCGTTGTTGCTTCCACGTCGAGTCAGGGCCACCTTACTTTATTCAGCATTATTTTGTAGCTCAGGACCGATGATTTTATAATATCTTTAAGTGAATGACATTTAACTTACCAATGATTTCGTCACGATCTACAAGCGACAACTCGATGCAGTTGCTGGTAATAATGTTTGACACACTATATGGGCCTAAATGTAATGCGAGCCGCAATTTCTTTGTAA
This sequence comes from Clitarchus hookeri, assembly GCA_002778355.1. Classification (NCBI taxonomy): domain Eukaryota; kingdom Metazoa; phylum Arthropoda; class Insecta; order Phasmatodea; family Phasmatidae; genus Clitarchus; species Clitarchus hookeri. The sequence goes on along the minus strand of NQII01001759.1, from coordinate 368,183 downwards.
CAAACTCAGATTGAATCCTGATATTATGTGCACGTACTAGCACCAGCTCCCCGATTTGCAAATTGTGTTTGTGTTCCCTCTTCGCCTTACTTGCTCTTCTGTGTGTATATCAGCAGCATGATATAATCGCTGTTTCACCAATTATCTAATTTATTGCAATAATTCCTCGTGTTTTTATTGTCGTGTTTCGGTTTTTTAATGGTGTGGGAAATCGCGAAACGTGACGGCATTCCATACAAGATCTCGAATGTAGTCTGGCCAGTGGAAGAGTGAATGACGTCGTTTTCTCCGTTATGTACATTTGCAGAGACCTGAAAATTTAATTACCAACTGTCCTTTTTGCTAGTTGTAGTTCCGGAATACGAAATTCCTCGTTGGCAAATACAGTACAGTTGTCAGAATAAAGGCGGGATTNCAGAGACCTGACAATTTAATTACCAACTGTCCTTTTTGCTAGTTGTAGTTCCGGAATACGAAATTCCTCGTTGGCAAATACAGTACAGTTGTCAGAATAAAGGCGGGATTCCACTGTGGCTACAGGTGACAGGCGATATTTTGTCACCACGTAGAATACCACATGTTGAAAAGGCAACGTGTATCCGGTCGATTATACAAGAACCGTCTACACTGCTGTTGCTTGTGTCGGGCGACATGTTGACCGTCGCCTGCCCGTGTACACTGGTTTCCACAAATACTTTCAGTCGTTCATTAAAATGTCAGAGGAAACAATAGCAACTGCTGCATTTTTGGTTTTGAATGCTGCCGCTGCTAATCGAAAGAGAACACACCGTTGGTGGAGACGAGAGATATTCGTAAGGAGTCCAACAATTCAAGATGAGTTTTTGGCGAAGCTTTTGGCCGACAATCAAGCACTCTTTAAAAATTTATCTAGAATAAATAAAAACTATTTTATTTTATCTTCTGGGAAAAATTGCACCAATAATAAGAAAATCAGACACAAATTGTCGACCAGCAATACCACCAAAAGTTAGATGGTTGGTAGCACTGTGGTTTCTGGCAATGGGGGACAGCTAAAAATCTCTAATGTATATGTTTAGAATTTCGTCGTCCATTATTTCAAGGATTGTTACAGAGATGTGCCAGGCTATCATCGAAGTTCTGCACGATTTCGTGATGGTAAGTTGGGCTATATTAATACAATATATTGCAAGTGAATATGTATTGTTACGTTTTGCAACGAAATTAGTTTATTATTTTAAACTTTATGTTGTGAAACAGTAATGTAAAGTTATAATAACTTCAGCACAAAACTGAAACATAACATAAGATGCACCATCAAATACTTTGGCATGTACGTAGTTAGTGTCGTACCTTACAAAAGTTAATCTTTTGTGTAAATCACAAGGATACGTCAGTATAATCACAGTTTAAAGATATTGGTATTAATAATTAACAAGAATCTGTGGAATCGCGCTTTTAATAAAAATCTGGTCGTGACGACGCCTGACTTGCAATGTTAAGAAATTCCCCCAAGTCTGTAAAACGATGTTCAGGTGAACTCTCACATGTTGTACTACAGTTTTCTTGGCATGTACTTCGTTCATTATTGTCATTTAGTGGCTGAGTAAAGAAAGATTATGAGGCTGAGGATAGTTCTGAATTATCGTAGGTACTATGGGTGGTAGTACTACGGGGTTTGAATGGGAAGAAATGCTCACTTCACTATGAGTAAACAGTGCAGTATAGCTTGGGGTTGCAGAAAAGGCTCCTGATGACTGCGAAGGATATTCTGTAGAAACAGAAAGAGGATAAGTTTTATCTGTCGTCAAATTCACCTATGCCTGCTTCAAATAAAATATTTTGTAATTATCTGGTCCTTGTTGGAAGCTTTCTAATTTCACTAGCGACATGCTCGTCATAAATTGTACAATCGTGCCTCTTCGTGCATTGTTGCAAAATGGTGTAATCTTCCTCTGCCCTTTTCTTCTTAATACTCTTCTGTTTCCGTGTTCTGTTATCATTTCCTGTCTTCGTGACTTTTACATTTGCGTCTGCTTCCTGATCGTGATTGGACCTTCTGATGGTTCTGGAGTGTTGGCAGAAGTGTCCATCACCACCCTAACAGACAAAAACATTATTATTAAAAACATGGTCCATTCCAGTAATCATTTGTTTCACATTATGTAACAATCGTTTATTAATTTTTTGATTCAGTTGCCGCAGACGGAAGATGAATGAGGCAGTTAACAAAGGGATATGAGCAAGTCTGGCAGTTTCCTCATTGTATCGGCTCTGTTGACGGCAAGCACATTGTTTTGCAGTGTCCAAATAATAACGGGAGTACTTACTACAACTACAAAGGATCATTTAGCATTGTGTTGATGGCGGTGGTTGATAGTAAGTACTGTTTCACATATGCCAGCATAGGATGCCAGGGTAGAATATCCTATGGCGGTGTGTTTCGTGACACCTCTCTGTACAGAAAGTTGTCAGGAAAGTACTCTGCACGCATCTCCCCCAGAAAATCTGATGGGGAGGCAGAAACCATCACCATATGTACTGATAGCGGACGATGCCTTTCCGTTACAAATGAACATCATGAAGCCCTACCAGGAATGCACGGAAAAGGATCGCCCAAGAGAATATACAACCACAGGCTTTCCATATGTCTTAGAGAAGTCGAGAATGCTTTTAGCCTGTTGGCATCTGTTTTCCGAGTTTTTCGAAAACCATTATTACTTGGAGTACAAATTCCTGAAACTCTAGCGACTGCTTGTATGTACCTTCACAATTTCCTACGCATGAGTTCAAATTCTCTATTACCGTACACACTTCCAGGATCATTCGATGTGGATACCCAAAATGGTAACTGGGTCGAGGGAGCATGGAGAACTACAACAGCTGGATATACATGGATGGTTGATATTGCAAAGGTTCCACGTAGGACTCCAAATGACGCCAAAGAAGTACGGGAATAATTTTAGGAATACTTTCTTTCAGACATCGGAAGACTACCATGGCAAGATATGTATTAGGCCTAAAAAAAATTGCTCAGAAACGTTTGTTTGNTCTTTCAGACATCGGAAGACTACCATGGCAAGATATGTATTAGGCCTAAAAAAAATTGCTCAGAAACGTTTGTTTGTTTGAATATAAAACATCGGCTTTAAAAAAGTGTCCTAACTTTTAATTGTTGAGGAATTTTGTTGAATTATNTGTTTGTTTGAATATAAAACATCGGCTTTAAAAAAGTGTCCTAACTTTTAATTGTTGAGGAATTTTGTTGAATTATTGATGTTTTTGTTGCATTGTTGAGGATTTGTATTGCATTGCTTATAAATATTGTGGAATTTGAATTTAAGAGGAACCGGCTGTTTCTCGTGTTGTATTAAATGTGTATTTTGCGTTAAAAAAAATTGTAATATAATTTATACTTTATATATAGCGTAACCCCTCTATTGTTGTAATATTGTTTTATAGAGTTAATGTTCAATGTATGTTCATGATAAATAATGACATATGTAACAATATACATAGACATATGTAACTATATGTATATATATAAAAATCAGTAATGTAATATAATCCTCATAAAAGCATTAGGGTAATGTTATGTTACAATGTAATATTTAGGTGGAAGCCTACTTTCCAAATCATGTTTTCCGGAAAACGGTTAGAAATTATTTCGCTTCAATTTCATTTTTAATTGTTAATGTAATTTATGTATTCATACGTAATAAATACTATTCACCGAGCATTGTTGAAAATAATTTGCTAACATTAAAGGTCTCCCAGTTAATTTTTTCCCCGATTGCTAATTTACTCTCCTGCTATACCGCGAGTATACAGAAAAACCATTATATACTGAACATGTTTATAACAGAAACATCTTTATAACAAACTTTGTGTTTCGTCTGGTCAAATTTGTATGTAAAACAAAGCACTTTCTGCTCATCATAACAAACTATTTTCCCTCCTTTTGCTCATAAACCTACATATTTACAACACAAACACTTGCAAGGCTCATTTAATTTACCTTTACAAGTATTCCCTTATACAAATGTGTATTTAAAGCTTTAACAAACCGCAGTAAATATTCAAGAACCATCGCGTTTTTTTTTTTNTTCCCTTATACAAATGTGTATTTAAAGCTTTAACAAACCGCAGTAAATATTCAAGAACCATCGCGTTTTTTTTTTTTGCGTGATACAGAAGCAGTTATAATTTTATTCACGTGCAGTGCATCGAGTAGGTACATTTCTGTATCAGACAAGTTACATAATTGAAAGTACTAAATTAAATTTACGAATATTACGACGTTTTTATCTTTTAATAATATAAGTATATATCTTTTTAAATAGTACTCACGTTTAATACATTAGGCCTGAANTTCCCTTATACAAATGTGTATTTAAAGCTTTAACAAACCGCAGTAAATATTCAAGAACCATCGCGTTTTTTTTTTTGCGTGATACAGAAGCAGTTATAATTTTATTCACGTGCAGTGCATCGAGTAGGTACATTTCTGTATCAGACAAGTTACATAATTGAAAGTACTAAATTAAATTTACGAATATTGCGACGTTTTTATCTTTTAATAATATAAGTATATATCTTTTTANGCGACGTTTTTATCTTTTAATAATATAAGTATATATCTTTTTAAATAGTACTCACGTTTAATACATTAGGCCTGAACAAATTAATAATCAAATTACCTTTACGTAAGAAATCGTTTTGAAAGAAAGTGCAGTAGTTTTTCGCAGCAGCTAGATTAATAATTCTTCCACATTTAATAAAGCCTGTCTATTTACTAACGGGCCGCCCGTAATTTAACATCAACAAACTTGAGTTGGAGTACTGGTATTATTGGTATGCGAACCTTTGCTCGTTCCAGCGATTAATAAAAAGATTCCGAAAAACAACTCACTTCAGTCCCGCTGTCTAGTAATGGGGTACACGGAATTCCATGAACGGTCACATTAACTTCTGGGCATAGAGGTTCACTCAATAAACATTCTACCCCAGAACTTTCATAAAATAAAAATTCTCTCTCATTCTCACGTAACAAAATTGTAAGATGCTACGGAATATAACTGGCTCCGATGATTCTTGCACCCTTTTAAAAGTACTACTGGTCGACATTAGAATGCCGTCAATACCGACCAACCCTAGTTTGACTTGCTTTGCTTGACTTTACATGATGAGNCACTGGTCGACATTAGAATGCCGTCAATACCGACCAACCCTAGTTTGACTTGCTTTGCTTGACTTTACATGATGAGGGCTCATACTGTCGCTGTGGCGACTTTGAATGACTGTCGATCAGTGAAAATGGGGGCGCGGAGGGATTTAACCCCGCCTCTCCATTTCGTGTATCTTTTGTCGGAGAATTCCCACGTTTGTAACGATGTTGGTTGTGTTCGCATGTGTCCTCGACGTGGATAGAGCTTCGATCACGTCCTGAATTACGACGTCGCTGTGGTGTATCTTCGTTACTAGTTTGTTTACTTCGTGGCGACTTCTCATTATCGCTGTCGTCTGCGCCTTCTACGCCAAAACGGTAAGTCCCGGCGAGTATTTCCTTGTAGTGGTTTATCGGAATGGTCATTATAACGATCTCCTTTTAAGGTGAGTGGCCAGGCGACTGAACAGTGCGGTAAGTAGACACTCTGTAGTGGTTTGATGCGCTTGGGGAACCGGAAGAACCTGGTTGATCTGCGTGTGTGTTACCTCGAGACATAGTGTCTAAACGAGAGTAACGTAGGAGTTCATCTCGAAATTGCTGCACGGAAGTGATAGATCTACTCGCCCAGTTTAACTGATAACGGTGGGGAAATAGAAGAAGAACCATTGCTACGAATTCCTCATCCGACATAGGCGGTGTCATGTATCGAGCGCGTTCGTACAGTGATGCAAAATGAGCCTCCAAAGAATAATTACGACTCGGGTAGAAACGTTTCGTTGTGTAGTTGAGCCCGAATAATCCTTGTACTTTCTTACTCCAATACTTATTCTCAAAGGCTTTTACGAAACTGCTCAAAAGAGAGTGTTTGTTCGCGCTCAATCTCCCACCGGTGGTTGGCACTTTCTTTTAAAGCAAGGTCAACTTATTGATTCATTTCGTCAGATCCAATTTTACACACTGTAAAATACTTCTCCAGTCTTTTCAAAAAATACTATTGGGTTCTCAACCTNTTTCGTCAGATCCAATTTTACACACTGTAAAATACTTCTCCAGTCTTTTCAAAAAATACTATTGGGTTCTCAACCTCACGACCCTTAAAGGTAGGCAACTCATCTACTAACAATATCGATTGGTTTAGCATAGGCACAAGCTGCACTACAGGCTGCGGAGATGTAGAAAGTGCATTACTAGACATAACTGAAGTTGATTGGTGAGTAACTTTAAGNACTGCACTACAGGCTGCGGAGATGTAGAAAGTGCATTACTAGACATAACTGAAGTTGATTGGTGAGTAACTTTAAGCGACTTAAGTGACTCTTCCAAGCCGCGAATACGGTGGTCCATCTCATACACTACTTCACTATCAAGACCTGAGCTTGAATTTGAATATTCTTATGCGGTTTGTAATTGTGCTACGGTGTTACGCAATTCCGTTCGGTTCTAGCGCTACACATCTGGCATTGTTCGGTAGTGATGTTAAGATTGCTCGCTGCAATGTCTATGCGTGGTACCACCTCTTGCAAAACNACATCTGGCATTGTTCGGTAGTGATGTTAAGATTGCTCGCTGCAATGTCTATGCGTGGTACCACCTCTTGCAAAACTTCATTAACGGTTTCAGCTTTGAACGAGTTGAACTGAGTCTGCACCTCGGCACGAACAGATTATAATTCGTTGCGANTTCATTAACGGTTTCAGCTTTGAACGAGTTGAACTGACTCTGCACCTCGGCACGAACAGATTATAATTCGTTGCGAAAAGTATTTGCTAATTCTGCCTACCAATAGGCTCCGAGTGTAATCTCGTCGTAATTTCTGATTGCAATTTTTCATGGCTCGCAGCTACTTCCGATTGCAATTTGCTTTGACTTGTAGTCATTTCGGTGTGTAGTGATTGCATATCTAACTGTAATCGTTGCAACATGGATACTATCACGCTTAGGGGTTCGTTATTAATTAAATGCTGCGCTATGAGAGCTGTGTCTAGCTGCTGCACTGGCGGAGCAACGTAACTTACGGCATCTAATACGTGTCTCGCGTTGTGAGCGACTGAGCGATGTAATACCCGTCATTTGCCACGCATTTGTATGTTCGTTCTCAGTGGACACTGTTAAATCTAAGGTTTTGTTCTGCATTTCTCTATGCAATGGACTGCCTTCCAGCGAACTGCATTCACTACTATGAATTATTTTATCCATGGCAATAAAATTACAATACACTTAAGGAAATTCTTTTATAGCCACGATCCAAACGTTTTCCTCACTGGTTGCTTTAGTTGTTTATTTAAATTTTTACCGTTCATACAACAGTAATAAAAGCAGTTTGTGGCTCTACTGACTGTCTTATAACATAGTCCAATCGTTTCTATTTCCTTTGGCCTCATATGTGGGCGCCATTTCTGTGATGATACGAATAGGAAACCACAAACTACCACCACCCTGCTAAGCAGTAAAATGAACTTTTCTATTCAATTAAATTTTTTTAATTGTAATTTTATAAATGGAAGTAAATGTTTGACTGGTTTTTTAATATATATTCTCTTGTATCAAATACAGCTTTGACTCTTAATCTCAGTAACGACTTGGGTTCTTAAAACAAAAGAACTTGAAATGATTGGATAAAATTTATAATTATATTTTGATAAATTTACTGCTCTTCGTGATGAAAATAAATCAAACAGGTATTAATAATATCTTGAATAACTTGAAATTCCAACAGAGTCTTTTTACCTTTTTAATAACCGAACACAATTTACACAACAACTGCTGCTAAAAACAACTAAAGATAACATACTGTATATCACACAGTTCATTCTCTACATTATACATAAACTATAAGAAAAAGTTCAATTGAACTAAAAATTAAGAATTTTTGTATTAACACGAGTATAAAATAATTGTAATACAATACATATTTAGGAAGTAACCAAACACGTCATACATGGGGTGATTTTTCAAAGGTTTGATTCAATAAGTTTGAAGAAACTGTGAATAGACTCAGTTAAAGCGTATTGATTTTTTTTGGAAGGTTTATTTCAAAAGTGCTGACTTTATCGTAAACAGTCTATAGTTGTTGAGAGCTGTACAGTATTGGAAAGTATAGGCTGTTCACGGTAAAGTGAGCACTTTTGAGGCCATAGGTTCTTTTTCCTTTTAGCCATTTTTTTATCCNAAGTATAGGCTGTTCACGGTAAAGTGAGCACTTTTGAGGCCATAGGTTCTTTTTCCTTTTAGCCATTTTTTTATCCATTAACCACCTTTTTCAAATAAATATTGCCTTGTAAGTAATAAACACAGTGTGTGTATTCCACCCCACTAGGAAGTTAAAGTCTAAGGCTAAAATAAAATATATGTANAAGTATAGGCTGTTCACGGTAAAGTGAGCACTTTTGAGGCCATAGGTTCTTTTTCCTTTTAGCCATTTTTTTATCCGTTAACCACCTTTTTCAAATAAATATTGCCTTGTAATTAATAAACACAGTGTGTGTATTCCACCCCGTAAGTAATAAACACAGTGTGTGTATTCCACCCCACTAGGAAGTTAAAGTCTAAGGCTAAAATAAAATATATGTANCGTAAGTAATAAACACAGTGTGTGTATTCCACCCCACTAGGAAGTTAAAGTCTAAGGCTAAAATAAAATATATGTATTGACTATTATTCCAAGTGAGAGGGCTTTCAGAAGTGGTCACACTACCGTGAATAGCCGATAGTGATTGGGAAGTGTGTAGTTTTGGCAATCCTGTAGGTCGGTGATATATCTCGCCCGGGCGGCAGCGGTGTTGGCTTGACAGTTGAGTAAGGACACGGCGCGGTCACAGCTGCGGAACGAAGCAGTAATAACACGCGGAGCACACGAACTCATTACTGGCCGACTGGAATGTTCCGACGTGACCAGAGCTTTTTGACTGCATAGAGCAAATATTGCTGATTTCGCAACATACAGCATTCGTTTTTCAAATGCAAAGAAATAACGACGGATTACAATAAACCCGTCGTTACCTACCTAATGCTGCAGATTAAGTCAGCTAGCTTAATAAAGGTGGAATAGCTCTGATAGGTATTGCTTTTAATAATGCGGTAGGGATGTCGAAGTTCACAGCAATGACGCGCTGATGGAAACTGCGATGCGCCCAGAACAAGGCACGATGAATCTGCGATGACTTGTCGTTATTGCCTTCCGCAATATGGAGAGGAGCCAGGCTTGCCAACCAAATTTATATTCCGGAATCGGATCCGTAACTCGCACCTCTTGGATGAGACTGGCGGGCTGTGCGGCATGTCGAAGTCGACGTAGAGTTTGAGGTCGATGCTCGACGTCAAATTCTGGATGTCGCACACTCCTAGGTGAGAAGCAATAACGCTACCACGTATACAAAGTTATTTACACGAAATAACTTGGGTGAACGCAGATTTTGTTGTCTTAACAAAAATTATTAGGGTGAATAATTTTTTTTTNATTTACACGAAATAACTTGGGTGAACGCAGATTTTGTTGTCTTAACAAAAATTATTAGGGTGAATAATTTTTTTTTTTTTAGAGAGCAACGTTGTCTATATTGTTTTTTATATTTTGCTGTGTTGAATCATTTTATTACTCAACAACTCCCGGTGTAATACACGAAGACAATTACTTTCGGTAGCGTGCTGAAAATTAACTGNATCATTTTATTACTCAACAACTCCCGGTGTAATACACGAAGACAATTACTTTCGGTAGCGTGCTGAAAATTAACTGTTCACAAACCGTCATTACTCCGCTTGCACAGTTACTTGCACCAGTTTCTGTAATTTGATTACATCATTTTNATTTACACGAAATAACTTGGGTGAACGCAGATTTTGTTGTCTTAACAAAAATTATTAGGGTGAATAATTTTTTTTTAGAGAGCAGCGTTGTCTATATTGTTTTTTATATTTTGCTGTGTTGAGTCATTTTATTACTCAACAACTCCCGGTGTAATACACGAAGACAATTACTTTCGGTAGCGTGCTGAAAATGAACTGTTCACAAACCGTCATTACTCCGCTTGCACAGTTACTTGCACCAGTTTCTGTAATTTGATTACATAATTTTTGTTGGATGCTATATTTATTGCCATGACATTGCACACCTATGTGAAAGTTTCAATAATAGTACATAATAATAACATAAGCGGAGATGTTTCCCCCATGTATACGGTTCTGAGCTGCGTAATTTCCCCTATTAACTATTTTCCATGTTTTTTTTGTATCTATGACACAATAATAATGGCGTGTGGGGTGTGCACCCAGGGCAAGGCAACACCCTCCGAGTGACGGTCTTTCCAGCTGGAGCCCGTCCCTAGAATGGAGCGGCGCTGGAATGCAAGGGCGAGGGAAGCGGGAGTGCCCCGAGAAAACGGGAGTTCCCCGAGAAAGCCCGCCGGCAAGCGACATCGTCCAGCACGATTCCCACATGCGAAGATCCGGGAGTGGACCCGCCGGGGATCGAACCCGGATCGCCATTGTGGGAGGCGAGAACCCTGGCCACTACGCCACCGCTGCCCCTCTATGACAAAAGCAAGTGTGCGTTAAGGGCGACAGTGGCGCGCACTTCAAATGCTCCGTCTCCTCTATGCACGTAGTACTGCAGCGTACGGCCATGGTCACAGTGCTAGATGCCGACACTATAAAGTTTTTAGTCATAAAATTTATGTCCTTGTGTGCACTAAAACTGACGGGGTTCTTAATTGTTAGCCGAAGAGTTGAGGCAGGCATTTCGCCTTGACCTTGTGTGGGTGAAAAACGACTCGGGATAAACCACTCTTGTGTCGCCGGCCGGGATGAACTGACGACCTCTAATGCGAGGCAGAGACTACAGCTTGACCAGGGACACTTGGTTATAAAGTTTGTAGCAGCGCGTTTAGTGCTGTCACCTTTGATGATTTTGTATTTTACCTTCATTCCAGGGTTTTATTACGAAATAACGCATGTACTTTATTTAGTGTTAAATACCTACTCCCATCCCTATACCTCCCCCCTCCTTTTCAGGGAAATATGAAATGCATTCAGTAAATATTCAAAGCAAGCTTCAGCGCAGTCCAGGAAGGCGTCTTATTTTAATATTGGTTGATTTTTTTTAGCTTAACCATGCATATTTTGCTTCGTATTTTGAATACTTTTTTTAAAAATAGATTTTTCAGCCCTTTCCTCAAAAGGGGAACTGTTATCTGGTAACTAGAATTTATAATTTTTTCGCGTTACTTTTTATTTCTAAAGATGTATCAAAATTGTTGGTACGACGTTATAAATTATTCTTTACCAGACTTCCAGGAATTGGTATTGGTTTTCCTCTTTTATTTCCTGTGATGAGCAATATGCGAGAAGAAATGAGTAGTTATGTTGTGCCGGCTACTGCAGAAGTGACAGTGGCAACAGCTGCGTGCACCAAGATGAGGACCAGAGAGGGACT
>NQII01001759.1:295445-341245 GCA_002778355.1 Clitarchus hookeri | reverse complement strand
ACGACGACTTGTTCATGACTGTCAGTGTGTAACCGCGCCCTCCTTACCCATGCTTGCAGCACCCCAGCTGTCTCGTGCTCACTCCATTACTACTACAACTGCCACTTCCTTTCCTTGCCACATTCCTACCGCAGTGTCATCAAGCCGTGCGTGCCTGTATGGGTCCTGGGACTCTTACACCCTTCTCGGGTATTTAACAATTCATTTCTACCTTCCCCACTGTAACTACCCCTACACTTTTACTTCTTTACTTACTGCTGGAGCATAATCAATTTTTATTTACTTGTCTGATATCCTGTTATATTCGTATTTATGGCGTAGCCCTCTTTATATCAACAAAGCGCCCTGGCCCCAGGCAGTTGTACCAAGCCAAAACGAACCTGTAACCAGGTCCATTATTAATTCTTCACTTTTAGAAATCATTCCTGGCAAAATTCAAAGTAGTTTTGAACTTTCTTTCATTACAGCTCACTGTTCTTCAGCATTTTTAAAATCTGCGATTTCCATCATCTCATCAGTAGTTTNAGCATTTTTAAAATCTGCGATTTCCATCATCTCATCAGTAGTTTTTTTTGTCTTTAATGAATTTGCTTATTATTTTCTTTATTGTTTGTAGAACAAGTCTGATAGGGTCAGTTAGGAGTGAGAGTGTAGGGAGAAAACGAAGTATACTTTGCCAGAATAGTCACAGACGTATTATATATGTGGCCTCTTTCAATTGTTGTTTTCTAAACAAGTGGCCGGAATAGCCACTGTCCGCTCGCTGTCCGGAACTGTCACACGATCTGTCAGATATGAGTTCTACTTGCAGGGCCATCGCTCAGCCGCACAGTGTACGTTCGCCCGCCCGCGTAATAATAGTAATATTTCCACTTAGAATGACTATTGAACTTGGGACTGGTGTTTTTAATTTATGGGCATAGTAATTGTTTTTGCCGTTGCTCGAGTTTTTGGAACGTTACGTTGCCCTCGACAGCTGGCAGACGCCAACCAAGGTGACGAGCACTGTACCGCTTCGTCTTCCGTGGCCGTAGTGCCAGTTCGCGAGCACGGGGAGCAGCCAGCGGAACCGCCGGCCCAGTAGCCCGGTGCGCGGCCGAGGTGAGCGGCCGAAGGAAACGTCTCCGTCGGTTGTCGACATCTCGGAAGTTGTAGTCGCGGAAACGGTGTCTTCTGCAGTGGCAGCGTCGTTTCTGCGGAGATGAGCGTGACGGGAACAGGAACCACGACGAGGCCCAGCGGAGAGGAAAGCCGGTGGTGTTGCGTCCTTCAGGGGCCGGCGTTACCTCACCGCCGTAACGGTGGATGGCTCAGCTGCCCGGTCAAGGCTGCGTGTCCCACCAGTGTGGTCCAGCTCCCCCACTTCATGCCGGGACCCGAACCAGCGACACCTTGCGTCGTACAGTGGCCTTTCCACGGCCTCGTCATAACTACCGAGCGAGGTGGCGCAGGGGTCGTCCACCTTCGGAATCGCATTCGGGAGGATCTGGGTTCTCATCCCGATCCGGCCATCGTGGTTTCCCCGAGATCACTCAAGGAGAACGCTGGGATGGCCGATTCCTTCCACGTTGCTGCTATTGTCAGCAACTTGCTCCGTCTCTAATGACATTGCTGTCAACGAAACGTTAAGTCCTACCTACCTATCTACGACGCCATATCTGATGTCTCAGCTGGGGTTGCTTCTGTCAAACAACGGGCTGTAGAAAGTCCTTGATTGGTGTCTGTCAGGCATGTCCGGGGCGATTTATCTCGATACGATCCTCTTCGTCCGTATGCTTTGAGATCAAAGAGGCCGTCCCGGCAACAGTTCTTCTTAGTGGTGGAGGACGGACAGTGGAAACAGCCACAGCTGCGCGCGCATAATTTCGGAGTACCCCTCAGTCACGTAATGTCACCTTGCTTGCACGAACACGCACAATGGAGAGGCCGCGTTTGCTGGAGCTCCGACCAAGTACGCCTTTGTAGGTCGATGCACTTTGTTAACCCACGTGGTCACGACGTGACTTAGTATGGTTTGAGGTGTTGAAACCTAGTAGTTTACTGCTCGGTGTTGTGTTTTGTGTTGGTACACGTGCTTGCTTCTTGCGGTAATTGAATTAAGTGCTGAGCTTTCTGTGAAAGCATTATGAAGCATTCATAAACCAGAGGTGTAGAAACCTCAACGAATCAGACAAGGTACCCAAAGAGGAGAAACTGACTGCATTGGATACTGAAGGTTGACTAGCTGATATAAAACAGTCAGCAGAAAGCGCGTACTGAAAAAACACGCTCTTTATGCCGTAGTTAACTGATTCCAATTTCATGGAAGAAGGGAAGAATTAAAGAAAAATCACTCTGGAACTACCGGTACGATAGTCGCAAAGAAATACCTTAATATTTTAAGGTATTTACTTCAGCCTGCGTGTGTGCGTTGTCACAGACAATTTCATTTGTTTCGGAATTGTAGTAGTATCGGTACAATGGACTGTCATATATTGGGACCACTAAAATTGTGTTTTTACTTCCTGTTACTTGAGGGACTTTCCTCATTGGATACAGTTTTATACTGTATACAGTCCAGACCAATAAAGACATTTCCTTTACAACCTCTCATATATTGGCTACTGTGATTGAAAGGGCGGATGACNTACAGTCCAGACCAATAAAGACATTTCCTTTACAACCTCTCATATATTGGCTACTGTGATTGAAAGGGCGGATGACAGTAAATTTGTATTATGTAGCGACAGTCGACAGAAGTGAAATTAAAAAATATAAACAGGCATATGCTGATAAGGTCTCACTTTGGAAAATCACTAAGGGAAAAAGGGATCGAACCGATGACTTCAGGAATGTGTCGGATATAGTACCTCAATATCAATCAAGTAAATTGAAAATTAGAGAGCTGTGACACAGGCTGCAGGCTTCGAAACCTCGGAGCCAATGGCATCTGGCAGAGGACCAGTGGTGGCACATCTAGCAGTGGACCGGCAGTAGCATCTGGTAGAGGACCAGATGTGACTTTTAACCTTGAACTCAAACATCCCGTTTCCCCGTAAAACACTCAAAATTTATAGAATTTTCATCAAAATTTTCTGAACTTCCCTCCAAATCTGCAAACTTAACCTTTACCTTTTACCTTGATCTTGACCTTTGTGGAGATATGGTGCACTGGCTGCAGGCTTCGGAGCCGTCCGCCATATTGGACTGCATCACATCCGCCATCTTGTTTCTAGAATTTTCCTCTTCATTCTAAATAAAAAAACCCACCAAGATTATCCTCAATTACGCATGAATCGATAAAAATATATATTTATTAAATTTTGGTTCTTATATCGGTGTGTATGTGTGTGCATGTAAGGTTGACCGAGATGCCGACTGCCCGAATCCAAACANTACAGTCCAGACCAATAAAGACATTTCCTTTACAACCTCTCATATATTGGCTACTGTGATTGAAAGGGCGGATGACGGTAAATTTGTATTATGTTGCGACAGTCGACAGAAGTGAAATTAAAAAATATATACCGGCATATGCTGATAAGGTCTCACTGTGGAAAATCACTAAGGGAAAAAGGGATCGAACCGATGACTTCAGGAATGTGTCGGATATAGTACCTCAATATCAATCAAATAAATTGAAAATTAGAGAGCTGTGACACAGGCTGCAGGCTTCGAAACCTCGGAGCCAATGGCATCTGGCAGAGGACCAGTGGTGGCACATCTAGCAGTGGACCGGCAGTAGCATCTGGTAGAGGACCAGATGTGACTTTTAACCTTGAACTCAAACATACCGTTTCCCCGTAAAACACTCAAAATTTATAGAATTTCCATCAAAATTTTCTGAATTTCCCTCCAAATCTGCAAACTTAACCTTGACCTTTTACCTTGATCTTGACCTTTGTGGAGATATGGTGCACTGGCTGCAGGCTTCGGAGCCGTCCGCCATATTGGACTGCATCACAGCCGCCATCTTGTTTCTAGAATTTTCCTCTTCATTCTAAATAAAAAAACCCACCAAGATTATCCTCAATTACGCATGAATCGATAAAAATATATATTTATTACATTTTGGTTCTTATATCGGTGTGTATGTGTGTGCATGTAAGGTTGACCGAGATGCCGGCTGCCCGAATCCAAACANCATTTTGGTTCTTATATCGGTGTGTATGTGTGTGCATGTAAGGTTGACCGAGATGCCGGCTGCCCGAATCCAAACAGTTTTGCATTTTAAAAAAACGTTCGGAACTACTATTTTTCTTTTAAGAATTTACAATGCAATGTTTAGTGCCCTCATACACATTTATTAGTTTTAATTATAAGGTATGCAATATAAGTGAAGTTTCATACAATCACGTTAGAAGTAGTTTTTGGCACTACACAAGTCCATACATAAACTGCTTGCCAACATACTTTGATATCCTTCAGTCATAGGTATTCGTATGAAATCCGGCATGGCGTCGGGAAATAGACACATACAACAGCTGTTTCTAATATCATAGTTGAATTCGCCTTTAAAATACACGCATGTAGACCTGCAACACATTTTATTACGTCTATAAGTTTTAAAACTTAAAAGTTAAGTATATAAAATTTTTATTTATAAATCTATTGGTACCCAACATCGTATTCGAATAAATTGACTATATGGCTTTGATCCAGGTCATGGGTGAAACCTGTAATATGAATTTCGTGACTATAACATCGAGGGGTTGGAAAAAGGTGGTCATTTATGCTCATGAAAAAGGCTTAAGGTATAATTCATTTTTCATCTCGGATAGACTTGCGCAGGTCTGATACGTTCCAATTTCTATGTGCCTAACTCCGGCAGTCGTTGAATAATTTTTTTTCTAACCTACTCTGAAACTAAGTGTTATGTGTGCCCGCGGTAGGGGCGGGGGATTATTGGGTCTCAGGGCTAAGTCATATACGCCTACAAGGAAGGAAAATCATGCAAGGAGACATACAAACCTCTCTAAGTGTACTTATAGCTAAACTACTATACTAAGACGAGAAAGGAAAAAACCGGCATAGGCACCGTAAAAACCCTTTCAACAGGAAATAATTAAAAAAAAAATTGTTGCATGCATTATCAGAATTATTAGAAAATGCTACAGGAGACAGACAGATGTCGTTGTATGATGTCCAACGGTGACTAAGTTCTTAGCTGTCTGGTTTAGGCATAATCCACTTAAAACACGTTATGAGGTAAGGCAACCACTGTCCTGCATTCGGGGTTCGGGCTCGTTACATAATTACTTTGAAAAACCTAAGATGAATCCCTATGCGTACTAAAGTCAATGTGCTATCGAATACATGCTAATAATAAAATTTTATGGTGTCACATAATTCGAATCGAGAACACGAGCTCGAAAATATATAACACTTGGAATATTTACCCACACAATTCTGTGCTTATAAAATCCAATATGGTGCTGTTCATAGCTTCATAATCACGTTTTCTGACACAATATTAAAATTCTCTTTGGAAATACAAATCCGTAGACATGCTGCTCGATAAACTAAATAAAAATGTATTTATTTAAATACATGACTTTTATTTATAAAATTATGCTTTTCATAATTTATGGTTGTGACATCATGTACTACAATTCCGATTTGGAAATACGTATCCACAGACACATTGCTCGGCATAATCTTTNTATGGTTGTGACATCATGTACTACAATTCCGATTTGGAAATACGTATCCACAGACACATTGCTCGGCATAATCTTTACTGTAAGTTTTATAAGTGAAATTATGTATATTGTATTAAATAAACTTTTATTTATAATTTTTTTTGTATATTTGATGGTTGTTACATTATAATCAAATTAGTTTTGAAAACAAGAATCCATACATAGGTCGCCCGATACTCTTTTGTCTGTAAGTTTAAACGTTAACCTCTTATCTATAAAATTATGCACATGCNCATACATAGGTCGCCCGATACTCTTTTGTCTGTAAGTTTAAACGTTAACCTCTTATCTATAAAATTATGCACATGCAGTGCCTTGTCAACATGACTGTTGTATTAGTTAACATAATGGCCATATGTAGCATATACCTCTCTAACTCACGCCTATAACATTTAGGAACAAATTTATTTTCTATATACAGTCATCAGTCGCATATTATCATATCACTTGTTATAATCTCGCACATAATATTATTTTACGAATAGACATACCCTCATGACTATAACATTCTTATAAAAAATTCATCTCCTCACTTATATGTTTATACATACCATATTTAAACCCACCCTTATACAATGGTATATTTTATATATATCATTTAGACCTCTACTGGCACCCATATCCTGGTGGCTCACTCGGGAAATGACTTGACCCTATAACTGTTCGTCAGGGGTTATGCCTATGATATGTATTTGGTGGGTATATCTTAAACAGTTCGGAAATTTTAGCTAACTATGCTTATAGGATGGCTTAAGGTATAATTTCCCCACTACTCTCATCGACATCAGGGTCCAAACAGTTCGGCAATTATGGCTAACTATGCGTATAATATTGCTTAAGGCATAATTGGCAATATAAGATAACTTAAGGCATAATTGACCTAACCACCCTGATCGACGTCAGGGGCGATGCCCATATAGACATACTGTACTTGGTGTAATTAGCAAGGGTGTGTTTAGGATAAGCTTACCTCGTATAAGTCGNGATGCCCATATAGACATACTGTACTTGGTGTAATTAGCAAGGGTGTGTTTAGGATAAGCTTACCTCGTATAAGTCGCAGAATATGCTTGTGACAAGGTGGAGTGACAGTATGAAGTAGCATGAGAGGGCGATGAACATGGAAATTTTTGAAANCAGAATATGCTTGTGACAAGGTGGAGTGACAGTATGAAGTAGCATGAGAGGGCGATGAACATGGAAATTTTTGAAACAAGATGGTTGGTGTTGACATGGAATGACAGCATGAACTGGAACATGTTGAAAAAAGGTCGTGCTATTTTTAGACTGGGTGGCTCATGAAAATTTTGGAAAGGAACCTTTTNAACTGGAACATGTTGAAAAAAGGTCGTGCTATTTTTAGACTGGGTGGCTCATGAAAATTTTGGAAAGGAACCTTTTCTTGCAGATTTGGAGGGAAATTTTAAGGGAAATTCGAGAAATTTGGAGCATGGCACGTCTAGAAACAAGATGTCGAGGTGGAACGACAGNAGGGAAATTTTAAGGGAAATTCGAGAAATTTGGAGCATGGCACGTCTAGAAACAAGATGTCGAGGTGGAACGACAGAGCATGAACTGGAAAATTCTTTAAACAAGGTGGCAGCATGGAATGACAGCATGAACTGGAAAATTCTATAAACAAGATGGTGGAATGGAATGACAAAGCATGAACTGTAAAATTCTAGAAACAAGATGGCGGCTGCGATGCAATCCAATATGATGGACGGCTCCGAAGCCTGCAGCCTGTGCACCAAATCCCCACAAAGGTCAATGTCAAGTTAGCAGATTTGGAGGGAAAGTCGGGAAATTCTAGAAATGTTGAGTTTTTCCGGGGAAGCAGGACATTTGAGCTCAAGGTCTAAGTCAAAGGTCAAGGTCACCTCTGGTCCTTTGCCAAATGCCACTGGTGGTCCACTGCTAAATGCCACCACTGGTCCTCTGCCAGATGCCATGGGCTCCGTGGCTCCGAAGCCTGCAGCCTGTGTCCCAGCTCTCTCATTTTGTATATATTCAATCACACTCAGTTTTAAGAATCAGCTAACAACTTCGTATAAACTTCACAAATCGGAGAGAAAATAAACTCATGTAGGATGGCGCCAGGGTCATCGACAGCTCCTATGGACCCGGGGGCAGATAATTTTGTTGTGTACTTTATTGCGCAACTTTTCCAACCCTTTGCACTCGTTAGAAAAGAACCTAGAAGATCGTGCACTTTTAGGTATTTCTGTATATTGTTATGTTAATCTTAAAACCAACACATAAATTTTATCGAAGATTTTAAAATAATATATTCTATTAGTTTCTCTCAAAACACCTTAGTTTCCATCCAATTATGCACAATATATATATATATTTTCTTCAAACATACGATGAACATTGAATAACACACATTTGCAAAACAGATTGTAAACTGGAAATAGATAGGAAAGAACTTGAAATAAAATCTGGAAGCCGATGTAGGGCTGGCTCCCTTGGTGTCCGGGCCCCGGAGTTAGGAATTTTGCAGTAATGAAGTGTGCGGCCAGCACGTCAGTGGGCATTACTTGCGGGAAGTGTCGTGAAGGAGGCATTGGGCTGGGCTAAGCGCACGGTACGGCCCACACTCCTGGAGACAGCTGCCTCGCGTAGGATGCAGGATTCTTGTCTCCATTTACACCAGCCGCTCCGAGCCGGCGGAAGAGCCCTCTTAACACCGCCTTACGTCACAGGCGCACACACTCCCCCGCGTGATTGCACGTAATTCGTACACTCGACTCCATCAAGAACGCCAAGTTCCACGTGGAAGCTAAACTTATTTCCCCGTGTTACATCACACGCTGTTCGGTGCGTCCAAACATTTCATTTCAGGGGAGTTAATATATTTCGCGGTAAGTGTTCCGTGCCAGGCGGAAAATGTTCCAAGGAAATGAAGTGAAGCGCCTCGCGCTTTCGTAACGACCGTAGCATGCTAACGTGGAAAGCATGGAACCGATATTACTTTTCATTTTCTGTTCCTCTCTCCCTCTACCCGCTCCCCCTCCATAGTACTCAAAGTGCTGCGCGGAACTCGCTCAGAAACAAGTAAAACAACTTTTATAGTTAACGTTTTTCTTGCCAGGCAGTTGAAGTGAAAGAAGGAAACACTGTTATCTTGTGCGGGTTTAAGGCGCATCTCCGCCATGTTGAGCTTGTTTATTTATGAAATTTTTTCGCCCTTCCTATGCGATTTATTAAAATCCGACTCGTTATTACATAGAGCACACAGTTGAGTAGATTATGTGATTTTTCTTTAACAGTTTTACAGCTTATCTTGAATCCGTGTGTAATAGAAACGATGCATTTAAATACTTTGAAGTAGTTATTCCGATGGTAGGAAAGGAATACAAATTACAGCAGTAAAAATGTACAGACTAAAGAAAAGTAATCGAGCCATCTCTTATGTGTTAACAGGTTTATATAATTGAATTACAATGATTTTGATGGGATAAAATAAAGAAATGCGAGATGACTGGGTTGTTATTCGTGCCAGGCACGGTACAGTTGTATGCAGGCCATAAGTAGAGAAGATAATTTGTCGCGAAAATATCGTAGTCCTTATAATGCTTACACTTACGTGTCCACGGCGGTAGGTTTACTGTCCTTATGGCTGTTGTCCGTGTGCGTCCTTTCCTCTTGTGACTGGGCCAGCGGCGATTCGTCTGCCAAGAAACTTTTATATTTACAAATAACGAGAGAGACCACGTCATTTGAAGCTATAATTCAGTAACCGGCCAGGATTCATAAAACTACATATTAATTTTCACTGGAACTCCGCTCATCTAAATTGAATTCGGATGGTTTCGTGTGGCCAAGTTCAACAAGAGACTGGGTTCTGAATGTGGCAGTATCAGGCGAATTAATTACCTCTGCTGGAGTATTAATAGAACATGTAGGTCTGTTTGGTACCATATTGTAACGCAAAGTGATAAATAGTGCCTAATAAATTCCTCTAATTTTTAGTTATATTGTCATTAGTAGTTATAAAACGGGGGTTCACGCCAACCTGGCTGCTAAGCCGCGGCAGTCATCTTGGATGACGTCATGCCGAAACCACCTGCTCTATCACTTCTCGCCAATGGTGGCCATTTTCCCTTTTTTTCCTTCAAAAACGTTTAAGATTTCCCGAATTTCCCTCCAAACCTCCAAAATTTTCCACATAAATTTTCTTTGCCAATCTTTTCATGAGTCACTCAGTCCGAAAATAGCATGACTCCAAAATGTAGTTAAATGACTCCATTTTGGGGGGTGTGGAGTTGGGAGTCACCCTGAAATTCACACTCTGTTATTCCATGCCAGCACCATCCATCTTGTCTGAAGAATGTTCGAGCTCATTGCCCCACCATGCAACTTCATGCACTACCTTGTTACATGGATATATTATACGACCTATGCCAAGTATGCATATGCTACGGACAGCAATACAATTCACACACACATATGCTAATTGTACATATACTAATCGCACTTATGCTAATCGCGCATACGTCAATCACCCAGCCATATTGGATTCCCACCACTACCAAACTACCATTCGTGCCAGCTAGAGCATTGCATCAAGGTGGTAGCGCTAAGGACGCCTTAAGCTCTGTTACAAATATAGTTGGCCACCATTTCCGAACCGTTTAATATATAGTTGCCAAATTCATAACATAGATATCACCCCTGATGACAAATAGGGCGATAGATACAAATAGGGCGATAGTGACTCTTCCTGAGCAAGATTCTGTGGCAACTTTAACACGGAATACGCGGTAAAGTCCCGCTCAGTAATGTGGCGGCTATGCCGGAGGAAGCCACGGCTACGGCAATTTCTTCGTCTTTTCTTATATGGGCCAGAAATAAATTTAACAAAAAGGTTTTTCCCTTTCTACCAGGGGCATTTAGAAAGAAAAGTGCACCGTTCCCTGACTCCACTTGACGTAACACTTGGTCAAACACGTGTCTTTGTTCCGGTAATAACCGGGGCACCATTTCGGTCACTTGCTGCTGCAATGCTGGGACATCATAGTTTAACTCTCGAATAATTCCGTCAGTTAAGTCACTTGCGTCTGATCGTGATCCGAAATCGCTTAACTTTTTCCCCACAATTTTTTTACATATTTTCTCGCGATAAAAAGTAGCCAATATGACCTTTCAGCCCTCCAACTATTTCTGTGCAAGAAATTACGTTGATCTGTTGCNTCGCGATAAAAAGTAGCCAATATGACCTTTCAGCCCTCCAACTATTTCTGTGCAAGAAATTACGTTGATCTGTTGCTCGGTTGCGACATCACATTGCTGACGCTGCATTGTTATTCCGTTTGTGTACTTTTTCATTTTCCAATAAAAATGTTAATAAGAAATTTAAATAAGATATTGGTTCGGGATAAAAAGTAGCCTATGTACCTTCCCGGTCCTCCAACTATCTCTGTGCAAAAAATCACGTCGATTCGTNTGTTCGGGATAAAAAGTAGCCTATGTACCTTCCCGGTCCTCCAACTATCTCTGTGCAAAAAATCACGTCGATTCGTTGTTCCGTTGCTACGTGAAAGAGGGACAAACAAACATCCAAACACTCTTTCGCATTTATATATAGTATAGATGCATCGCCTCCGTCGACGAGTAGCACGACAAGGTCAATGGCACCCTTAAGCTCTTGTATAAGCATAGTCAGCCGCCATTTCCCATCTGCCGAAGCTACAGTCTCCAAATTCATATCACACGCATAGTTCCCGACATAGAACGGGTGGCAGGGTCCATTAAAACCATAACCTCTATTGTAATCATAGTTGACAACCATTTCCCATCGGCTGAGACCATAGTCATCAAATTTAAATCATACGCATCGCTCCCAACTTAGAACAGGGCATCAGGGCAATTGTACATTAAATCTACTTATAAACATAGTTGCCTGTCATTTCCTTTCCGCGAAAGCCACGAGCGTCAAATCTATATCACTGATATCATTCCTGGATGCAATAAATGTGATAAGGATATAAAAAAATATAAATTGGCCAGATTCTGGCAGGTCTGCGAAAGTAGCACCACTGTTTACATCTGACTACGTATCCTTCCGCCATCAGCTGATCGGCCACATGCCAACGATGTTGTTAATTTAATGCTGTCGTTATCAGCTGATTCCCTTGTCAATTTACTGTTCGTAGGACGTTTAAGGCAAACTTGCTACTCAGAAATACGTAGCTGCGATTGTAGTAATAGTAATATGTATATAAATCATTAATCGGAAAATTGTTATGTTAAAGGGCAAAAATATAAATAATTAGTTAACATTTAGTAACTACAAAAAATTGTATTAAAATTATTAATTGGTAAAGTTGTTATATGTCAAAAATATAAATCACTAATTATAAATTTATCAACTACCAAAAAAAATGTGCATGCAGGCTAAATCACTTTAAGCATCGTCTTAAACATCACTCTTTCAGCATGTTTTCGTAATGCCCATTCTCTTATGTTTTTTTTATATGGCACGTTGGACATCATAGCTAATATATTCGAGTTGGAAATATGTGATGTGGAATAACGTTAGANTTTTTTTTATATGGCACGTTGGACATCATAGCTAATATATTCGAGTTGGAAATATGTGATGTGGAATAACGTTAGAATTGCTTAACCACTATTCACGCGTGTCCTACTTTCTGCTGAAACAAGGAACAAGGAAATGGGTTTTCGGAGAACAAAATGGCGTATAATTTACGTAGACGAACGATTACCTGCCGAATAGAAATGACTAGAACTCAAAATAGCTGTACACGAAGTATATGTTACTTTAAAAATTATGCAGAGCTCACGAAAAATAAAATTATTGGTATCTGTTCGTAAATTTGTTATATATTGCACACGAAAGGACGGAAGTTATTCTTTTCTGGGTGGTAATGCTTCGGCAAAGATCCGTTAGATGGCGCGCACAACATGTCAGAGCGAGGTCTGAGTCGCTTCTTTTACTCAATAGATCGCGTATACATATTTAAAGTTGATTGTTCTTCTATTACTGGCTCGGAACAACATGAATTTGAAATATATCTCGTCAAATTATTAGAAAAAATAATTCAACAATATTATGCAATATTTCTGTATGTTTTTGGAATTAATATCAAGCATGTAATGAAAGCGGTGTTGGAGAGGGAGACAAGACGTGAAAAAAGGTTTTGAAATTGTTCTTCGCTTGGATACGGATCGTTTTATTGTGCATTTCATTTTGAACACCTATACATTTCTACTTTAGCACGAAGTTTAGTTTCTAACACTAAAAACCGCTGTTTTATGACCATGTAAAATAAATGTATTAATTAATCTGGGAACTCTTTTTCATAGCATATTTTCTGCTTGTCTAATGTGCGTCGGCAGTGCACTCAGAATAGTCAACGTAATATTAACTTTTGTTCGTTCGTGCATCAGCTGATAACAGGATTTTGTAAATGGCACTTTGTTTGTTTCGTATACATAAAGTTGCCTCTCACTGACTGTCAGAATCTGGCCAACTTATATGAGACAGAGAATAATTAGGGCCGTAAGCCTTGTTATAAGCATAGGAGGATGTCATTTCTGAACTGCAGGATGAGTATAAAATAACACCCCAACTTTGAAAGTCTATAATACCAAAAACAAACAACCTACAACCTTGTTTAACCAATCAAATACACCGTGGACCCGTGAAGTTTGTTAACCAAACATTCATAAATGTTCAATGTGACCACCATGAGCGGCCCGAACGACATATACGCGATAATCAAACTCGTTCCACGCTCTTGTCAGCATGTCCGGTGTTACGGTTTGGATGGCGTTCGTAACTCTCGGTTTGAGGTGGAGAGGAGGTAGTGAGCTCGCATTCGGCACGTCAGTGTGAAGGAGACGGTCTGATGTTACCTTGCCCAGAACGAGGTAGACGATGCCTTCATGTCTAAGCTGGTTTTTTAGCGATGAAGCTATGCTCCATACAAATGGTAAGGTGAACCGGCACAACGTGCGGATATGGGGTCAGGAGCCTCTGCATGATACCAATGAACACGAGCTCGCTTCCCCCAAAGTGAACGTGTTTTGCGCTGTATCCAAAGACACTGTTTTCGGCCCTTTCGTTTTTCACGAGCCCAATGTTACTGGAATCCCATATTTGGACATGCTTACAGAGTGGTTGTTTCCTCAGTTAGAAGAGGCGGCGGGGACTCTATTTTCCAGCAGGATGGTGCCCCACCCTATTGGCACCTAGCTGTTCGCGGATACCTGAACGAGACATTGCCGCAACGCTGGATTGGTCGAGGAGCAGCTGGTGACCAGGCTCTTCATCAATGGCCCCCAAGAAGGCCGGATGTTACCCCGTGCGATTTTATTCTATGGGGGTATTTTAGACCTTCAAAGTTGTGGTATTCTTTTATTCTCATCCTGTATTTAAGTTCGGGTAACTTGTAACAGTCAGCCATACATGTAAAGAAAATAAAGTCAGGTATACATACAAGTGCGTTGCATGCATGTCGTAGTGCAATTACTGATGCNCCATACATGTAAAGAAAATAAAGTCAGGTATACATACAAGTGCGTTGCATGCATGTCGTAGTGCAATTACTGATGCGTGTAGGAGTGTAGGGGGCCTGAAACAGCACACACACGCGCCGGTCCGCGCGCACTCGTCAATCAACCACCACCACCACCATGCTCGTAGTCTGCTACCGCACGTGTTATATATGCATAAATAAACGCTAGCACGGGTAACATGCAACAGCCGTCCATACACATACAAGTTCAGTTATACACAATGATGCTGCGAGCATGATGCAAATAGTCGCAGGTAACCCTAAAATACAAGCTTTGCTGTTCAGCGGTCCTGCAGTTACGACCAGCGTGTTTCACATTTTAAGGGGCCTCCATAAATGTCATATGGGTCTCATTGTAAGCCGTCGTGTTTACTCTAATTGAAAAAAAAAAAAAAAAACAAGAATATTACACTGTAAATATTTTTTTCGGGTCAGAAAAGAAAGTCGACATTTTGTTGCCAATTCATAAATTTGACTATCGAATCATAAATGTAGTCGTTGATAAATGTAATGGGTCAGCAAAAATCGCAGTAAGTAGCGCCCTGTTTACGATAATTTTTCAAAACAGTGTTTTAAACTATAGCGACAATGCTGTGTCTTTTCTCAACAGGTTGATGTATTAAAACCCTATAGTCACAGCTTTTGTTTATGCTATTTTCCATCGCCGTCGCAATGCTTCCTTATAACCGGACATGACCTTAGTGCTTTAAAAAAAAAATTTACAAGGGAAGCCCCTTAATGCGCAACAGATGCGCACGCCACNCCAGAAAAGAAAGTCGACATTTTGTTGCCAATTCATAAATTTGACTATCGAATCATAAATGTAGTCGTTGATAAATGTAAAAGTCAGCAAAAATCGCAGTAAGTAGCGCCCTGTTTACGATAATTTTTCAAAACAGTGTTTTAAACTATAGCGACAATGCTGTGTCTTTTCTCAACAGGTTGATGTATTAAAACCCTATAGTCACAGCTTTTGTTTATGCTATTTTCCATCGCCGTCGCAATGCTTCCTTATAACCGGACATGACCTTAGTGCTTTAAAAAAAAATTTAACAAGGGAAGCCCCTTAATGCGCAACAGATGCGCACGCCACCTATGGCCTATAGTGAAACCTCTTGCAGCGCTGCTTCCTTATGTTCTTGGCCATGCGTGGGCGCGCCAGCAAAGACTGTTCAAAGTTGTGTAATTTATAGAAAAACGTTAGATANATTTACAAGGGAAGCCCCTTAATGCGCAACAGATGCGCACGCCACCTTATGGCCTATAGTGAAACCTCTTGCAGCGCTGCTTCTTTATGTTCTTGGCCATGCGTGGGCGCGCGAGCAAAGACTGTTCAAAGTTGTGTAATTTATAGAAAAACGTTAGATATCTTTTCCGTAGCGTTTACTTTTGTTTTAAGATATTTTGTGTGTCACTTGTCTACAGCACTCATGAAAGCAGTATTGTCCTTTTGATCTGCAATTGCTGTGGT
Organism: Clitarchus hookeri; assembly: GCA_002778355.1. Taxonomy (NCBI): domain Eukaryota; kingdom Metazoa; phylum Arthropoda; class Insecta; order Phasmatodea; family Phasmatidae; genus Clitarchus; species Clitarchus hookeri. Next base: position 325,544 of record NQII01001759.1, on the reverse strand, counting down.
GTGATTAAATGCCCTTCGATCGGTTCTGATGCAAATTCAATGCAGCCTTTTAATTGCTGCCCTTTTGTGTGGTTAGCTAGTAGGTAGATAGGTTTTAATTATGAAGCAACTAATGTTTTATTGTAGTGCACTAATCCAGTTGGCCAGCTCGAAGGGTGAAAATTTGTGTGCACGAGACGAATCAGTGGGGTTGCCAGGGGTGAGGCCAGTCTCAGGAATGGTTCCTGCCCTGATACGAACCAGCTCGGAGTCCCGTCTGTCGGCGTGTCCTTCAAAGGCGGCGACTGTAAGAGGCGGCCACTTTAATCTAATTAATCGGACATCACGTACCCCTTTATCCCGAACGCTTCACTACCGCTGGAGTTATCTCCCCCAGATCGTATGCTGGCTAAATGACAAACACAGCCACAGGAAAAAAAAGGTTCGTACTATCTGTATATGTAATTACANAAAAGGTTCGTACTATCTGTATATGTAATTACACTGTCAAAAATACTGGGAATTTTTCTTAGCACTACAGGCAACTCGTAACATTCTTAGTCCGAGCTTCACCTTTCCAAAACGTTTAATATATACGTAAGGTACTGTGAAATTGAATGTGTAATTAAAGTTGCTCCAATGAATTAAATACCATCTTGTTTTAACGTAATTTTCCTCAAAAATATTTTACAGTATTGTGTTACCCTCTTAACAGATTAAAATTAAAAAAATTAATATATTTATTTTATCAATAATAGGATTTGATTAATTGTACAATCTAAACTTCAAACAGCGAAAATGGCTCCACTGGTAACAATGCCAGATAACTTATTACTAGGCTATGATGGCGGAGTTACATTCAATTACATGTGATTCGAATTAATTGTCGCGTATTCCACTACCATACTTCACCTTGTTCCCATTTCATTTGTTTGACTCGCCTTTTGGTGGTATATCAAATGGTTTTCAGTTAATGTTATTTCTCTGACTGATAACACCGATTCGGGCTTAGAGTGTATGCATGGGCAGTAAACCTCCAGAAGTTCTTCATTTCCGCACGAGGCTACCGTGTGCTAAGGAGGGCTGAGTATAGGCCAGTGGACTTAAGGTGATTGTGAACAGTTCATAGTACAGGAATTTATACATACATGACATCGTAATTACTGCTGTTGGTTTCTCTATTACTTTNTTGTGAACAGTTCATAGTACAGGAATTTATACATACATGACATCGTAATTACTGCTGTTGGTTTCTCTATTACTTTCTTGGGTAGGCCATACCACGTGAATGGACATGAAAGGACTACAAGTCAGATGATGATTACTGAATCTAGTTTATGAAACGCAGATGCAAGGTGGTTGCGAAAGGCCACTCTGGCGAACATCAAACGCAGCGTCGCCTTTACGTGCAAGGTGCAAGCTTCCGAGTGGAGTGGAGAGATTTCGGCGGCTCTTCACAACCAGGTCTTGAGAGGATGAAGCGAGGTAAGTCTGGAGCAGCGCTGGAATGCAGGGGTGGGGAAAACAAGAGATCCCCGAGAAACCCCGCTGACCAGCGGCATTGTGAAAACACCCGGGAGAAATCCCACCGGGAATCGAACCCGGTTCACCTAGGTGGGAGGCAAGCTTCCGAGTTGGCTGGGGTGCAGCCTTATCGTCTTTTAACGGAAACCACGAGGTTAAGAAACGCTAATTTTTCCAACGTAATCCACGTAGTAAAGTTGCTCGCAGTTTTCTGTACAAGTTTCGTTTGACGTTCATATGTAACGATTTCTGATGCAGCAGTCCGAAAATGATGTGCAAGTGTTTTTTTCCATAAGTAAGTACACCCGATTTTCGCAGAGTTACACTCATGATAAACTTCAATATCGTACATGGGTGCCTGCATTTATTCTCCGGTTATTGGTCGCACGTCTTTGTAAATAGACATTACGGTATCACTCTTATTAAAAAAAAATAATGAATTTGGTGACACGAATTTCAGTTATACTTTATTTATCAAACATCTTGCTCTTTTTATTCTAAAACACATTTTGCCTTATTGCTGTACATAGTAATAATAATTATTGTCATGTATGTGTAAAGGTACTGGAGTGGGAACTTTGGCCCGGCCTCTTTGCTCCTACTTTTACATGGTATTCCAGAAAATATGTCTGAGAAAATGTAATTTCAGTGTACACCCGGGTGTAACACGTGGTGTGGCGGTGCCAGGGGCTCTCGGCCAGTGCTGTGCCGGTGGCACGGGAGATGTCTTCAACTCGCTCTGGTTTCAGGCTCTCGCTCGCCGTGGTCGACCGACGCCGCGCCGCGCTGCGCCGCGCCGCGCCGGCACTTTCAGTGCTAGAAGGCGAGTACTGGCTGCGCTGCGCGTGAAACCGGTTTTAAAGTTTAAACACACAGATACATCTCCCGCGTCTGTCTCCCAGCGCAGCACGAGCAGGTTGTGGCGACCCCACCCGCTCTAACAAACCTTGATAATAACGGTTTGAGGGGAGGGGGGACTACATAACTAAAGGAAAATATATATTTAATCACTATGGTCTTGTATATCTGGAGAGGTAATAATATTTTTTTTTACAAACACATCAACTAATAAATGTATGAATAATCCATGTAATCTTTGTTTTTTGTCTAAATTATTTAGTACGTGTTCATATTTTGCACTTGCTTGTATCTTGTGCTCGTTTGTTGTCCTAATTGTGTATTATTAAATACTTGTTTATGTATGAAATTTAATTTAAACGATAGTGCCTTAAACTGTGCCATAGAGCCGAAAACAAATAAATGAAAATAAACGAAAAAATACAGCTGAAAGGATAGAAATACAAAATAAAAGAGAACTTTTTTTTTTTTTTTTTCGTGTTTTCTACTTTTTTAGTCAGCATATAGACAGTGAGAAAATATAAATTCTTAATATAAATCAGGCATTACTATTGCCATTAAACTTTAAAAAAAAAAACCGGCAGGAGCTTGTGTTTGTACCGTCATCCAAGTTTCATTGGCAGGTTGTATCCACCAATCGTAGAGCCACTAGCCTGGTACATGCATTAGAAGAGATGTGGACTTAACAGTCGAGTTCTTCGGCGCCGATCTGGGTGGAGGGAGGTGAGAATGAAGCAGTGACAGAAGGCAATGGTGGGAATAACGGAAGTACCCCGAGAACACCCAGTGGCTAACGGCAACATCTCCCACGTTTCCTACNAAAGGCAATGGTGGGAATAACGGAAGTACCCCGAGAACACCCAGTGGCTAACGGCAACATCTCCCACGTTTCCTACATGCAAAGACCCGGGCTTGACCCCCCTTTCCCCTCGCATCACAGGAACAGCAGCATCATTGCACTTCTGTATACGTATTTATTTGTGCAGTAGCAGATCCGCTCTCAAAATCTGCGTCCTCGGTTGGCGTCATCGGTTGGAATCAGCGTCGCTGCAGTCTCAAGTGACTTGGAGTGATCAAAGTCACTTGTAAGAAATGTAAATAAGTGGTAAACGTGCGAAACTGAGTCGCCGAAGTACCAAGCAGGATTTCTCTGTTTCTAGCGGCTCAGTTTTCGCTACTGACTTGGTTTCATTTCCTCTGATTCATATTTCGAGTAGAAGCAGTGATTTATCGTTATCGCTAATTGCTCACAGTCATTTCGTACACTTAAAGAAATTATCTATTCACAATTACCTAACGAAGATTCAGTGATTTTGATAATACGTTGTCGAGAACTATTTTGACTGGAAATTACTGACCCTGGTAGCATAGGAAGTTTGCATTTTTTTTAGGTATCAAAAGTAGCTACTTGATCGGCNGACTGGAAATTACTGACCCTGGTAGCATAGGAAGTTTGCATTTTTTTTAGGTATCAAAAGTAGCTACTTGATCGGCATGTGTTGATAGTGATGCGTTTTCCTTTGCGGTTTTCAGTATATTGAGTGGAAATAAATGATTAATTACGTTTGATTGACGCTTATTGATATTGTGGCGTTAGGAAGCACTGACATAAAATATCTTCAAACCTGTGTAATACGGTCTGTGAAATGGCACTTGTGGCCGTAGTTGTACGTGCGGTAAGGGCGCCTCGAGTCTGCGCTCAGCCCTCATAAGACCTCGCTACAAGCACGAGGAGCATGGGCGAAGGTAAAGATGGAACGTCAATAATAGTGTGCGTGCACGGAAAAAGTTCAGCTCATAACGGTTGAACGTCGAGATGAAACTAAAGACGGGCTGCCACAGCGAAATGAAGGAGAAGAACCTCGTAGTCTGCTCAAGGAAAATTCATTATTTTCTGGCGGATGTGATTATCGATTTGTGTTCCGAGCAAAAGTACAATTTCGTGTTGCATTTGGAAACGTGTTCTACGCTGTTTCACCGCAGTGATTGCGCAGATCGGATATTATTTTATCTTGTATAGTTTTTAATTACCGAAATGTGTGTTATATTTGGAACTTGGCGGATATGCATATAATGACACGGCGGCACACGAAGCAAGCCGTTACAAATTAACGTTTCGTGTACCTTTCAAAGCCCACATTTAATAAGTATGCATCTCACATCTCCATTACTCTCTNAAGTATGCATCTCACATCTCCATTACTCTCTGGTTCTGAAGCCGTGCTACTTATGCTCTGTTCTGTACACATTGCTGACGAAGTCAAAGCAGTCTTCTGTAACACTTGGCAAGCACACAGGCAAGCTATGTCGAGATTGACCATCGTGCTTTTTTTTTTTTTGCTGCATTTAAAGGAAAACAATACCACACTCCAGCTCTGGGCACTGTCTGAAGGGTCTTCACGATGTTAGGAATTCTGCTGCCAACAGTGCTGTAGATACGCCCTCGACATTGACGTCGAAATACACGCAGGTAAGGGCAGCTACATTTTCGGAAGTTTGTTTCAGAAATGCCCCGTCCAGCAACCTCGGAGCAGGTGCTGTGCAGGCGCACGGCGGGTGGGGCGCGTACAGTGAACTTCCGTAGCGTGCGCATGCCAGCTGCACAGTAACCATCTCTGCATCCCAACAATTAACTTCTTTTTCGTTCATATGAGCTCGGGTTTGTTGTAAAGCCAAATGTAAACAAACGACACGTAATTGTTGGTCGCATTAATTTGCAATTTGTTTTGGCAGGTGTTGAGTTTATTTTAGGGACGTGCGCGGAAGACGAAAATCAGTGTACGTAATGCTTAGTTAGTGGTAGGAGGCCGCATGGAATGGTCGCCAGTGGAAGGCTCGTAACGGCGCGGCGCTGTGGTGTCCTCGCGGCTGACAGACGTCGCTAATGCCGCACGATCAGTATCGNTGAAATTCCGTAGCGTGCGCATGCCAGCTGCACAGTAACCATCTCTGCATCCCAACAATTAACTTCTTTTTCGTTCGTATGAGCTCGGGTTTGTTGTAAAGCCAAATGTAAACAAACGACACGTAATTGTTGGTCGCATTAATTTGCAATTTGTTTTGGCAGGTGTTGAGTTTATTTTAGGGACATGCGCGGAAGACGAAAATCAGTGTACGTAATCCTTAGTTAGTGGTAGGAGGCCGCATGGAATGTTCGCCAGTAGAAGAGAAGGCTCGTAACGGCGCGGCGCTGTGGTGTCCTCGCGGCTGACAGACGTCGCTAATGCCGCACGATCAGTATCGCGACCACTGAATCTTGGTGTCAGGACCCACCTGCGTTTACCGCCGTCCATAATCTCTCATCTCCGTCGTCGAGGTCTCCTAACCTTCCGGCCACGAGGTCCCGGGTTCGAATATTGGGTGAGACACGGCTACGTGTGCAGTTTATATGTACAATCTCAGCTTGGTTTAGAAAGTAATCTCCTCCTTTCCGAATAGTGTACTGGCATAAAGCGGGGGTGTTAAAAAACGCCAATTAAAGTAAGTACAGGATGGGGCAGTGTAGACCTACCAATTCCAAATGTGTAAAAGTTGGCCAGTTTATGATGGAAGTCAGATATAAAACAGTGCAGTTAGAGGTACTGGGCGCCATTTTAATAACCAACATTACGTCACCAACACTGGCAAATTAATACACAATGTAGTCGGTTGGTTGCAACACCATAGCACCACGCGTTTATTTCTTGAAAGTAACGCCTGCGAGGTGTCGTTCATCAAGCAGGAAAGATTCGCGTGAACGGGATACACAGTTGTCCATGACACGCACAAGTGTTGCGGCTGGTATATTCGCTGCTTTAGAGCGTCGACGTCAGCTGGGCGTGTTGCAAACACCTTACTCGTGAGGAATCCCCCGCAGGAGGATGTCATATGCAGACAAGTCGGGTGATCTGACAGGCCAAGGAATGTCGCCAAATCTGGACAGTATGCGATGTTGAAACACCGTCCGTAAAGTGTTCATGGAGTGACGAGCTGTATGCGCTGTCGCCGTCCTGTTGAAAGTAAACTGTTTCCAGGTCAATGTCACGGTTGCGTAAATCAGCGAACACAAGTTCAGTCAACATACGCACATGTGAGGTAATTTTGGTTATTAAAATGTTGTCCCTATACCTCTAATTACACTGTTTTATATTTGACCTCCATCATAAACTGGCCAACTTAATCACTTATTAAATTGGTAGATCTTCGCTGCCCCGTCCTGTATAAGTAAATCAGGTAAACCTATTCGTTCAATGTGACAGCATATTTAAAAACAGCCGTACATTTCTGTTGCTTTTGTCACTAGTCCACGTTTTATTCCACACACCCTGCTTGAAAAAGGAGTGGCTGAAGTGTATATAAGCAGTATACAGGAAGAAAGATGATTTGTATTCGCAGCAGCGCAGCTGCAGCTATGAACGAACTAATGTACATAGGTCGCTAGACGAGAATGTATAAAAAATTATGAAGATATACTTTCCGACTTCTCAGTCCTAATAAGCTCGCCCGCTGGGAACGCTAAACCTCTACCACCACCAGGAAATGCGTACCTCTAACATAAACATCGTGGGAGGTTGAACGTAATGTATGCAATTTTTATGATTCCGTCGTAAGTATCTTCAAATACTTCTATTTAATTAAAAATTGGGTACCGAAGAATAATTAATTCAGTTAAAGGGAAATTCCATTATTATTATTGTCTAATTGTACAGAAACTGCTATTTCGAATGTACTGTAAATAAGTTTTGTAAAAAAAATTTCTGAAACATTAAATTGAAAAGAACAGTAACCCAAACTAAATGTCAATAAAAAAAACTTATCTCCTGAAGTAGTTTTTCTTCCGTTCTTTGTGTTTGTCACTATAGTCGGTTCACGACTGGAAGAAACTTTTGAAAATCAACCTTTGAAAAAACACCCTAGCCGTTAGCGACATGCATATAACATTACAAACAGCGGCGAGCGCGGATACAGTTATACCGTTAGGTTGCCAGCACAAAGAGAGGAAATAGTTCTAACGTTTTAACGTAATTGTTAATTTATCGCTTACAAATGGGTGTCGAAAAGAATTGTATCTTATTATGCCAATTATTAATGACGTGATGCTAACATATTTAGATTTCATCGTTTCTTGCATAGTCACAAGATTACGCTCAAGGTTAAAGTAACGCGGCCATTTGTTTACTAACCTTCGTAGTCCTTGTGTTGTTGACACACGTGCCAGAGAATTTGTGCGATTATCTCGTTTAACGTATAATAATTCATTTATTTGTCTTGTTTTACTAATATCCGCTCTTTATTATTTGGTTTTTAATAACGTATGATTTTAATTTGTGCTCACTTTCAGTTCTAATTTCTTTTGTTTTTATGTGTTTCGTGCACGTGTCTTTCCTTTGCCACTTTATTCTAACGTTGCAGTATTTGCACATAAGAATTGTTTTCACATTGTCGAAGACGTAGAATCCTTCACTCGCAAACTCTGCCGTCCTGTCGAAAACCGTCACAACCATTTTTAAATAACGTTTTACAATTGCGCGAAACATCCGACTCAACCACCACGCCATTTTAACGTCTGTAGCAATTTCGATCAATACTGATGATCTTGCCTTCGATGTACGGGAATTTATCGAAAGTCACTAACAATCGATTGTAAATAGACAACAACTATCGATTCATCAAAATACTCGCATTTTGGGTTTATAGAATGAAATGTTTTTCGCTGGCATCGCATATTCTTTTGTGTGAAATTCTCAAGATTAAAAACTTTACGCTTGTGGAATATCCATTAATAATATATACATTACATGACTTTTATAATGGGTACGTGCATGTACGAACACATCTACACACAGTGGAATGTAAACATTGCATGTAAACATTGTCATGTAACTGCCACATGGCAGACACATGGCAATGTTTGTTTACCATTGGCGGAAGGATACGAAATGGGCTTGAAAGTAAATCTTTAGCAGGGCTTCAAGAAAGTCTCTTCCAGTCGTGAACTGACTATAGATGTTTTTCTGTGCTAGAGGGAAAAGGATGTCGAGGGAATGCAACTTCACGTCCCCAAATATATCCCGGGGGAGGGAGAGCGTTTACGTAGATGTGGGTGAAAGCGGTTATAATCCATTCACGGTTACTTCAAACATTTCTGAAGCACTGCTTAAGTTCTACTTCCGGGATATTACTCCGCCTCGTGCAAACAAAGCTTAACCGAGTATAGAAAATTACAGCAAAGGGACAACGCACCGTTTTCGTGCGCTCTCAGTGTGATGTTTTGCACGATAACTATTTTGTACTACGCATTACCAACACACATAATGTTCCCTAGTGTTTATTCACATTCATTATAAATATGTAGAATAGGAGTAAAAGTTCAGTTTAACAAAAAATTAGGTACTTTTGTGCTAACACATGTGACAATGAAAAAAAACAGAACATACTTCATACGTATGGAGATTTTTTCAAAATTTTGATTCAAGCAATGTGAAAAAACTGCAAGCCCTTGGAGAGGGGATAGCATAGATATGCTGAAAGGGCCGTCACGCCGGACGCAATAGTTGGGCACAGTGGTGTCGGGTCGACTGAAGTGTGGGCGAACGCACAGTGTGCAGGCGTGGTGGGATATCCGGCGGTGCTGGTGGCAGCGGCATGGCCCGGGTCCGGGTGCCGTCCTCCGCCAAGGTGACACAGGCAACAGGCATTGATGCGGTCCACGCCGACCGCACAAACATGGAAGGGCACGTGCTGCCACGTGGCCGGGTGGAAGGCGGCGATAGCGAGTGGAGCCTCCTTATCTGGCCACGCGTCCTCCACCTGCAGATAAGCTGCTGGGGGAGGTGGCAGGATATAGCCACCCCTTCCCTCACGGAGCCTGACTCACGGCTTAGCGCGCGCGTGTTTGCACTCGCGATAACACGCTCTTCCATCCCGGCCCGGGGCCGGCCGGTACACACTAACATCCGCTCCTCCGCTCACTTCCTTAGTGTAAACGGCATCTAGAGTTTGAAGATATTTTATGTCAGTGCTTCCTAACGCCAAAATATCAATAATCGTCAATCAAACGTAATTAATAATTTATTTCCACTCAATATACTGAAAACCGCAAAGGAAAACGCATCACTATCAACACAAGCCGATCAAGTAGCTACTTTTGATACCTAAAAAAAATGCAAACTTCCTATGCTACCAGGGTCAGTAATTTCCAGTNCCGGCGTCAAACCTGGCTTTTAGCATTTTTGATGGATGCTGTCGTCGGCCGGTAGGTTTTCTCGGGGTACTCCAGTTTCTTCCACCAGTTGCATTCAATTGCTGCGACATCTTTACTTCACCCATATCTCACTACTACTTCTAAAATAAAGTCTGTTTGTGGCCTTGACTTTATAAACGTACATCGCTGAAGACTGCGGTACACTCAGATGCAATAATATGGATTCACATAGTTTCCGTTTCCGAAAATTTGTCCAATTTTGGTTTCCTAGAGACACTCGTATTTTCAATTTTTTGTAACACGGAAAACACACACTCTCACCTCTCCCTCTCTCTCTCTCTCTCTCTCTCTCTCTCTCTCTCTCTCTCTCTCTCCCTTTATATATATATATATATATATCGTGATTAAAATTATGTCGCATCTTGAAGTACGTATTTACTAACGCAAGAGTTTAGATTTTTTTACACTCGTAACGCCTTCAGCACTGGGTGGAATAATAAGAGAACTCAAGTTGTATTGGCTATCATAATTCACTAGCGGATGTGATGAATGCATTACTACAGTTTTATGATGTGGCGATTTACCTAAACATTGTACAGGCGGTGCCAGTGTGTAGTATTGATCGGTTCGTAGTTTACTGCGACGTGTTCCATTATCGGGAGCTCGTTATCGCCTGCGTTGTTTTTTGAAGGGTGAAATTATCTTGTGTGGCTCGCTTATCTGGCCGAAGAGTAAACATGAACAGTTCCGTATATAACAGATCCAAACAGAGATAAAGCAATTGGTTTAACTCGTATAATGTACATGCATTGTATTTTTTTTATAAAGCTTCGACACACTTTTTTTATATGGGGATTTTCAGTTTTTTTCATAATGGTTTCTTTAAAAGAGATGTAACAGAAAAACTTTATTTTGAGTTTACTGCTGCTGCAATCGAGAAAGGGCTGTGCCGTAAGTTTCTTTTGAGATGTGTGTGCAGGAAGTATTGTGCAGTTGGAGACAAGTGTATCTATGTGTGTGTATGCATGGTAGTCATGCACTCCCTTATCGCCTCGCCGCGACTGGGATACACAAGCGATACGTGCGACTGCGTCGCTTGTGCAATATTCTTCCACCAATCAATCGAGGAAGTAACAGCTGCCTGCCGTCTTCCAACAGGAGGTGTGCATCCACAGAACAAGTGTGACAATATTGGTAGTCTGTATACCGTAATCGTCGATGTAAGTACGTAATGCTTGTGTTCCGGTTAGCATACGTCCAATGAGTTAAAGCTGCATGGTAAAAGAAAGTCGTGTGTGTGGTACATAGCCATCAAACATGCGCATATATTATTAATATAGCAGACATAATTTAAAGGAGTTGAAGTGTGTAATTTACCCGTCATGAGTTTCTGTCACAATAGTATGAAGTACAAGACCTCATTGCAGAGCTGGCATTGCCGCGCCTTAAAAATCCAGGGTAGGAGTAAAAACTCGGAAATTGTGGTTGGGTGGAGGGGGTGGTAATTTTTGAAACTATAGGCTGTTCACGGTAACGTGAGCGCTTTTGAGGGCCTAGTTACTTTTTTCCTTCCAGCCATTAATTATCCTTCAACCACCTTTTAAAATAAATATTGCAATGTAAGTAATAAGCACAGTGTGTATATTCCACCGCACTCGGAAGTTAACGTCTAGGACTAAAATAAAATACGTTTATTGACTATTGTTCAAAATGAGACGGCTTTCAAAAGTGCTCACTTTACAGTGAATAGCTTATACGCATTTTTATTAATTAAATGCCACATAAAAATACATTTTGTAAATACAATAAAAGTCTGTTTATATTTTTCAGTATAAATACATGTTTTCTGAAACTGTTACGTGTTTATGACATTGGTACCATTAATAAGTGAAAAATAAAAAACTTAAGATTTTCGGTAGGACGCTTTGTATTGTTCTGCGAAACTTACGTAAAAGGCAGCCGTTCTTGTCTCTTCACTCGCAGTGCCGATCCTCAACCTATCGTGTGGGTGAGTTGTTCATGAGTGTTGCCATATAGTAGATAAGTACACAGAGACCAAATTCCTTGGCGGTTCCTTTGATGCGGGCGTATCCACTCTCTGATTGGCTGCGCGAGACTCTTGGGGAACGGGTCTTGTCTCTGATTGGCTACTGCGTGCCGCGAAAGGTACCGTATTGGCTCGGCTGACAAGTAGGTTATACACTGATTGGTGAATGGCGATCCGACGTGTTGCTCGTCAGCGGCGCCATTTTGCTAGTGTGTACGGTGGAAGTTCGCGGAATAAACTACTGTTTCACCTCTGTATTCTTAAGTACTGTGACGTTGCTACACTGCTAGCGCACCGCTGGCTTCAGGGAGCGCTAGGTCTCAGCAGTAACTGCACGGCCATTGGTTGGAATTCGCGGCTGGACGCTCTCCTTCACTCCTCTCAAATACCTCCGTTCTGAACAGGCCACCGCATTCATTTCCGCCCTTGTGTTTAGACGTACAACCAGTAGCCTTGTCTCTCTTATTTGGAAGACGACACAGAGGCGTGGCTTGTCTCAACCTGTACTGATGGTACCAGGAAAATAAAGTAAACAAATGAATAATGTGCTGTGTTTATAATCCGTAATTTTACTACGAAAACAACGCATTTAGAACTTGCCCGCTGGCAAATACAGGAAGCATGTAGAGCAGACTTTCTCTGTAATTTTAGAGGCAAGGTTTATATTAATTTATTTCGTAATAAAAGAGAAAACTTTCGCTATTGCGCTCTTCTAAATGTCTCCTTTATACTGTACCGAATGAAATACTGACAATAAAGTTAACTTGTCGCGTTGCATACAAATATTGTGAATCTCATACAGACATCATTGAAATTATTAGTGGATAGAAAACGGACACACTAAAGAGTATCCTGCTTGCTGACGAACAGTAACGTGAAATGACAAGGTAATAACTTGTAATTTCCAGCGCGCCGCACTTCTGTACAGAGAATTTTTTTAACCGTAGTGCCCTTGAATTATTTGCCTTCGGTTGTAACCAAAATTTGTTACCCTAACCACCTTGACCACGACCGACGGAAATTGCCGGCGAAAGGAGTGCAACGTCCTGATAGGCGACGGAGTGCTCATTCACCATCGCGAAGCACGGGGGTGCTTTTCGATCAGACGAGTTGATAGTCGCGTGATTAACTAAGGTGATTTAGATTTATTGTACGTGGAAAACGCCTACATGTTATCCCTACATTTAGAGTACGGTCGAACGATTGTATAATAGTTGTTCGCTTTGAAACTTATCACAATACAAATTTTTGTACGATTTACAAACAATTCTTTAAAAACTGTAGTTGCCACAATTGTTCTGTAACATTACAAATAACATATTGATTCTTTACAACGCATTTTAAATATACAAAATTGTTTATGTATCTCCGTATTTACGAGAAACACGAAGTCAACAGTATTAAACTTTATCACTGATTTTACACATAACGTGTTGTAAATTTTGCTCTAATTTTCTTGCAGTGTTACAAAAATATTTTTGGCAACTAGTTACCAATTAATTGTTTCTTCAAGTACAAAAAATACAGTGTGTTTATGAGTCCAAGCATTTAAAGTTATTGATGCATTAAGGATGCCGCCGCTTTTCATCACTGGAGCAAGCTCCTCAGCGCGGAGGTAGTACAAACCCTCGGGAGTTCTCTTGTCCACCCAGTTATCTTTCATTTGAATTGCGGAGGAAAAGAGAGGCTAATCCCCTCCCTCCCACCGCAACCATAAAACTGTCGTTCGTAAGCCAAGCTCGCTTAGATGGGGTACCGGGCTTGCTGGGGAAACTCAGTGAGCTCATAAAAATAGCTACTACAAATATTGATGGTGCAGGGGGTTGGGAGGGGGCCAGCCTATCCTCTGCTTAAACTGTTGGGTGGTTAAGGACCCTTCACGGGGCCTGAACTACTCCCGCTCTGAGCTTCGGTAGTGATGAAAAACGGCGGCGACTCGCTTAGATTTTAGAGCAAGCCGGGTCTCAGGCAAGCCCTGGTTCCCATTGACTTTTGACCTCCCTCCGATTCTGCCTGAACAGAGGTCGTGGAAGGAGGTAGCAGTGAGGCTGCTACCTAGTATTGTCCTTGCATTAAGGATGCTTTGCCCAGTTTTATAGCTAAATACATAGACGCCGCCGAAACAGTAGGCAAAGTGCCAGAGACAGCGGCCACTATTTCACGCAGCCAATCAGCGTACCTGCGTGTTGAGTGGTAGCCGCGGTAGCTGTTCGCAACGTACGTGTTGTGGCGCGGACGTGCGGTGAACTTCGCCTGCACTTAGAGACCACGTGACGGCGTGTAGTGACGTGTTAGCGCGCGAGGGAAGTCGTGCGTGAAGCACGGCGCTGTTCCCCCGCCTGGCTCGAGGGCCGCACAAAGGCCGCCCGTCGTCAACCCGGCCTGCGCTTGCCTGGTTCTGACGTGAAGAAGTCTAGAAACCATACCAGTTCCAGGACCGAAAACGGCGATGTAACGTTTGCAGGGTGATGCTTTCCGACACTATAACTTCGTGCTTAAAATCGCTATTGAAATGAATGTGGTTTCGTTCGATTGAGTATACAGCTATAGGCTATTCACGGTAACATGAGCGTTATTGAAATCGCTGCTTAAGATATACTTAACTTGTATGAACATTGTGTATTCTGCCACCATATGTACAAATAACGTTATCGTGGGCCTCAACCACTTAATTCGTGCTTCGGTCAAGGGCAATTGTAAAATGTTTAGAAAATAAAATATTTTACTATTCGCAAATGTATACTTAACACTTGTAAGTGAATGTTAAAGCATGGAACTACCTTCTCATCGTCGTTGCCAACTTTACTGGGCGCGCGACAGTCAGTGTGTCCGTTAAAATACAGGCGTTCCCTGACTCAACCGACATACTTCGGCAGCGTGTTATACAGATCATTGGCAACAAAAATATCATATATACAAGCAGGCTTTGCAGCCCCATTTAAAAGTTACAGGGATGTAGGGGCAATAAAAACACAAATTGGAATTACTGAATGTCTTTTCATTTCACGACGTAGCTTTGAACTCTGAAGTCTAACATTATGTGGCCCAGACCTGCGTATCAACCCACTGAGCTACATACACAGCCAACAGAACGTCGGTGTGATAATGTATGTACATTACGTAACTCCACAGTTATCGCGTATTTTATAAAGTTGTATTATTTTATTATGACCATGTGAGTACTTTGCAACATTTCCCGTTACTTACGCGTACATTATGTTTTATTTTGTACAAACATACGTTTCACAGAACCCGTAATCGGACATATATGGCTTGGGGTAATATCTCGGGTGTCCGCCATTTTGTCTGTCTCATCTTCGTGGGTATAGCAGACATTCCAGAACACCTTCTACCGTTGCGGAGTTTGGTCTGGGAGCGACAGAGATGGCGTATGAGTGAGAGAGAGGTTAGATTTAACAGAGGCAACACTGCCGACTACCCCACGCAGCCGCCACGAAAATGGACTAGTGCTGCTACATGGTGTTCATACCAAGAACTACAGATTCTTACCTGTTGGAGTGGTCAGATACTTTAACCTGGGGAAGTCCACTCTAGGTATATATTTACCCAATGCCTCGACACACCAACAACGACTGGCCACGCCAGCCACACTAGCAGTGTCTGCTTACAGACAGATTGGGCACATTTTGAACAGCTTGTGTGGATCTTACAGCAAGAATTAAGTCAATTGCACTACAGATATTCAGTAATTCCAATGTGTGTTTTTATTGCATTTGCGTCCCTGTAACTCTGAAATGGGGCTACATAGCCTACTTGTGAATTTTTTTGTTGCCAATGATTTGCATAACTCGCTGCCGAAGTATGTCGGTTGAGTCGCGGAACAACCTGTATACGCAGGTAGGGATAGTGACATTTTTCAAAGGTTTATTTCATAAGTGCTCACTACCGTAAACAGTCTTAACGAAGCGAGCATCGTCAGGAGTTGGCGAGGCGCAAGTTGGGGCCCGCGGCGACTGGCGGCAATTTCGAGCGTGGGCAAACATTTTCGGGGAATAAACGCATATTCATAGTACCTTTACTTTCTAACAAAAGTAATACATAATTGCCGATTTTGCTGTTATTATTTTATTAAGACGATTCCTTAAAAGTGTATGCTAATTAATGCCTTTGAAATTACAGCGGTATTCTGTTTTGGCAGTTTGTTAACAAGCTCTCACCAGTTATGTTTGTGTCATGCGGTCACATAAAGACGGTTCACGATAAAGTGAGCACTTTTGAAATCAACCTTAGAAAAAAGTCATTGTCCCTGTCCGCATACATTTTAACGGCCTCACTGAGTACATGCACCCAGTAAAGTTGGTAACGATGGATGGAAAGTAGTTATAAAAAAAACGTCGAATCAAAAGTGTTGAGTAACAATTTGTGATAACATGCATTATTTCATTCGCTTTCTGTTTTGTAATGTATCAAAAGTGTTATAAAAAAATAGCAGGTTTGTAAAATATTTTCTTTTCTAATAATTTCACAGTTTCACTTGACCAATGCATGAATAAAGTGATGACGCCCATGGCAGAGTTAATTTTACATAACGCGGAAGATGAAACAACGTGCATACAAGTAGATCTTAAGCAAGGCTTTCAAAAGTGCTCAGTTTACCGACCATGAACAGCCTATACATGACTCGTATTAAAAAATTCGTGAGTTAGAGCCCATCAAATGTAATCGGTAGTAGTGTTTCCCTGTTGGTTTTCCACTCCTATTCCAACCCGATGTTGCTGCAGTTCCTCAATGTGTGTTTTCGCAAGTCCCCTCGTAGGAAATTTTTAATGCCTCAGTGTCACGTCCGACCTTAAGAAAGAATTGCGACAGCGATAGGAAATAGCATAAGCAAGCTTCGCGTGTGTTCTGCTTTCTCTGAATTGTAAGCGGTGGCTATAGGGTTTTAACACAGCAGCCTGTTCAGAAAAGATACAACATTGTTGTTATATGTAGTTTAAAAAACTTTTCTACAGAGGAACAAATATCGTAAAGAGTGCTACTTACAGCGATTTTTTTTCTGTCTTTCGACACTTTTCAGCGACCTCGTTTATTTTTCAATTACCGAACAAATAAATTGGCAACAAAANTATATGTAGTTTAAAAAACTTTTCTACAGAGGAACAAATATCGTAAAGAGTGCTACTTACAGCGATTTTTTTCTGTCTTTCGACACTTTTCAGCGACCTCGTTTATTTTTCAATTACCGAACAAATAAATTGGCAACAAAATATCGACTTTCATTTTTGTCCTGAAGGAAGATTTACATTGACGTATTCCATAGTTTTTTAAAAATTACAATAGACACAGTTATTTACAATGATACCCGTATGACAACTAGGGATAAATCGGCGCAGAAAATTAATGGTCATTATTATTAATTCGTTTTACACAGATTAAAACACAGTTAATATGAAAATTGTATCTGCTTGAAGTGAAACTGTCATCTTTTCACTATTCCTGTACACAATACCAGATGTGTTGTCGGTACCTAACTTATTGTAACTTATGTATACGTTTAAGAATTTGCTTGAAACTTTTTTTTATGGAGCATAGAAAACTGTATATGCATGCCTGGGTGCCACTTGCGGGTGAGTAGTAAATGACATTTTGAAGCCTTCAGTGACAGTCCATAAGTGACGGAAGGCTGGTCTGCTCAGTGTTCTAGGAAAGGTGAAACCCAGGTATGACTGTTATCCGGGTCAGGAGTTGCTGGGGGAACAGAGAACGGTAATGGCTGGGAAAACCCGTGCTCAGGAAGTTGTAGGAGCCGGCGTTAGCATTCTTCGGGTAGAATCTGGGCTGATGATATCCCGTCTTTGTAACCTCTCGTTAATGCCCTGAATAATACTGAGTAGTAGTTGGTCGATCCCAGCCGACTACAACAAAGATGGTTTTCTCAGAGTAATTTTTCTTTCCCTTTCTTGGTAAATTAAAGTGTCAGATATGAATCTCCCCACTTCTTCGCCCATTAAATTAATTTAATTAGCCTCGATGCATCAATCATTTGAGACCCACCTAAGTTTATGCTTTCAGGGACTGCAAATAAGGACTATTTTGATATGAGCGGGGAACCGAAAGAACATTTGTTCCTGATATTACAACAATTGAGCTGTAGGCTTTGTGTTCGGTGATGTAGGCTGTACACGGTAAAGCAAGCACTTTTGAGGCCCTAGTTATTTTTTTTCTTCCAGTTATTTTTTTAATCCTTTAACCAACTTTTCAAATAAATATTGCCATGTAAGTGATAAACACAGTGTGTGTATTCCACCGCACTCGGAAGTTAACGCCTAAGGATAAAATAAAACATATTTATTGACTTATTATTTCAAATGAAAGGGCTTTCAAAAGTTCTCACTTTACCGTGAATAGCCTATAGTGGTACAGTAACACGGTTTACGAAACATTTACCCACAGGGAAGTTAAGTGGGTGCTATAAGTGTACAGAACCGGGAAAATTTAATCTTCCTGCGTAGCACATACACGTTTGTGTAGCCTGGTTCTGAATGAGTTCAAACGAGTGAACTATACGAGAGTATAATACACAGTATTTACATAATATTTCTTTCACGGATTGATATTGGCCGATTGTTAAAGAGTTTTGTATTTCCTCTTTATTTACGGAATCGCAACGATCACGACGTGAGACATAGAGGGAGGGAGAGGAGAAGTCCGTGGGTGCTTAGTCACGTCCGTGTGACAAGGAGGCCGGACCTGTGTTGCTGCCTCGTCCACCACATAATTCAGAACACCAGCATCTTGTCTGAGGCTGGGAACCCGTTATGATCAGACGCTTTAACCATTGCCTTAACCCTGCGATGTCGTAGCTTCATTTCGCCGGAAAGAAAGAGCTACGTGATTAACCTCCGATGACTATGCCGCTCTCTGGTCATGGCCAACCTCACCGGTTAGCATGCCCGCCTAAATCGTGGGTTCGATCCCGACCATCTGTTGTTGGGGCAATTTTCCTACATCACCCCAGTACATTGCACACCTTTAACACACGCCGCTAGATCACGTAGCTGTGAAATTACAATAAGTTCGCGTGTAGTAAGATGAATAAATACATTAAACAAAA
Source organism: Clitarchus hookeri (assembly GCA_002778355.1). Lineage (NCBI taxonomy): Eukaryota > Metazoa > Arthropoda > Insecta > Phasmatodea > Phasmatidae > Clitarchus > Clitarchus hookeri. The sequence goes on along the minus strand of NQII01001759.1, from coordinate 306,878 downwards.
CAGACGTACTTCCCTAGAACAACGAAGTCGTATTTTGACGGAAGAAATCGTGACGTCAGTCAGTTAGCCAAAAAATAAAAATCGGCCAGGAGAGCTTGATGTTCATTTTATACATTTTCATGGGAACTGTTCTCTTTAAGGAAGTAACGAAAGGACATTTTCAAAGAGAGAAATTCAAAAGAAAAATGAATTATGCCACGTGCTTCTGTTAGACGCGGATTTGGAGAACACATAATAAACAATATTGGTGATGTCGAACTGTGCTGAGACAACTTCTCGTGTACGGAGCAAACGCCAATAATTTGCTTACCAAATAGCTGTTTCCTATGTTCCCGCGTAAATGAACTGATGCAGGAAGTCGTAAATTCAGGCCTTTTTGCCCTTTTTCTCAGTTTAGCTCAATTAAATTTAAATGAATGTGCCTGGGGGATGGTGGCTGGTCAGTGGTTGGTATTTTACCGGTCCTGGTAAGAACTCGTTTTCAGGTAGCTACTGCCTTGCGAGCCATGAGATGAGCTTGAGCAGAGCAGTTGTACGGCGGAACCAGTCGTTTTCAAAAAGGAAAAAGGCCATGGGAGGGCCATTTTTATTTTGCATCTTGTATGCACGGTTTTGGGTAAACAACTTCGATTTTTTTCTAGGTAGATGCTAATTTGTTAGGTACACGTGTATTATCGGTGCTAGATATGTGATATGCAGTGTGACTCTAGTGAAAGAGATTATACATTCGAACTACAGATAAGTCTTGGATTTAGGTTATATAAAGGGGTTAGGGAGGAATTAAGAATTTATTGCTCAAACCATTTCGCAATCAGCCATCCTAAAAATGACGGGGACATTAATAAGCAACAATTCAAGTTTCCGCTGGTAACTTTCATGTTGCATGGAAGTACATTTTTTAAAAAACAATAATCATCCAAGTGCCCGCCACGCTTACCTTCCTGAATCTGCCCCTGCTGGAGAGTACCCCTAATGTCCTGAAATGTTTCATTTTCACATCGTCAGTTTTATAAAGCACGTTACTGGAATATTTGCGCCTGACTGCGAACCCATCTCGGAGAACCTGCTGCTTGCCTTCGGCCCAGTCAGTATCCATGTGGCTCCACTTACAGCTTTCCGGCACTAGAAACCAGGTGGTTCGAATCCTGGTAGTGGGTATTCTGATTTGTAGTCATTGTCAATATGGTCACGTACTTAGAGCGATTCTCGCGTTTGAGGCTCAGGAGCGCGGGAGTGATAAGGGCGACACTGCCACGCGCATCAAGTGCGCCGTCGTCGCTACGCGCAAGGCTCTGAAATGGCGTGCAGTGTTCTCGTCGTGTTGCGTGTACCTATGGGACCTCAGCAGAGACCCTGTCGTTGCTATTGGTGGAAAGTGTGTAGCAAAGTTCAGTGCAGACTCCTACCCGACACAGAACTTCTTGGCCGCTCCGTGTGAGCCTGTCGGCGAGCATTACCGAACCCTGTCGTCACATTTGTCAAGCGCCTGTCCCGTTGTACTGCATACGTCATTTAATCTTAATTTTAGTAATATAAATTGCAATTATATAAATAAAGAGAAACATTTGCATTTATAAGAAACAGAAATCGATGTTGCACATAGGCCTAAGGGAGTTTATATTTATTTCGAAACTTCCTGAGCAGATGAACCGCTAAATTTTTACGTTCATAGTAAAAACATTCTGCGACACTTAAATGTACAGATTAGCATCTGTATTAAATTTAGATGTAATAATTAATGTTCATTTACTTACAGTTGCGCGTAGCATGGAAAAAAAAAATCATATTTGTGTTGTAGCTCGTGATGGTAGCACAAACACGTCTTTGTCCACGCAGTTGTAATTTCATTCATTTCCATTACAAACTTCCGCCTGTCATTTGATTTATTGTAACAAAAACCGACAATTTGAAAAAAAAATCTTGCCATGGAACTTTTCGAAACCATATAACCTAATATCTTACGCATAGCTGTCGTAATTTTTGTAGGAATTCCCCTCCATTATTTTTAACACAAACTTCTCTGCTCTCCTAAGTCAAAATCATCAACATCTGTAACTCGCTTCCTGGCAATTTTTTTTCTAAGCGACACGAATATTGCTTTTGGCATATATGAAATACTACTCTTCTCTTCCTTGCATATCAATCGCACTGTATGTTAACCATCACACACTCTTCCTGTCGAAGTTTTACAATTCATACCTTCGCGAAATTATTTTTAATGATTTAGTTAGAGAGAGAGAAAAAAGAACGCACTCTAAATATAGATGGATCTTGTTTGTGAGCTACTTCCCTTTGCAGTAACCGGTACTAGCAATATGTTTATTTAGCGCCATTATGTCAAAGAAAACTTTACACGCAAGAAAATAAAAAACTGCGCGCATCGTTCAAAGCCCGTCGCGGTACTGGCCACTGCTTGGGACTACAGGCCATAGCAGACATCAACACTGCGTGTGGTGCGAGGGAGCTGTTGGTGCTACGCATTATCTTGTGTTGACTAGGCACGAATCAAGACTTCGTTATTGTCTGCTTCTAAAGCAAACCGGAAACGTTTAGATATACCTACGAAATTAGACTTCCTTTAAAGGAAATAACGTATAATATCCTTAATTCAGGAAAATAGTCGTGAGTTCGTACCATCTGTCATACACACTCCGTAACAACGTAAAACACAGAAGGGATAAAGATACAGATTTCTGATTTTCGCTTAGAAAAATGAGCCTCTAGCTAAAAGTGACTGAATTTTAATGAAATCTTTCACGATTTTATGAGAGCATCTGGCTACGGCCACTGTAACACTGCGAACTAGGCAACAGCCCAAAGCCGTTATAGGCTACTGGCAGCAGCTAGTGGGAGGAGCGCCGCTGATGGGACTCTCCGTGAGCGGCCAAGATGTTCTGTGGCTGGTATAATCCTGGTTTCGCTCGTGTCTCTGTAGTCTGAAAAAGCCGCGCGTTTTTTTCAAACATGCTGCAACGCGGATCAAGCTTCAGGTAGGTGACCTACATAATGCCTTCACTACACGGTGACGTAAACTACTGAGGATACTTAACCGCATATATATTACAAATTAAACCCTGGATAAGTGTCGCATGATGTTATCACAATGCATCTTATTGTCCGTGTTTATGTAGTTACCGCAGGTTTGTGGTTTTATCCTTCTCTTTTGATCTCACACACAAAGGTGATACTTTGATAAAAGTACTTTTATAGCTTTGCAGCTGATTTTTTGTGAGCTATTATTTCTGAAAAACAAAATCGCCTTTGTATGGAATATTGTAATAATAGTTGAAGGATTCTGAAATATATGGTGTATTGTGGGGTGGGTACATTATTGATCCGGGACTATACGAGGAAGCGAGAGAATACAGCGTGGCTCGGCGGACGTCGCGATGAAGCGGGGACTCGCCCTTGGCAAGGCTGGCCGCTTGTGCCCCTTCCCCCGCATCGAATACCTGCAGTGTGCTCCGTCACTCAGGTATTTCCTTTGTACGGCTCCCGTGTTCTGCACCCAGCTACTCCCTGCGACGTTCCGCCTAGGCAGCGACTTCTAGTCTGACCGCGGATACCACACATTTGTCAAACACTAAGGCCCGTCTTCTGATTGGAATTTTGAATTTTCTTTGTAACATAACCCTATTTAGTATACTAAAATTATGACATACTTGGTAGTTTAGTATTCAGTTTTTAGTACGCAACGAAAGTTACTAAACACTATTTACAAAATCCCAACTCGCCACAATATTTGTTTTGAAGATGATGCGGCAAAGAAAACTGCGGGGATTGCCCCGTAGTATACCAGGGTATACGCTAAACTGAGAGCATTTTTGAAAGCCCTGCTTAAGATCTACTTGTATGCACATTGTGTATTCTTCCACCATACGTAAAATTAGCATTGCCGTGGGCTTGCTCACTTAAGTCATGCCTCGGCAAGTGAAGATGTGGAATTATTAGAATTATTACATAATTTATAGTTTAAACACTTATATGCATTATAAATAAACTAAGTAAAAAATATAATTTTAATATTCAGAAATGTTAACCAAACACTTTTAATTCAACGTTAAGACGTCGAACTGCTTACCCACCGTCGTTTCCAATTTTACTAGGCTCATGCCATTCAGTGTGTGGCCGTTAAAATATACACAGTTAGGGGCAGCGACCTTTTTCAAAGGTTGATTTTAAAAGTGCTCACTTTACCGTGAATAGCCTTTACCCAACAAACTGGAAAACTGGGAAAATACATGGGTATGTAAAATGGTTCTAAGCACAGGAAAAACACAGGGAAATTCTCAGTAGTCAAGAGGGGATTTGTGGTATTTTTTGAAGGTTGGTTAAAATTTTTTTTAGAAATTAACTTTAAAAGAAAGTATAATTTTGAATAATGAAATAACGAAACTACGCCCGTGTGGTTTGGATCTGAGCCTATGCTAGTCTTACGAGTAAAAGGCTACAGCTCGTGACTTCTGCTGTATAAATAAAAATACAGATTTCGGTTACTCTTGGAGTGTTAATACTGGAAATGTGCTTTATCAATGTTTTACGTGTGAACAGTTCCTGCAGCGTTACGCAGCGGTTTTATTGCGAGGGATAACGTAAAGTCTTAGCCTGGTACCAAGCTATATGAAGGAATCATATTTTATATTTTCTTATTTGTTGGATGTTGTAAGTGCCCCCGAACAGGGAGAAAGCCTTGGTAGGGGAATACTAGACATTCAGAAATGGGGAACAAATCGGCCAAGGTCTGTATTGAGGAACAATTTCAGTATTCGCCAGAGTGATTTCTGAAAACGCTGGCGGGACCGGGGAATAGAACTNTGTCGTATCGTTTGCATGTGTTGTCTGGCAGTGGCGCGTTAGAAACAATTTAGCTGTAGAGTTATACATTTTTTAGGCAATGAAGTGATTTCGAAGATTGCATTAACTATCGGCCCACGGGATTAGAATCGTTTCTTTCATTGTTGTTCCTTGTCTCGTGGGTGCCGTCGACCAGAGGGTTCGCAGGGACAAAATTAAAATTATTCAGTGGGAGTCACGCCATCGTTGTGTGATATAACTGATTTATAAGATACAAAATGGGGGGAAAACGCGGATTTCGAACAGGACTTTAAAAAATTCGTAGTTTATCGCGAACGGCCTATAAAATAACATGTTTCTACGNTAGTGCTGGGCAGCGAACTATACCGATTGTCGATATGTGTTATCGACGAGAATCGATGTTCGTTAGCGAACCCATTACAATTCAGTGGTTGCTATTCGGAGACAACCCATGTTGTACGTGTGTCACTGAACGATTAATGAAGCACTGTTTTGATTTGTTCTTAACCCATTCGCGTATCCTTCCGCCACATGTAAAATTTATCACTGTCATTGGTCAAATTGCCAGTATTTATTTGTCAATCGAGTTACACTATATAATTATCTCAAACCAAGTTTCAAATGCATAACGTAAAAATATATTTTTTATTGCGAGGGATAACGTAAAGTCTTAGCCTGGTACCAAGCTATATGAAGGAATCATATTTTCTTATTTGTTGGATGTTGTAAGTGCCCCCGAACAGGGAGAAAGCCTTGGTAGGGGAATACTAGACATTCNATATTTTCTTATTTGTTGGATGTTGTAAGTGCCCCCGAACAGGGAGAAAGCCTTGGTAGGGGAATACTAGACATTCAGAAATGGGGAACAAATCGGCCAAGGTCTGTATTGAGGAACAATTTCAGTATTCGCCAGAGTGATTTCTGAAAACGCTGGCGGGACCGGGGAATAGAACTCGGGTCCTCCCGAATGCGAGTGCAGTGGTTTACCGCTTCGCCACCTCGCTCGGTAATAATAATGTATATTATTATTTTATTAGTAACTTAAGAACAGCAGTAATCATAGTCGGCACGGTGCGACGACACGGATGTGAGCCGCGGCTGCCTAGCGGGGCTATCGCGCATGTAGGTGGCGAGGTGAGGGGAGGAATCAGCATGCAGCCGATGAGCGCTATTGTCTGTTGCACTGCGGTTGTAATAGCTCCTCGTTGTCATGCAGAGGCCGGGCCGTGTTTCCTGCGCGCCCCAGCGTCGACATCTCCGTGACAGTGTTCTACAATAGGTGGCGGCCACGCCAACACCGCTCTCCTGGCTCTTACAAGCTCTTCCACGGTCAAGTCATAACATATGCGTATCTCCTTCCGCCATATCTGTAACATTGACATTGCCATGGGTCTGATGACTTTATGCGTTGGTCAAGCCAAAATATTAAATTTTAAGGCGCCTTCATCTGTTTATAATATGCCAATCCGTACTTTACTATTTTACGTGATTTCCTGCCATCCTAACAGAGGGCGCCTGAATGCCAGTGTGTACGTTAGGTAGCACGTTTGCAGTTAGCGGGCAGGATCAAAGCGCATTTGTGGTTCTTCGTTTTTTTTTTTTNTGTGTACGTTAGGTAGCACGTTTGCAGTTAGCGGGCAGGATCAAAGCGCATTTGTGGTTCTTCGTTTTTTTTTTTTTAGAGTTGTTTTGTTCATATTTGCTCATTTATATATTTGCAACTGTGATTCTTACGTAGCCTAATTGCTACAACACACATTGCACTGTTCGCAACGCATGAACACAAGTGTTTGGTTGTCTGCAATGTGATTTATCGACAGTTTTATCATATTCACTCTAGGTAAACTGNTGATTTATCGACAGTTTTATCATATTCACTCTAGGTAAACTAATGACTTACGTACCTCAGTTTCCATATAATTTCTTCTCGCGGGTCAATATTTTCCCTTTCATAAAACCTGCACAAATAATTACATAACCTTTTATACGTTTTTCAAAGTTGGCATTTTAATTTTTAAAACATGAACTTTCTGCCAGCATGTGTTCTGCGTGTTATAAATCGACACGGGCAAACGCTTAAAATATTGCATCGCTTGACCCGCAGTCTTCTCAACGACGTGAAGCGGTGACCTTACTGTTACATGGTACAGCACAGGGGCGGATCTAGGATTTCCGTCGCGCGGGGCAGAAATTGTGATTTGCGCTCCCTCCCCCGGGCAAACTCACTAGACAAACCGAGAAATAAATATCCCCGTTAAAGACAAAATTATTGATGAGTAAAAGTTAAAATATTAGTACGTATTGTATAATTATTTTTCTTTTCACTCATTCGCCTTTTATTTTGCAGATTTAGTAGTCAAGAAAAAAAATTCTGCCTATCCGACGCCCCTTCTAACCCGGCGCCAGTAGTTATAAAACGTATGTTCTGTTGCACCTGGCGTCCTGGCAGGTTCAAATGGACAAGCCGGTGGCCATCTTGGATGACGTCACGTGGCCATTTTTTCCCTCGGAATTTCCATTTTCCCCTCAAAAACTGCCAAAATCACCAGAATTTCCCTCAAAACCGGCATCAGTTTTTCACAAAAAGATGTGTTTTGCACAATGCGGCTTACTTTTGTACGATTTCCGCTGATGACTCCACAATGTGGCCAAGTGACTCCTTTTTGAGGAATGAGGAGTGAAGGGATTACCCTGATATTCACGCTCTATCATTCCATGTCAGCACCATCCATCTTGCCTGAAGAATGTTCGAGTTCATTGCTCTGTCATGCAACTTTCTCATCATGCTCTGTCATTCCACCTTGATTTTCTCAAATTCTTTCTGGTCTCCTTTCACCTAGCGTCCTAGCGGGGACGAGTCTGATGCTCTGTCATTCCACCATGGGTTTTCTCATATTCCTTTAGGTCTCCTTTAACCTGGCGTCCTAACAGGGACAAGTCACATGCTCTATCATTCCATCTGCGTGACACGGAGCGAAACCTGCCCACGGACGCTAGCATAGAGTCGCACTAGTGGCAAGGGTCCGTCGCTCCTTTATTTGTTTGTGGGTTGTAGGAAAGAAAAAGTGAGCCGCTTTATATTACGCGCATCCGCTTCTCCTTCTAAAGTTAGAATGTACAAATATAAATATCAAATATTTGTTACGTCGATACTGCGTACAGATTAACATTTGTACGAATTATTCCAACCATTACTTAGGTGGAAGTATTCGAAAGTTCTAAGATTAAAGCAATTAACCAAACGTTAATAAAACATCTACACAGGTTTTTAAGCAAACAAAATTACATCTGGTCAACGATAGGGACATCCGAAATGCGCGGAAAGATGACTAGTTATATTTCATAACTCTTCAGTTCATATCGACTTTCGTGATTGGATGATTTCCGTGTTATGCGTTTTGGGCGTCTGCCCGCGAATCACAGTCCTACACTATCGAAGCTACCCTTTATGATTGGCCAGTCAGGTAAGAATATGTTTTATTCACAAGACACGCCGCCAATAAGCATAATAAAAGCTAATATGCCCGTATAGGGTACTTAGTCTAGCATGTGCGAAAACGTTTAATCTAGTCATCGAGTGTAGTGATCATGCCTTGCTTAGTATTTTTTCACATTATGGATGAGAAAAATATTTAGGTGGTAAAACGTGTTTTTTTTATATTTCGGCAAGAAAGAAAACTTACGTGCATGGTATTTATAGGTTTTATTGGTTAACTATATTAGCACAGTTGCTGCTAGTGTAATACAGCGTTTATAACGCTCGCGTGTTCATCACGAACACTGAAAGTAGTGTTTTTTTTGCATGAGCAAGTAGTGCAGTTGAATCAAAAAGGAGAAGGGATCGTCTCAGATGTTTTAAGATAAAGACTGGTACGTATGTACAGCATAATTGTAAAGGGTAAAAGGATAATGCTTTTGTAAAAATAGTACAGGATTGGTTGATCAGTTATTGTAGTATGAAAAGNATTGTAAAGGGTAAAAGGATAATGCTTTTGTAAAAATAGTACAGGATTGGTTGATCAGTTATTGTAGTATGAAAAGAATGATAAGTAGCCTAATTGGCGAAGACTTCGTGGGTGAGGTTGCTAAGACTGCATTTTAAAAGCAGGAGGTTCCGGTCTCAATTCCGTGGTAAACCATCAATGTGTGTGCTGTGTTTAGGCATAGGATTTGTTTAATTATAATAAAATCGAGAATGTTTGTAAATCCAATCAAATAAGAGCGATTGTATGAGTGCGGAAGCCAAGCATATATATATATATATATCCCCCTCCCTCCATCTCAGACACACGCGCGCGCAGACGCCAGCCGTTTGGGATAGATTGCCGTTAGAAGCGCGTACGAGAAACTTGCGTAACGGGGCAAATTAACGGTGATGACAGTGGTCGAAGAGACGTGACGAAAATAAACGGACATCAAGGTAAGCTAGTTAGGTGTACAACTGGAGCGTGGTTATCTCATAAGGGTTTTTGGTCCTGCGGTTACAGTAGGTTCGCATCAGTGGATGTTTCCTATTGGTTTTCCTACCCATTCCAGATGAATATTGTTATAATAATTTATTGTTTCCTCTCTCCTTAAATGCATTAGTAGGGACATGCAAAATTCGCGTTATTTTGTAGGTGCAGACTAAGTCCCAAGACGCTATTGCTCGTTTCACTTTTTCCATTTGCCGACAACATGTGAGGCACTTCCCAGGGACGCTTTCAGCCAATATTATTGGATCACCGGTTGAGCAGCCAATCTCCAGTAAAGAGTTCACGCAGGTACATGACGGCGTTTAGTTGCCAGTAGCCAATGGAAACATGATTTATGCTCAAGTAGGTACAGAGCAGTGAAATCTAGCGTGTTATTAAATAATGCGAATTTTGCNAAAGAGTTCACGCAGGTACATGACGGCGTTTAGTTGCCAGTAGCAAATGGAAACATGATTTATGCTCAAGTAGGTACAGAGCAGTGAAATCTAGCGTGTTATTAAATAATGCGAATTTTGCACTTCTCTACCGATTAGGTTAATTACCCGGTGATCAAGTACAAAGAGGAAAAAAAGTGTAATCATCAGTGGTAGTTGTGCTGTTTCCACTGTTGGAAAGGACAGCTTGTAAACTGCCTTCATATTTTCTTTTTCCATGTGTCGTTTCTCAGGTATTTACTGTCTCATCGTTTTCTCTTGTATGACGCACGCCGTATGTTATCAGTTTTTACCATAGCTTCCTCCGCGAGAGGCATGCACTTGAGCAGTTAGAATATGCAGTGGCGTGTTTAGAAGGTGCAGTGGCGTGTAGAGTCGATGGGGCGTGTCTAAGAGGGACGTGCTCTCACCTGGTTGGTGTATCCGCTGACGCCGTCACGGACGCAAATAGTCTATGACGGAATGCCAGCTTGTACTGCGGGTGGAGAACGTTTCTTTGAGATGCGTTTGGTTTGAGAAGATCATTCAGGGGTACTCCGAAGTAGCGGTATACATATTGTTGGTGAATAGTTTGTGAAAAACATACTTTTATTTCATGCACACTCATAAACCAGCGCACCTGTAACCTCCCTAATGCAAGTCAGCACCAACCAAAGACGCTCGATGTTACTCAGCAAACGTCCAACGTTTGTTCAGTCGTTACAAACGGAAAAGATTAAATCTTAATATTATTAGGCCAACTGTCTTCACAAACAGCAGTGTTGAGATAATTAAATGTTCCTTTTAAAAAAATGTAATTGGGTTGAACGAGAGTGCATGCTTGACTCAGCAGGCACAATTGTAGTACGTAGTTGAACTTTTAGTAGGCGTGGGAGAGTGATCGTATCGAGGAGAACTGATGTCACGAACTCACGTTCCTTCCTGAACAGATAGTCACGTGTCATTGCTGGGTTACAGAACAGATTGTTATCGGTGAAGACTACGGGTTGTTCATACAACAGCTGTCCTCAACATGGCCAAGCCGCAATGACTTCCCGTACGGTGCGAGAACACGTTTTCCCGTATGGCTAGGTTGCGCTGATCCAGACAGCAGTGGAAGGCGTGCGCCTGCTTAAAGTTTTTTTTTCTTGTTTTTGTGTGTTTGAGATACTATACAAAGGGGGCACTAGCAGGCTTATCAAGTTTTATAATCCTCCCAGATGGTCCACCCACAGGGAAAAGTCAGGGGATTTCATGTGACAGGGAAATGTCAGGGAATTTTCACATGGATCGGGGAAAATGTAAATAATTTGCTACTCTGCTAAAGTTGCTGGTTGTCTGAATACAGGTCCATGTAACTATAAGCCTATGCGATTTAAAATTTGAATTTTTATGTTTGTGAACTGGCAATAATACATTTTTGCCAAGTAACATGGGGCCTATATGTACAAAATAGAGTATTTTTGTGTTTGTAATAGGCACTCGTGTGAAGTCAATAGTGTATATCACGAGAAATATAAATGGGCTGAATAAGATGTTTGCCCTGCTTGCAGTGTAATTGAATTCTGCTTCATTGTTCATTGATAGCATATTTGTTCTGTCAGCGGTGGAAAAATATGACATTGGAAGGTTTCTATCCTGAAAATGGGCCAGGGAAAATGGTAGGATCCTATCTGGAAAAGTCAGGGAATTCCAAAATGGAATTTCAGTGGACACCCAGCAATAGCATA
>NQII01001759.1:284092-295328 GCA_002778355.1 Clitarchus hookeri | reverse complement strand
GGGGGGGGGGGGGGTTGAACCCGGAAAACCTCCACCCCCCTCCTTTTCACGCCACTGCTCCAGATTGCAAGGCACTTAACTAATGCTCGGTCGTGCAACGCATAACGTAGATTTTATAAAGGTATTTCACTTCCTGGCATTTTGGATTTACGCAATTTTCATTCCGTTCTATATATTTTTTGGCGGAAAGTCTTGGGCAAATTTAAATGCAGTCGTCTGTACGTGAGCGAGTAAAGAGATTTGGGCGGCTCTCAACAGCGAGGTCTTGATAGCCGATCAGGGAGGTTGAGGTGAGTATGGAGCGGCGCCGGAATAAAAGGGCGGATGAGACGGGAGATCCCCGAGACAGCCCGCCGACCAACGGCATCGTCGGCACGATTCCCACATGCGAGAATCCGGTGACCAGGCCGGGGATTGGACCCGGTTCGCCTTGGTGGGAGGCGAGCAGGCTAACCACTCAACCGCCTTGGCCCCTCGTCTGTACGTGTTTTACATTGTTGTGTAACTAGTCATCTTGCGGGTTACACAATGTTTGGAGGTTCTAGACGTGCCAGTGTACGATGAGCTTTGTTCTCTTTAAGATGAGTCAAAGTTTGCGCACTGTAGGCTGGAGACGGTGGGACGTTCTAGTTACCCCGGGCTCCAAACCACGTAGTACCGACTTGGTGCCCAGGAATTTAGGAGCCGTGCCAGGGGTTGGGTTCCAACTGTCAACAGTCCGACCTCACTGTCAAAAAAAAATTTCCTTAATTTTACGGAAAAGCGCTGTCAAACATTTATCCAGAGGTGTCGGTAAACTCTCCGTAAAATTGTGGACAGATTAAATTTCAAAAACGAACTTTCCATAAATTTTACAAAACTTTCTGTGAATTCACGGAACCTTTCCGTTAACTCCCTAGTTCGTTTTCTGTACGTACAGTTTAAAATAAAAAATATTTAGTGAAATCTTTAATTTTCTTTATGTGGGCGCTCTACTAAAAAAAAAAAAGTTAATTTAATTTTTATTTTTGCAAGATTTGAACTTGAGTTAAAAAGTTATGTCTCCCCCCACCCCCGGCTCTAACCACTCACCTACAACTCTAACATGGGGTATTTGATATAATTTAGGTATTTCTAAGATAGTCACATAATCGACTTTTTCTGTTGTTATTGACGTTAGTGTGTTACTAAATGTTACAGACGCCTAATGCGACTTTTAATGTAAAGAATAGGTCTTAGTGGCGTGTATAACCTAACTGCCGCAGAAACGATAATTTTCTGGCCACTGGAGTGAAGAAAGCTTTGTGTATACTTGGCATTGTTCGTCCCCCAAACCCAACGCTATAAGAAATACGGAGATCCTTCATATTTTGTATTTACGAGCCAACTCCGTTTTTCGTCATTACGGATTGCGTTTCCGTATATTTACTGAAAATTTCCGTATATTTACGGAAATTGTTAACAGTGCACCTGAGCGTGACGCCGTAGCCATCATCATGTCTACCGCGTACATTTGGCGGATTGGCGTTTGGTGACGAAGGTAGTGAGCACGCACATGTTTTCCGAAACATGTCCCGCTCTCCGCATCGCCACCCCTCGTACCCGATCCGTAATGTATGACGGGAGACAACTTTCAGAGCCTATGCACCATAACTTCGGACATTGCATTGTTCCGGTACCACCACCACCAAGGGTCTCTAGGACAACATGCCTCTCCGCCTGATTGCCCAACTACAATAAAGCTTCTCAGGCCTGGGCGTATTTATACTCTGAGCGGAAATACGATTATTCATTCTGGACGTTCCCCTCTAAGAGTCTGCAACCTCATTGAGGAAGACGCCAAATAGCCTTCAGCCACTTCGGACCCGACGATATCACGTACAGCCAGCATATTGGCAAATGCTATCAGGAAACTGGCAGTTGACTGCTCGCAAGCAGAGCTCGACTCAGCACTTAACGTTGCGACACGCAGAACACGCGAGCAGGTTGGATCGCCGACCGGATCCCGGCTTGGGCGGTGACGTCACAGCCGCTGCTTTGTTGACGACCCGCTCACGCCGGGTTTCACAACGCCGCTTGTTCTAGGTTCGCGTAGGGCTATCCGTTGAAAAGAAAGTATTCGCATTCCATTCGTTACCCCGCCTAGAGTGATCGGGAACATCTGATTGCGCCAAATTAGGGCAACACGAAAACCTACCCTCATGATCTCGTGCGCTCAGTTTTAGCTACAGCGCAGTGCGAACGCCGTGAAGCACAAGACATTCCAAACTGTACAGCTCTGATACCGAGTAAATTATCAATAAAATATATTAACTTATTAGTCAAGAAAAAATTACAAACATAAGGTTATTCTCAAACCGTACAGACCATACAATCCTATAATGACCGCTACGACATGCCCACATCGACTTGTTCATTATCAGGTGTGATTCTTGCCTTCCTGTGCACGAGATGTATTAGAAATCCTCAGACAAAGAATTTGGAGGGTGTGATTTCGGATGATCAAGGCTGACGGCATGTACCAGTCCACCGGCTTGGGAATGTTGCGTGAGAAGATCAAGGTTCAGCATGGCGGTGCGTCATCTTGTTGAGAAATGGTACGTGGTGCAGTTCCTCCAGGTGTGGGCAAACGTGTTCCAGCGTGTCCAGGTAGGTGCTGGAGGTCACTGATCGCGCCTTCCCAACTTGTGCCCCAAGACCTAACACAAAGATACCCTGATTGGCGCACGCGACCCTAGGACGTCACGGCGTTGTTGGAATATCCCATATCTTAGACAAATTGTGTCCTGAGACAAACTTTAACCAACTTCAACTTTTTATTCCAGACTATGACGCATGTCTGCATACCCTCTCTTGCGCTAACACCAAAAGATTATAAGTTTAACCACAAGAAAATGGCATCAACAAAACCAGAGCCACTGTAATACAACACGAGTCGCTTAGAATATTTAATGAGTGATGCAATACATTCAATATTCTGAAGTGTAAATATAAATTACATAAAGCCTAACGGATATCAGTTCCGAAATTGTGTGTACGTTAATTTGAAATATACTGCATACATATAAGCCATAAATTAGGTTAAAACACATTACGGGCTATTGTAAATGGCTCATCAGCGTATGTTTGAAAATACTTTAACGAAAGAATAATTTTAATATTGCTTTATTTGCTGTAGCCACTCAGGTGCCATTTGGTGATAGCTCGTTTTCGGGCGTAGCAACTTCATTGGCGTGCGATTGGAAGAGGAATACACCCACTGACATTACAAATTGTAGACCACACTTATCAACTGTGGACTGTGTGTGATGTGCTGTACCGGGTTCCGTGGATTTCTGACGACAGAACTGGGGATTCAAGTAGGAAATCTTCCTTGAAACATAAAGTTGATTCAGCAGATTATAAATATCCCTGTCGTTGCGAATATCGTACGTGTGGTCCTGCCATCGTCTTGCGTATGTCTAGCATGTAAGGAAGCAGCCTTCAGACGTTCCCACAAGATGTCATGCGCCGTGGAGCGGGTCAGACGCTGTGAACCCTGTGACGCAGTTCGCGTCGAGTCGCATGGACCGTGAACAAAGGCCTTCCCAGTACCCACACATATTCCTCAGACGTCGGAGGTTGTCCTGCTCCTTCCTCGTGTTCTATTATAGTTTTTATAACAGTCTTCTTATGTGGCTGGTTTTGATGGCGACAGTGACGAGTTATTCCGTGAATATTTTTACGTGTCTGATTCTGTTCTTTCTCCTGGTTTATTTTGAATGCTACTGCGAGACGAAATACGGTCTGGAATAAACATCTAGAATGAAGGTAACTTTCTGGAAATATTTAGAGAGTATTTTCGGAAAAAGTGGACTACGTCAGCATTTCTACATCCGTTTTTGTGAATTTTTAGACGACTTTCGTGATATTGGCCGGTTTGCCTCTATCAGATGCCCACAGCTGCCGGACGTTCTTTTTAAAGCTGATCACACGAATGTAGGCCTAATAAAGAATAATTTAATGAAACAGTATAATCCAATCTTGTTGTGTTCAGAACGAATGTCCTATTTCATGCTTTCTTACGGGTATTTTTGGTGGAAGGAAAAAATTCAGTACGAATGTTTTTTGAGTGTTGTATGTTATTTGAAGATTACTTTGTTTCAGGGACTCGGTCTTCAGTAAAATGTTGAAATTATTCAAGAACGAAAACTTTTTCCCCCTAGATTTATGACAATATTGAATCATTTCGTGACATTATATCGATGATAACTTAATAATACGAAATTATTTGAAAAATAACATTTTTTTTTCTGGAAATAAGATAATTTTAACTTAAAATTCTGACTAATACGGACTTAAAAAAGTTTTTTTAACACAAAATTTGGTTCCAGCTGAAATGGTTCTTTGTTGCAGTTTTTTTTAAATCCGTTATTTGGTCCAGCGCGGTAGGGGTTTGTTTAACTGCTGACTATTTGAACTTTAAACTTTATCTCAAAAGTTAAAATTGAAACAGCAGATCAATTTCCATGAAATTTTCTTATTAATGTTCCAATAACGTAAAACATTATTTTGAGTTGTAGCATAAAGTTTTAATTTAGTTCATTTTTTATGATTTTTACGGGAAATTCGTTAAATAATTCGTTAAATTTTTTTTAATTATAGTTTTTTTTTCGGAGTATTTTTCGTATCACAACAAAAAAATGCGTAATATACTAAAAATGTAGAAAATAATTGTAACTTCTTGAACGGCGTAAAGGTGCCGTGAGAAAGAAAAAAGTAGAGTGAACCGTGCTTGGTTGGGGGCTCGAAGCCCGGGAAGGGGGCGTGTAGTTGCCAAGGTCGCGACTGGCGGCGATAGTTCTCTTTGTCTAGGTGCTGCAACAGCGCCTAGAGTCGTGCACCGCGCGGCATGGCATTTGCAAGCGTGCCCCTAACCCATTTGCGAGCGAACACCGCCTTTCATGGCAAGTGTTGTTGCACTAGCTCGCGCTGCAACTTTCCTCGGCTGCAGTTGCATTATGAAACTACTCCGCTCCGCTGTGCCCGCGTACGGCTCCAGCCAGTCCGGCAACCATCACCGGGGAAAAACTGGCAGCTAATGTTGCAACTCACCCTGCCAAATAATGGAAGACACCTAGATGAAGGTGTTACGTTACAAAACAGAAGTATGTATTTGTCAGTATTTGGTCTATCGAGATTATGACGCGAAAACGAAGAATTTTTGCAAAAGGGGTGAAGCCGAGCCTTTTCACTAGTGGTATTTGCCACAAGTAGATACATATTTGGAGGTTCGACGACTTTTAGATTTAAAGCAGTATAAAAGTTTTGTTTTGTTCTGAAATCATTACGCCTTCAAAATTGGTTACTCTGGAGAAATTAAAGTGACTTTGCGGTCAGTACAAATGTTATATTTTTTTACTTTAAGCAGCAGCAAACGAGTGCCTGATATTGATTTTGATTTCGTCACCACCAATAAAGTCAGGTGTTCCGAGTTTTTATTGGAACGTCTTCTTGCCCTGGAAACAAAAAATATGGCTCTTAAACTCCAGTAAACTTCTCTTACGCAAGTAACTCGATCTACTTAGAATCCAGGAAAGTTAGGTGAATTTCCGGTTTACATAGTTATTAATAGCCGTTTTAAGCAAACTGCCTTATACTTGGTAGTCTTACACAAACTCAGGCATTACTTTCTGAAGACTACTTTGTGTTGCAATTAGCATGACGATGACGGCCTTATGGGAAGGGGTTAACTTGAAAAATGTGTAACTTTTTAGTGCCGTAATAAATAATACAGTTTTGGGAACGTAATAGGTAGTAATTTATTATTGGACACATTTATATTCGTTTCGGATGTACATATTAATTCACGGGTGTACGTTTGCTATAAGCCCTACAGTAATATTTTTTAAACGAAATGCTTTGAAAGTTTTAAAATTTTCAGTATAATTTTTTGGTCAGAAATTATTTTGTGCTTTTCAGACAGCTGTCCAGATTACACCTTCACATTTGATCCCCTCCAGAAGAAAGTGACTTTACCGCAATGTTATAAATCAAGTTGAATGTAGGTAGGCAGGTAGGACTTAGTATCTCGTTGACAGCGAGGTCATTGTAGAGACAGAGCAAGTTGTTCAGAGAAGCAGGAACAGAGAAGGAATCGACCATGGTCTGTAGTAAGGAACCGTCCCAGCATTCGCATGGAGTGATGTCGGGGCACCATGGGAAATCGAAATCAGGATGGCCGAACTTGTATTCGAACCCAGCTGCTCCCGAATGCAAGTCCGAAGAGCAAGTTGTTGTAGTTCATGAATATAATTCAACTTAATTTTGGCGTGGGACGTGTTGTGTTTCTACATGTAACATGTCAGATATGGTCCAGTCACGGTTACTTCAACGTTTCAGAAGCCCTGCCAAAGTTCTACTTCCGGCCTCATGCAAGCAAAGCTTGACCGAATCTAAAAATTACACCAAAGAGATAGCGCACCGTATTCGTGCGCCAGTGTAATGCAATTTTGCATAAGAACTATTTCTTACTAGGCATCACCAACGCATGTATTTTCTCCCTGTTTTTATTCATATTAATTATAAATTAAATGTTATAAGTGAAAGTTGAATCTAACCATAAATAAGGAAGGTACTTGTATGTAAACACAAGTATAAAACGCTTGTGATACGCGACATATGTAGGATGCGACCTGTTAAGTCACACATGGGGAGATTCTTCAAAGGTTTGATTCAAAAAGTGTGAATAAACCGCTAATAAACTATAACCAGTGTTACGTGTAGTTGAGGCGCTGCGCACGCACCACCTGCACTCTGGCGGGCCCCAGTCACCGTTATAACCAGCAGCCGGGCCCCGCCGGCCCGATATGGCATGTTCCCCGAGGATAGCTCCTTTATTCCTGTCACACTGCGCCACAGCTCAAACTGCACTCCCAATGGGGACTGCGTCTGGCTGTCCGGTTCCCATGTATGCCTTATTTGGCCGCTCACAGCCTAAACTCGTCCTTGGCGCGGCTAGGTGCGTTCATTTATTTCGTCTTTGTTTCACACGGACGGGTTTAAGCAATCTATGCATTCTGTACCACTGAAGCCTCTGTGCAAACACAAAATAAGAAAATTACTACATTTAACTTAGCACAAATAGGATATAGCATAACATGCAATTGAGATGATTGAACAAGTGCTGATAAATACGTAAGAATTTAGCTTTTAGTATGACGTGTGATAACTAGAGACAGTTCTTTATCGCGGGAAATGTTCACTGTTTCCAAGGTTCCAACTACTGTGCACATGCCAAAAAATTTTCTTTTATTATTAGTTGTCGTGTGTTTATGACGCTATACTTTCTCATTTCTCTGGACCAATGAGATTTCTGAGGCTCTAAGTTTGACCCTTTATTATTGGTGTGCAAAGTACCAAGCCGAGTCAAAAATGTTTCATCCAATCATAAAAGAACTAGGACGTTACAATGTTTAGGAAAGTATGTTGAGATCAAATTTTTTTTCGCAATTTTCCAGTGTCCCTAGTGGAGTGGAGAGATTTGGGTAGCTTTTAACATCGAGGGTGGGGAAACGGGAGATCCCTGAGAAAACCCGCCGACCAGCGGCATCATCCGGCATGATTCCCACATGCTAACATCCGCGGGTGACCCCGCTGGGAATCGAACCCGGTTCGCCTTGATGGGAGGCGAGTAATCTAATCACTACACCACCGCGGCCCCTGCCAAGACTAGACTGAATCCTCTGTAAACTCGAGTCTCGGCTGTTTCGTTCATTGGCCGCTGCTAGTGTTAGTAGCCAGTTTAACGTGAGACTGTTTCAGAGTTCAGTGGGGCGTATCGGTTGAACGAAGGTCCAGCAGCAAGTGGCACTTGAGAGTTCGTAGGTTCTCTACTTTGGAGAAGGCGTCCTGCCGTGTTGCTGGCAGGAAGGCCATTTCCCTGACTTGCACGGTTAGAGTTTGGACTCGTGGCAGCTTCGCCTCAGTGTGCTGGCCATTGTGTGGTCGGACCTTGCGTGTCGGTGATGTGGATGAGATGCGCGGCCGAGCGACGCCGTGGGAGAGCGAGAAACATCATCGCACTTCGCGCCTATTACTTTACTTCAAGTCACTGTCCTCTTGCCCCGGGTCCATGACTATCCCACCAACCTCCCCGGGACTTTCATCTCCGCCTCGACTGTGATTCGTTACCTCAGCTCGCCCGCTTTCCCCGGACGTCCTGCCAATTTCCTCTTCGTGAACTGTTCTCACCTGCAGCGACGAGTGTCGCCAGGGAAGTGTACTTAATTATTTATTTGTGGAAGGCAGCGTGTTTTATTTGAAATTATGTCGGTAGGTGCATCCAGGAGAAGGTGATGTGTTCATGTGGTGAGAGGCTGGGCTTCAAGCAATGTGTGATTTTCGCGGTTGGACGACAGTATTTATAACACACCCTGGGTAGGAGCCAACATGATGCGTCTTTAACACAGCGTAGCTTTTGGCAGGCAAAGTAGTATACTTGCGTTTTCTTCACAGTTTTTGAATCAAACCTCGGAAATATCACTTAATTTATGACGTGTTTGATTGTTTCCTAAATATTCCGTGTATCACAAGCGTTTTATACATGTGTTAACATAAAAGTACCTTATTTTTGGTTAAATTAAAAATTTATTTATATTTTTATTGATAAATTTTTATTTTAAGCACGGCTTAAGAAAGGTACCAAGTAACCGTGAATGGACTATATAACCGTCAGTGCGGCATAATACTCATTGTCATTCTAGTCAAATGAGGAAAGCCGTATGTTTCACCACTTACTACTTGACCAAACGATCTGTGTAGCTGGAGTGGGGTAGTACCCGAGCGCTAGCGTAGTTATTGAGAGGGGACGATAAATTCTTAAGTAGTGGAAATGTATGGCCTTTAGCCGTCTACGCGAGCGAATATACCAATATAGTATATATATATATGTATATATATACACAGTATACCTGCAAAGAAATGTCGAGCACAAACTCGATAATCGCCCTCAGAATACACTGTGCCACGAATCACGAATTTACACAGGTTGCCTGCAGCCGAGAGCTTTCATCCCTTCCCGAAGGGCGAAGGGTCGGAAAAAGAGATGGGTGGCCTTATGTAGTCCACATATTTCCCGGACGCACTCTTGTCTTGGTCGAACAGTAACACGCGTTCTGATATTTTCGTGGCACGGCTGACCATTTCCACCGTGGAGTAGAACTCTTCTCACACACAGAACCGTAATTTCTAGCCTACATCATACTGAACTCATGAATTTCATTTCAGAAAGAGCTGTAGACAATCACTATTAATAAGTTTTAATGCTGTATAATCTGTATGAATAAAAGAATGAAGGAATGTTTTGTTGTCTGCCGCATTTGCGCTGTGTGCGTTGGCCGAGGGTCGAGAGGGTCAGAGGGCCGTGCAGTGGTGAGTGTGTGTGCGTGCGTGTTGTGACTGGGAGCCGCGGTGTAATCCCGCCCGACCCTGGTCGGCGGCCGAGGAGTGGGCGATGCAGCCGCAGAGCAGGCAGCTTCATGCCGCTGCTAGCATAAGAAATGTCGTTTCGTTCCTAACCTGAGTAGAATTAACCGTAGCTGAACTGACAGGGACCCTGCAATAGAATGGCGCGGCGAGAGGTAGCGCGTCCGACTCGTATCCGGGAGGTCGTGGATTCCCTCCCGACGGGTGGCATGCACTCAGGATTTTACTACCACATTCAAGTTGGTGGACTGACTGGCGCCCTGAGTGTAGGCAGCCGCACTACGGAATCCACTGAACTTACTGACTGTATTACCTTTATCACAATTCCTGACAAATTCCGGTGTAGTTCGTTAATTCGTGCCTTCGAATTCCTTTTCCCTCCACCACGTCTGCTAGCCTCGGCGAATTATAGAAAATTAAAATTCATTATGATAATCCCACAGTCAGTTAAGCGCTTTTGTAAGAAACGTATGAAAAAATTCCCTGAACCTATCTGCGCATACATTCGTGGACAAGCTGTTTGGTCTACTTCCAGCTAAAACGATAGCGATATAGGAAAAGTAGTTCCGTGTTGATATTTGCGAACACTGAAATTATTTGTTTGTTTTCGTTTTATGCCCATATGACGTAAGATTAAAAATTGGCTTATTAGTAGAGACCTGAAAAATTCGCGTATTCATTTCGGGACAACCTAGAATACAAGACACGTGCGTTCATATAATTTCAACCATTAGTCCACACGGTGTTTGATGCCTCCTGGAGAACGCTGACCCAATCGTTGCCTTCCACTGTCACAGCAGACAACCAATGTGCAGGTGATATCTACATATTTGTCCATACGACTGTGCCGTCTAGCCTATAGGTCATTGAACTCGCGAATTTTTCAGGTGTCTACTCATTAGTAACATCCATGTTCCTCAAAAGTGTACACTTTCACTTGATTGACGCATGATAATTGTGATCGGATCTATGATGGTGTTATTATATTAAAATTGCCACAAACATAGGCTTTTAGCTGGGCTTTCATAAGCGCTGCTAACAGCATATAAACACGTGGTCAGAGCAACGCACTCTAGATGGGTGACAGAGAACGTGCGCGCCGAAGGGACGACCACGCCATGTCACAAAGTACTTCAGGTGAAAAAGCCGCTCACACCGCGGACCTCAGCCACGTCATTATGGCCTCACTTGCCAGCAAAATATAGGAACGCTTTCGCCAATCAGTAATCAGTACCTGATAACCTAACTCGTCAGCCAGCAAGGCAGCCAATAGGGAACCGAACCTCTCGCAGAATGCAATGGCAAATCAAACGCAAAACCCGTTCCCAGAGACTCGCTCAGCCAATCAGAATGGGTACGTCCAAATCAAATAAACGGCCACGCCATTTCGTCTCTATTAAACTTATCTGTAGGAACACCCAAATTACGCGGAAAGATTTTCACACGTACTATACTTCAATACTCTACGGGCACATCAGCAGTTTTATTGTGCTTATTGGTGGCGTGTATTTGCGAGAAGACATCTTCTTACGTGACTGGCCAATCATAATTGGGTAGCTGCGATAGTGCAAGCCTGTGATTCGCGGGCTGGCGCCTAAAAGTGGATATGAGCTAAAGTGTAACGTAATATTTTCACGATATTCTGTCGTCCCCACTTGTCTACTGTGTGGCCATGTCGCCTGAGTATGCTTATCTGCAGTGTGACGCAACGCCGCCTGATGTCATATGGGACAGACCGGCGGGGCGATAATGACAGTTTGCGAGTATTGCATGGGCTCGCACCCCCCCCCCC
>NQII01001759.1:268928-283913 GCA_002778355.1 Clitarchus hookeri | reverse complement strand
TTTTTTTTTTCCGCGTTTGAGGCCGAGAAGTACGGGAGCGATAAGGGCGACACTGCCACGCGCATCAAATGCGCCATCGCCGCTAAGCGCAAGGCTCTGAACTGGCGTGCAGTGTTCTCGTCGCACTGCGTGTACCTATGATACCTCTAGCAGTGACCATTTATTTTACCGGTGGAAAGTCTGTAGGAAGGTTCAGTGCAGGGCCATTGAGTGATTTCGTATGTGTATGATGAGAATATTTTAAGCTACAGCGCTTTGAAAAAGCCGTTTCTAGACATTTTGTAGTACTCTGAAATTGTGTTTCTAAAGTGCGTGGCGTTTTGAAAGTAAACAGCTCTCGTCTGAAATGTGTGTTATGTTTGTAGAACAGCACATTGGACGCATGTTTAATAGTTTCGTGGAAAAACTTGTATTTAAAACACACTGCACCGCAGGTAAAGTTCCAGGTACGTAAAGCGAGATCTCCATCACTTCGAGTCTTCGTAGTGTTTTTTTTTGCAGGTTCGTGGCGTTTTGTGCTCTCTGTCCTAGCGCATAATTTGAGTGTTGCTTACAGCAAGTTAGACATATCGTGTATAATTAATTTTGAATATTTTCCCCAATAATCCCTTAAGCACTCGGCACACGTTTTGCGAAGTTTGACGTAACGATTTACATGTACTGGTGTCTTTTTCCATTTTCTTCTCAGTTGCTGTGCTTATGTCTTTGGAACAGATAACACCGTGAGCTACCTCTCAAAATGCATAACCTTTGCAACGCACTGTTGTTTGTGTACATTTCTCGCGTCGCCTGAAAACCCAATCGGCCTGTGGGTTATCGATGTAACAAACGGAACGTGAGAAACCCTAACATGTGATTTTTTAGTGGATCACGGGGTCCAGCTTGGACCTGTGATTCACTGACGGATCACTGTCATCATGGACTGTGCTTTTCTGAGCCGAGAATGCACAGCACGCGTATTTCCGTGGAGCAAGGTTGTTATCTCCACTTAGACGCTCATCTCGAGAGTTTTCTACCCGTTTCTAGTGTTTGCCTTCTTTTTCGTTGCGTTTATTCTTGAGGATGCCCTCCGACTCTCCATCGTACGTTCACCGTTCTTCCATTGGCGTGCATGTTGCAACGACAGAAAGTTTGTAAGTCGGCTATGCGCGGTAACAAAAAAAAAAAACCACTCGTTTCCTTAAGTTGGTCTACGAGACGATTTTTGACTAGCCATGAAAAGATTCTAGAATTTCTGGATTTCTAGTGATTTTAAATGAAACGGTGTAGGATAAAAAGGTTTGTTGCAAATATGTTCTTAAAATGGCCCCTGTAAAATTCTTTCCTGCTCCGCCCTTCTGTGCTATGTTCAGGAACTTAGGCCCGGTACACACCGTCTATACTTTTATATTTAATTCCATAGCTAACTTACTAAACTATGTGCGCGCAGGGAACGCTGAAAGTGCTACCATTACTGCTTCGAAAAGAAATATTTTCTTGTTTGTGCTTTGTAATAGGTCTCCTGTAAACAAGCACGTCTGACTGCCGAAGTTTCCAAAACTGCAATAAATTGCAGTGAAATACTCTCTTGTTTTGGGGTCCGCGGTGGTGTAGTAGTCAGACTACTCGCCTTCCACCAAGACTAACCTGGTTAGGTCGTGGGAATAGTGTCGAACGATGCCGCTGATAAGCGGGTTTTCTCAGGGATCTCTCTCCCCCCCCCGCACTTGCATTACGGTGCTACTTCATACCGCCCAAATCTCAAATTCTCTTGTTTTAATAATTCGAGTTTGCGAGGTATGGGAATTTCGCGCTATAAATCTCACACACGCACGGTCGTAATTCTGCAAATAATTCTCGTGATTAAAATTCTGGTGTAGCTTAACGCTTGGAGGACTTCGCTGGAGTAACTCTACTTTGAAAATTTCTTCGTCCTTTAAAACAAAACATGCACGGGTATAGATTCATCGTTATGAGGTTACCGCCTACTTGGAGCTTCTTTTCTGTGTTTGGGGCCGAGAAGCGTGGGCGCGATAAGGGCGACACTTCCACGCGCATCAAGTGCGCCATCACCGCTAAGCGCAAGGCTCTCAACTGGTGTGCAGTGTTCCCGTCGTGCAGCAGGCGTGTGCCGTTGAACCGCCAGTACTCCGCCACGACCTGCAGACCCAGCCAATGCTAGTACAAGCCAGCCAATGAACGAGTGACTACAACTCGGTTATATGCAGGACTGTGGATTCAAGTATCCTTTTATATGTCTATTTATTTTGGCGTACTGCAGTGTGTGTTTCGCTTCAGGTTTTGCTGTTTTCGTATTGTCAAAGTTGTGCAGTCCTGGTTGTTTTTGTGTCGCTCGTCGAGTCACTGGGTCGTTGTCTCCTGTTCCATTTATGCGCCTATTTATTTTACTACATTTTAATTGCCTATATATTGTGTCGTTCGTTTTTTGGTTATTTTTTCGTAGCTATTGTTGGTAGTGGAGATCCAATCGGATTCCGAATAATAACCTGCGTGGCGTTGTCGTCGCCGGGCTCTGTCCTCACCTCCAAGACTGCAGTCTCGGAGGTGGCGGCTTAGTCCGCGTCTCATATCTCCAGGCGCGAGGCGTGGTGAGTGCAGGGCCGCGCTGCTTCATCTGGGTCGTAAACAGCGCGTGCGAGCTGCGGCCCCTCGGGGAGAATAAGCTCTTCTATTAGACGACCATCGGCTGCAAGCAACTTACTTAACTGCCTGTGGAGGCAGTAAACTTAGCTATCAACACGACCGCTAAGGAGCATCGATAAATAACTCATGTCAGTCACATGGGACGCATAATCATTAAAATTACCATTAACGAATGGTGTCCATGTTTCTCTTAATTGACGCGGTGGGATTGTCGGTATTAAAATTAATGTATTAATCTTATTCCGAATCTTACTCTCTTGTGTACGGAACAAAAATAAAATATAAACCAATTGCAGTAGCTGGGTTTTGAACAATACAATTTTAATCAAATTTTAAGTCCTAGAATTACGGCTTAAAATTGAATGTCAATATTATTTGAAAAGTATGCATATATTAATTTTTTCCTAATATGTTTTAACTATTGTACCTTTCATACTATCTGCAATAAGTACTGTGATGTTTGAGCACAAGTTTTTAGATTGATCAAAAACGCTACCGTTTTTTGCTCATCAGAGTAGTTATTCGATTTGTAAATTTTCGTTCCTTCTCCCCCCTCCCCCTTCTTCCTTTTCAGTTTCTGACTCGTAGAGCACACTTACAGTGTGCGCCCTTACAAAATAAATCCTTTTTTTTTTTATGAGCGCTGGATGCCATTGTACCGACCTGTGAAACCCTCCCTGAGGAGGGGACTATGGTATAAGGTGCAGCCGGTGTAGGATAAGACGTGCNCCTGAGGAGGGGACTATGGTATAAGGTGCAGCCGGTGTAGGATAAGACGTGCGGGTTAAATACGGACATCACATATGGCAATATTAGTTTATTTACTGAGAAGCTATTTTGTCGGTGTAGCGCACTCCGAAGCGAGCTGAGTATGATCCTTTTGTGTGTCGTTATTGAACCGTAAATGCGGAGTTTGATGACGTCGCAGCGGTGGTAATCACAAGATGTGAGCACGAACCTACGTTTTGTGCGGTCAACATTGCCACTTTTGTACGCTATTCACCACAAGTGCGATTGCCCATGGATAACTAAAAATAAAAACACCGCATTCAGCTAATTAACCAAGAAATAAACGCAATACACTCTAATGTGATGTAAAACNTAACTAAAAATAAAAACACCGCATTCAGCTAATTAACCAAGAAATAAACGCAATACACTCTAATGTGATGTAAAACACTTTGAATTATTCGCAAGATATTTATATAGTTGCAGTAGTCGTTGTAGGTTGTTGTTAGGTGGTTACTGCAACAGCACGAGTTTATTTTTCCGCTCAACAGATGTCAGTATTTACTTTTCTCGTCAACAGATGTCGCGCTGGGTGAGCTGTAAGTTATATAAAATAAGTTAAATATAAATAGTTAACAGCATTGTCGCATGCGTTTTTCATAGTGCCATTTTTCCATTAAATCTGTAATTTTAGGTAGGTGTTTACGTCTTGCTGAACGTAATTACTAAATACAATTTACATAACGATTTTTGGTGTATTCGTTTGTTCTGTTACGTCAAAGAATTTTGATATGCTTCGAAGTTTACCGAAACACGTACTGCAGTGCAGTTCGTAATCACTACATTCGTTTTTTGTTTCGTTGTGTGTCTGAAGCATAACGATTGCTGCCGGAGAGTTCGTGTTCAGCCCGCTGGTGGGGTTCACGACATATTTNGCATAACGATTGCTGCCGGAGAGTTCGTGTTCAGCCCGCTGGTGGGGTTCACGACATATTTGCCGCTCAAGGGAAAATATTTTGAATATTATCCATAACTTTCCAAGTAACTGGTCTACTGTTCAGAGTTAGAGATCCTTGTATGTCGCATAAACCACCTCATGTGCGATCGCGTGCGTACTTTCATGCTATCACCGCAGTATGTGTGGAATGGTTTATCAGTTTAATGGAAGACTATGACTGTCGGAAGTCTCAAGCACCGTATTTTAAGTTAATTTTGTAGGAACCCCGAAAACTTGAATGGCCTCAAATTTCGAATCCGTAGGAAAGATTTTGCTTGATAACTCAGCGGAGACATTTGTGAAGTTAATTTTGCACCTTTTGTTTTGAAATTATTCCAAACGATACTTCCCACGAAGTATGAGTAAAAAAAATTGCCTAATGCTTACGAAAATGCTGTGTGTTTGCTGGTCAATGTTTTTTTACGTAGATAATATGGGTGACATCACAGTAGGTTGTTTCGTTTCTTGTTACATAAAATGCACCGATATCGGAAAATCAGATATCAATACTGGGGTGGGGTGGGTGGAAGCTTCATTTTCTCATTGTGCAGGTGGAGGACTTAAAAATTCGTGACATGGGACTGTCTTATAATTTTAGGAAACTATATTAATTTTTATTGAATAAGATCGGTATTTTAAACATTACTGATATTTAATTTTGGTTTTAAAACTTTCACGGGACAGTTTTTTTTTAGGGGGGTCGTTTTCATGTCCCCTGTAACCCCCTTCTCCTAACCTTCATTCATCCCTGACCAACCTGTATTAGTTTAGGTGAAACACATTATTTCGCATTCTATTTAAGTATATATTTTGAAATCTTCTACAATTTTTTTTTTTTTAGTTTACGTAATTTTTCAACACGCCTATCGAATTCAGGTGTTATTATACAGGTGTAATAAACCACATAAATGCAAGACGGTGTAACTGCCATTGCCAAGAGAACTGCCGGTTAGGACGCGTGAGTAACGCGTGCGGATTTGTTACCTCGTGTGGCAGGCGCGTGTTGCTTTCTTTCGACAACTCAGCCGTGGTGTCAGCTCTGTGGAACTGCTGTGAAACTAATTACGCCGCTCTCCTGGAACCCCCTCCCACCCCCTCATCACTTCCAACCAGCCACGGTGGAACACGATATCCGGGCCCGACACTGTTCTGCAGCGATTGTCGCAGTTCATTCTCTCCCAATAAACCTCCTCTACGTCGACTGCNTATCCGGGCCCGACACTGTTCTGCAGCGATTGTCGCAGTTCATTCTCTCCCAATAAACCTCCTCTACGTCGACTGCATCGGTCGTGCAGGATAGCGTAGCGAGTAGTCAGTTCACGGCCGTTCCCGTAATTTAGGCCAGTTTGTAAAGTAGGGGATGCATTAAATGTCGAATGTTAAAAGTATATTGAGTCTATGAAAACAATTAGTCAGGTCAGTTTCAGTTTTTCTCGAAATATTTAGCGTGGCACGGCTCAAAGCAAACCCATTAAGCCAGAGCCTCACTCGTCATAGTGTTTTCTTTGATTTCTTATTGATTTAATTTTTAAAGAAGAAAAATTTCGAAATTGTGATCATGTCCATCAACTTTTGCCATACTCTGCAGAAGTGCAAACATGAGAATTATGTTCCAAGTTAATGTAATATCACATAGTTAGGGACACCTGTTTTTCGTGAAATATTTCCAAGACAGGTTGTTTTCCAAAACGTTTTAGTTCATAACCACTTTCGTTATTGGAGTATATGAAATTTTACGCGTCCTCGCCGCGAATCACGGACGATCAGTTTCGGAGAAACTTAATTCTGATTGGCTCACTCATGTAACATACTTTCTTCACAGAAATACAAACGGCCAATCGCCAAATAAAGACTGCAAGTGTGCACATAGGATATTGAAGTCTAGCCTNTATCCGGGCCCGACACTGTTCTGCAGCGATTGTCGCAGTTCATTCTCTCCCAATAAACCTCCTCTACGTCGACTGCTTCGGTCGTGCAGGATAGCGTAGCGAGTAGTCAGTTCACGGCCGTTCCCGTATTTTAGGCCAGTTTGTAAAGTAGGGGATGCATTAAATGTCGAATGTTAAAAGTATATTGAGTCTATGAAAACAATTCGTCAGGTCAGTTTCAGTTTTTCTCGAAATATTTAGCGTGGCACGGCTCAAAGCAAACCCATTAAGCCAGAGCCTCACTCGTCATAGTGTTTTCTTTGATTTCTTATTGATTAAATTTTTAAAGAAGAAAAATTTCGAAATTGTGATCATGTCCATCAACTTTTGCCATACTCTGCAGTAGTGCAAACATGAGAATTATGTTCCAAGTTAATGTAATATCACATAGTTAGGGACACCTGTTTTTCGTGAAATATTTCCAAGACAGGTTGTTTTCCAAAACGTTTTAGTTCATAACCACTTTCGTTATTGGAGTATATGAAATTTTACGCGTCCTCGCCGCGAATCACGGACGATCAGTTTCGGAGAAACTTAATTCTGATTGGCTCACTCATGTAACATACTCTCTTCACAGAAATACAAACGGCCAATCGCCAAATAAAGACTGCAAGTGTGCACATAGGATATTGAAGTCTAGCCTCCGCGTGAATCTTTTCGCGATAAACACGTGGCCCTTCACGTAGTAGATAAGTAATTAGATACGAAATGACTTGGCGGTTCCTTGATGTGGGCATGCCCATTCTCTGATTGGCCGCGCGAGGCTTTGTTAACTGCCTTGCGACTGATTGGTTACTGCGTGCTTTTCGCTGGACTGCCTGCTGGCGAGTGTGTTACTAGGCGCTAATTGGCGAACGGTAATCCAACATGTTGCTGTCCAATGACGTCATTTGCTAGCGTGCGCGACTGGAGTTGGCAGTATAAGTGGATGTTGAGTACTGTGCGGTAATATATGCTTAATTTTTAGTTTGCACTTGTTTTGAAGTTTCAAAAATAACTTAAATTTTGACTTTGGGAATGGACGTATCTCGTCCCCATCCTTTAGGGAACTGCCTACCAGCTGGTAGCTGCGAAATTTAAATCCCATGTTAAGGAAATTTCACCTCAGTGCGTTAATTTAAAGATAGACGTTTCAAACAAAATATATACTTCACAAATTTTTTAGAAGCACTTTCCTACGAGCGTATATTTTCAATATAGATAGGCAGTATGTACTTTTTTTGTAAAACATACATTTTAAACATTCCTTGTAAACAGGCTATATATGTCATGGAGACACCTCCACTGTGGGGAACTTGCTATCGTGAAGCGTGCGATCTTACCGAACGTACGTAACAAAACCATCCCACTATACGCGGGGTTTCTCAAAGTGGGGTACATGTACCCCTGGGGGTACATCAGTTGGGCATAGGGGGTACGCGGCAAAATTTACGTAATGACGGGCGGCAATCGACAAATGAGACATGCGCGTACGACACGCTTGTCACCGGCCGTCTGGCGTGCGTAGCGAGTAGGTGGCGAACTATTAGCTTTGACGGGGTGCGAGGGGGAACGGTGTGCCGCCGCCCGCGCTCTCCGTTCTGAGAGCCGGTTGAAAACAAAACATTGCGCTCAGTACTCAGTTAGCTCATACTACTTCGTGCGGGCGGACGGCATTACGTTGTTTTGTTATTCGGTCGAATAATTTTATAATAGTTCTGGGGTAAACATGAATCAGTGGTTAAAAACGGGGTTATTGCGCCGGAAAAGTACAAATACTCAAAACGGCATCATCAAGTTTGCAACCTCCTCACAGTACGTCCAGTGAAAATGTATCTACTTCCACTGAGAGTTCAATTTCAAACGAAACTTCTGCAGAAGCATGCGCTTCTGCTGACCAAAGTCAACAATCAAATATTCCAGAAAATACAAACGCGTAATCGGCAAAAAAAAAAAAAATGGAAGTATGACGAAGAGTATCTAAAGTTTGGATTTTCATATAAAGAAGAATCGCTATACCCAGAACCACAGTGCGTATTATGTTCAGAAATTCTTACGAATAATTCGATGAAGTCTTCTTTACTGCGACGATATCTGGAGCTAAACCATCAGCAATACGTGAACAACCCTTTATATGTCTTTGTCCGAAAGAAGAAGGCGTTGGATGTCACCAAAAAAAATATATTAAAGCTGCTACTACTACCGTGGCTACTAATTCGGACTATTTACGTGCGTCCTTCTTTGTAGCATACCGAATTGCCAAGACAGGAAAGCCATACAATATTGCTGAAGAGTTGATTTTACCAGTTGCAAGGGATATGGTCAGTCGCGTACTAGGAGACAAAATGTCATAAGTACTTGATAAAATACCGCTTTCAAATGACACCATTTCACGGCGCATTCATGACTTGGCAAACGATGTGAAAATCCAACTCGTCCAAAACGATTGCAAAATAATTATTATGCAATTCAAGTTGATGAATCAACGGATATTAATGGATTGCCGAATTCAATTGTTTTTGTTAGATACGTGCATGAAAATATTTCCGAAGAAGATTTTTTGTTTTGTAGCACCTTGGAGTCCACGGCAAGAGTAGAAGATATATTCAAGGCTATCTATATATTTTTTTTAAGGAACATGGTATCGATTGGGCAAAGTGTGTGGGTAGATCAACTGATGGTGCCAAATCCATGACAGGAAGCATATCAGGACTTATTACCAGGGTTAAAAACGTTGCTCCTGAAGCTAAATATACTCATTGTGCATTGCACAGGGAAGCGTTGGCTTGCAAGAGAATGCCGCAAGAGCTAATATCAGTGCTGTCTGAGGTTGTGAAAATAATAAATTACATAAAAATACGCCCACTTAATTCCATATTATTCGCATTATTGTGTCGAGATATGGGTAGCGAACATGTTACATTACTATTGCACTGTGAAGTGCGTTGGTTATCAAGAGGCTGAATATTAGCTCGGTTCATAGAACTCCGTCACGAAATTCATTTATTTTTGAAGGATAGTGACTTTACCCTCAAGAAACGACTTGAAGACGAAACCTGGCTTCAGAGAGTAACCTATCTAGCTGACATTTTTTCTTGTCTCAACGAGTTAAATTCTTCAATGCAAGGATCCGCATGCAACGTATTCAATGTGCATGATAAAATATCTGCACTTGTAAAAAAAAAATAGATTTTTGGAATATTTGCTTGAGATCAAACATTGTTGAATGTTTTCCTCTTCTGCGTGAATTTGTTATGACAAATACCTTATTAGTCGATGAAGAATTGAAGGCTGAAATTACTCTTCATCTTTCTCAGCTGTATGGTGAACTAAAAATAATATTTTCCAGACATTGGCCATTCAGAAGACTGGATTCGAAACCCTTTAATACGGTTTTAACTGAAAGTATAAACACTGGTTTGAGTATTCAGCAACAAGAGTCGTTAATATAATTATCCGCAGGTGATACCCCGAAAGCTGATTTTACAAAGATGTTTTTAATTGATTTTTGGGCAGCAAGACGGCAAGAATATCCAGAACTCTCACTTAAAGCCGTAAATTTTCTTCTACCATTCGCAACAACCTATTTATGCGAGAGTGGATTTTCACACTTGGTTTTGATAAAAACAAAATATAGAAAATGACTTAACGCTGAGCCAGAATTAAGGCTAAAACTTTCCAAAATTGCTCCAAATGTAGATACAATTTGTGATTACAAACAAGCTCATCCGTCATATTGATCATTTTGTAATGATGACAATGTAATCAATCATTCATTCATTTTCTATACCTAGATGTTTTATTTTCGTTTGTTGAAGGGGTACACAGTTTTTTGGAAAATTAAATAGGGGGACATGCGGAAATAAGATTGAGAAAATATGCACAATGGAGTACTTGAATCACATGCTACCTGATGATTGGAAAGGCTACCCGATCACAGAAGTCACACTGTTAAGCTGGCGTGCGTATAACATTGCTGGTTTGCAAAACGTATTATCTTTTTTTTTGCTCGGCGGTTGTGTATTTGGAGAATGATAACGATAAGGACCGTTTACATACCTCTTTGTTTACTTTCGTGAGCAGTCGTGTTCACGTTTGCACACGAAGTGCTGCCGTGTTTCAGCGAGCTAGCCTCCGGCTGCCGAGTCACTCGGATTTGTTTATTACTTGGTTTGTACGCAAAAGCTCTTGACTACGCGCCAAACAACTATTTAATATGGGCGCTGCATAACCGATTCTATTCAGTAGATACCATTTTAAGTAGCCGGGTATCGTGAGTCATTTGTTCTTGAAGGATGTTGGGTACTTTTGTTCCTCTTTATTAAATATCTATATAAAATGTTCCATCATTTATAAACACATTTCAGGTCACAATTTCATACAACAAAACATTCACATAAAATTGGCAATAGTTAAGAAATCATATTTAAAATTTTCTTTTTTATCCTTACGTTTATGAATTTGCGAAATAAAAACTAATTAAGTGGTATGTATGTGTGTAACATTTTGTAATATCATATTTGTCTGTGAAGCGTTTAAAATGTGCAGTGTAATAGTTTTTCATCAATATAGCTTTAATTTAGAAAGTCATTTGGTTTTATTATTAATGCATCGCACTTAAATAGAAAATATGATTTAGATGGTAACCATGCACTATGCAGATTGTACCGTAAATGAATTTTGATGAATACCGTATTTACATAAATATAAATCAATGAAATGAAAATATAACTAATATTCATAATGAATAGCAAATGTATCACACTGCTCATCCAGGGTGGCGCTTGCGGTGATATCGCTTGATGTTATTGAATTACGACTGCATAACTTACCCAGAAGCGCTGCCACTGTGTTAGGTGATTTGTGGTTGTATGTTAACGTAACTGGCGTAGATAATTTACAAAGAAATATTTCGCTTTGTTTTATCATTACATAGTTTCTTCCGACTGTCGGTCATTTCTTTCGCAGCCATTTTCTCTTTGAACTGCGAGTTGTTCACAAACTTTCGCTACAAATAAATTTCCCACGCTAATTCTAAATTCATTAACATAAAAATTATGCTGTACCGTGTTGTTTATCGTCTGAAAATAATATGCCTTTTGTAACAACATACTACCACTAAGATTTTTTTTTCGCGATCGTAAGTAAATTGACTTTATTTGAATGGTAATGACGCGAAAATGATTGTCGTAATAAACTTCGTTTGTGTAGTAAATATTTTGTTAGGGTTCCATCAGTGAAATTATGTGTCGGTACCTTTAATATACGCGAATTCCGTCTCTTGATTGACCGTGTGGTACTGCGGAAATGCTGCGCTGTTCTGGGGAAGGTTCACTATTGGTCAGTTCAGCGCCTGGCAATTTCACTCAGTGTTTCTGGCAAGTTGGACAGTTTCTCTGATGAGCACGGTCAGAGTGTGGGTTAGAAGCGGGAGTGTCACTTCTGTATATGAGGATGTTCCGTTAGAAGCGGGAGTGTCACTTCTGTATATGAGGATGTTCCGTTAGAAGCGGGAGTGTCACTTCTGTATATGAGGATGTTCCGTTAGAAGCGGGAGTGTCACTTCTGTATATGAGGATGTTCCGTTAGAAGCGGGAGTGTCACTTCTGTATATGAGGATGTTCCGTTAGAAGCGGGAGTGTCACTTCTGTATATGAGGATGTTCCGTTAGAAGCGGGAGTGTCACTTCTGTATATGAGGATGTTCCGTTAGAAGCGGGAGTGTCACTTCTGTATATGAGGATGTTCCGTTAGAAGCGGGAGTGTCACTTCTGTATATGAGGATGTTCCGTTAGAAGCGGGAGTGTCACTTCTGTATATGAGGATGTTCCGTTAGAAGCGGGAGTGTCACTTCTGTATATGAGGATGTTCCGTTAATCCGCTATCTCGTCTCCCCAGTAACGTTGTCAGCGCGGGCGATGGGAGGAGAAAGAGATTTATAAACCAAAGAGTAGTGCTGCGGGGAAGACGAGGGTTGGACAGGAAAGTAGGTAGGTTTTTGTGACTGCCTTTGACCTCCGCAGATACAAGGTCACCGACGTTGGTACACTGTCAAAAATGCCGTCACAACCTGGGACAATTTTTACAACTAAAACTAATGGTGCCTGGTGCGAGGTTTGTTCTTAATGCCTACTACAGAAAAAAAATTGTGAAATTGTGTAAACTGTAGGCTATTCACGGTAAAGTGTGCACTTTTGAAAGCCCTCTCGTTTTGAATAATAGTCAATAAATATATATTATTTTAGACTTAGAAAGCAGTAGTGTGCCCACAACTGTGCATTTAGTTGCAAAAGTATACTTTTGGTTTTTTTTTTTAATTAGTCCTTTGACAGTATGATGCCAAAGATGTAGAGTTTAGGCACAGACCATCATCAACAGTCTCGACACAAAGTATTGAAGAACATTGTGAAAAGTTGGGTTTTTCTCTAGACTAAAATTCGAAACACAGATCCCCCTTCGCACTTTTATTTCCGTGATTTTGCTGTTAACACACAATTTAGTCTGCCAATATGCCTTATATTCGAACGATGAATATTGGTGTCATATTCGTCATCAGATTACCCGGGATATCGATGTCGGCTGATTTTGTTAGAAGATAATGTGATCGTCTTCTGAACTAGCCAGCCAAAGTAGATTACCGTCAACAACAATAAAATAATTGTTGAAAAAGTCTTGCGATAGAGTTTTTCCCTATTCCGCCGCACTTGCAAACATGGAAAAACAAAAGACGGCGAGTCCCGAATCAGTGCTCACACATTTTGAAACAGCCAACGTCGTCACGGATCGCGAGAGTGAGTCAGCTTTATATCGTCACATTCACTGTGTCGTACGGCGCAGTTTTATCCTGTCTACGTTGAGATGTATTACAACTTCTGGCCGTGATTCATCTGCGTTGGTCTCATATATTCTGCATGTGCTCCGGAAATCCACCTGCCAGTGCCATGTGCCTTGCGTCGCAGCAAGGGCCTTCGTGTTGGTTTGGTGACAGGGATGGGATCCAGTTCCCCTCTTGCTCTCGGCTAGAGAGAGACGGTATTGGGAGCAGGCAGGTAGGCAGGCAGGCAGCTGTTCGAAGTTCACAAAGCCCACGCCTCTCCCACTGCAACCCTCTGTCGGGCGTATTTACTGTGTCCCGCTACCTCCCTCCCTTCTACTAGAACTATGGCAAGCACAGCTCTCCAATAAATAACACACGGCCTCGTGCAACTCCCTTTGAACCAATCACCACTGTGACGCGCGTGGGTTGGATTTTCACACATACACGCCTCCTTGGTCTGCGTTTCCGGATCGCCGGGACTTGGGTGCGCGGGTAAAACAATAGGGAACCGTACTAGTGCATTTATAAACGTTAACTCTGCTGTTGGGTGGGTATTGTGAGCAGTAGGGAACTAGGCCGTTGAACCAGAGTGCGGGGTAATACATTCCGTCTCACGAACGAGTGCACTTTATTGACAGAGCTGAAGGCAGTCCTACTTTCAGCTGTTTCCATGGTTATAACGGTGTCTCTCCCGCCACAGATGTTGACATAAACACGCTCAACTGACTGAACATGCCCAGTATGTCAACATTAAATATTTTACAATATAAATAACTGTACATAAGACTGCTTTCAGAACTGTCATAAAAGTTCGTTCGTGAGAAAGACTATAGTATAAAGCGTTGCCGTGTATTAGCACAGCGACATCTTCGAGTCCGGCACCACGCATGGTTATTGTTTACAATTTAGGTTTTGGTTGTTCATTTTTTTTTGTTAAAATGTCCGCTAGGTAGTGCGTTTACGCGTGGAGCGGAAGATTAATGAACATTATTACTACGCGTCAGAAAAGTAGCTAATGCAGGATCAGTACATGGTTGATAGTTGGCCAGGTGCATCTTTGAACACCACCAGGTCCTCGATGGCTATGTTCCGTGAAGCGTCGCCTTCGTGGGGCGGGAAGGCATAATCAGTATCACATCCTACGTTATCCTTTTTAATGACGTTCACTTATGAACCTGCTTAATTGCGGTAGCTTAATTTGAAACGAAAACTTAGTTATCGAAGCGGCTTACACATCCGCGCCTTACCCCAGATTCAAACTAACTGACGACGAGGGTTAGTCCCACCAACGTGACCTGGAGTTTGAGCATGCTTTCTGTAACATGTGGTTCGGAGCTGACGGTAATGTGGAAGCCCTGATGGCTTTAGCTTTCCATTACTTGGCCGTGAGACGCGAAAGGCTTTAATTTATGTATAAGTGCTGCTGGATTGTCCTCATAGTGACGCATTCGGCACCTTAATTGACATAGACTTGTTGAAGTCAGATAGGCGTCGTCGCTAAATTGCTTCATGATGCTGCGTTTTCCTGTCGTTTTTTTTTGTCCCGTTCTACGACAAATGCCGGCTAGTGCCCTTAACTGCTGCTCCCTTTAGCAAGTTTTGCCAAACACACATTATACATTGAAGTGCCAACATTATGGGGAGGAGAGCGCGACGCCTTGGCGGTAGAGCGACAGCGACGCGGCGACCGGTCAGCAGCCAGTTGCACTGCGCGTCCTGATGACGCACGGAGACCAATTACGGCTATGGAACTGCTTCCGAATGATAGCCCGCCGACCATAAAAAAAAAAAGGGAGCGGGACGGAAGGAATATAGTTGGGCGTGTTTGGCTTGTTGCTCACTTGGTCTGTCTTTATGAAGTCGTGGGTTCGATTCTTGGCTGTTAGTGATGGG
>NQII01001759.1:225942-268818 GCA_002778355.1 Clitarchus hookeri | reverse complement strand
GGGGGGGGGGGGGCTGCCAACAGTTCAGTGTAACTTGCTGATTGAACGCTGGGTTACAATG
The DNA here is from genome assembly GCA_002778355.1 of Clitarchus hookeri. Classification (NCBI taxonomy): domain Eukaryota; kingdom Metazoa; phylum Arthropoda; class Insecta; order Phasmatodea; family Phasmatidae; genus Clitarchus; species Clitarchus hookeri. The sequence continues at coordinate 268,757 of NQII01001759.1, read as the reverse complement.
TGTACGGTTCTTTCAGTTAGACCACATAGTAACTAGAATTTTTTAATTTTACAAGACCTGTATTTGAAGGAGGTATTTTACCTTTAAAATGTAACCAAGGTATTTATCATAAATTACCTGTTAAAAGTCAACCTTTCCCCCCTACAAATTCACTAATAACAAATAATGTTGGCCTATATTTAATTCAATAGTTGCAGGCCAGCATTAAAAGTTATTCAGAATCTAACGAAACAAATAAAAATAAATTATGAATACTAGGCATGGTTGAGTTGTCATATAACTGATATTGTATGGGTCAAAATGACCCTGATTGTTTTGTAATTTTTACAGCTTGAGGATTTTAAATGAGATCCGAATTATAATTTGCATTTATATATTTAACCTGAAACACAAAAAAAAAAAGACAAAATGTAATGCGTTCGACAAGAAATTGACCCACGCCGTACCACTTAAGGGTTAAAGGCAGCTGTTGAAAAATACGTTAGTGTTAAAATGAATACAGTTGCGGTCAGTAGTCTCCGTGCAGAGTATGGTGTCATCAGACTGCAGTTCCCGCCCACTGCCACGGGAGGTGTTCGTCTGGCGGCGCTGTTGCCCATTAGTGGACATGCCAGTCGTCAGGGGAGAGGGGCAGGGGATCCCCAGGGTGCCGCAGGTCAACTGGATCTGACCCGCGAGGTTCAGCGGTCAGCGCCCCAAGCGTGTCGCGAGTCTCCCGGACCTGACGGCTTCCATCACGTCGCTGATGATTCAAGCCTTCGTGGGAGCCCGTTTGTGCGGCATAGACTAAAATATTGACAGGGACTGAAAATATGTTGAGTTTCAAATAAAAATAAGGATAAATTAAATAAACTACACGCAAAAAAAAAATGAGGGAAATGTTTGGGTTTCACGTGCACGGGAGGTAAACATGAGGGAAGTAATGATTACTAATAATAGTAGGTCCCGAATCACTCCGTTTTTGTGCCGGTGTTGGACTTGACCTGTCGACACGGGCCTTCTTGCTACACGAGTGACTCCTTAGCGATCATGACCACTGAGAATCCACATGCCCGCGTAAACTGTGCACTGCAGTCTGCTGAGTATTTATACCAGGTCAATAGGGTTGTCAACGCATTGGTATCACACTGTCCTCGCATTCGGGAGGACCCAGGCTCGAGTCCTGGTCCAGCCATCCTGATCTCTGTGTTGCGTAGTTTTCCAAGATCACTCCGGCCGAATTCTGGAATGGATACTTCCTGACTACATGTCCCAGACACTCTCATCTCTAATGACCTTGATGCGTTAAGCAGGAACCTATATACTTAACCCACTCATTTCATCCTCTCAGTTCTCTACCCTAAATTATAAACCAACCCTTGTGTTGTCTGTGGAAGTTATTTAAATAGTTGCGTTATACTGTATATGTTTTTATATACTGAAAACACGTCAATTGCACTGGAATTATTATCTACCTGATAAAAGTCAAAATACCAGTTAAACTAAACTTTTGTAATATTTTAAAAACGTTTGCCTTCAAATGCTTAATTGTAGCTGATTTACCCAATAGGCGGTTCGTTTCTCTGATCTGTAGTGTCTGACGTGTAACACTATTTCGCAGCTGTACATGGCTGACGCGTGTATGATCCGGCAAATCTCAGCGAAGTTGGGTTAGTAGTTAGTATAGTTGTGTCTGTGCAGGTGAATCGGCATATTCTAACTACTTTCCTTTTCGTATCGTGTTCCCTGAGACGAATTCGGCTAAATATAAAAGTAATTAAGTGTCTATCTCGGAAATGAATTTAATTTTTACTCTCATGTGTACATAACCGGGTCATCAATGTTCTTGTGAACTTAAAAGCATTTCCAAGAAAAATAACTCTTAAAATATGTAAATGCGTGGCGGGGTCTTTTTAACTCATTTCAGAGTGTAAAAACAAAACTCAAATGGAAAATGGTGTGATATTACTACTGTACTATAGATTTTGTCATTATTTTTGCATTTAGCCTGACGCTATGCTTTAAAGTTAATTCCGCACGTCGGAATGTGACTAATATAAATCGATGCTTTTTATTCTCTGACTGTCCGCATAAATACCTATAAACGTCGAGAACATGAATTGATGCGTGTCTGCGTTGTAATTTCTCTGTTGAAAATTCCATGCCACCTGCGCTTCGCATGTGTCGTATGAATGTTGACTAGATTGGGTACGATGTTGGAATACACACTGCCAAATTAAAAACAGAGAGTAATAGAACGATATTCAGTATTAGCGTTACGAACATCAACCCAATTACGTAACTATTGTTTTTGCTATATTCCGGTTTTTTTTTGCGTGCCACGGTAAATAATGGTCGGGCATCAGTAATGGCTTCTCCCTTTTTAAAATTTTCCGCTCCTAGCTCAATCCCAGACGTGAAGGGCATTTGAAATACATCGCTGCCGCTACCCGATTATCTTATCAAGAGCACACTAATTGACATACGCGCAGTGAAGTTGGTAACGACGAGAGGGAAAGTAGTTCCACGTCTTAAGGTTGAATTAAAAGTTTTAGGTAAACATGCATGAACACCAAAATTATTTGTTTTGCTTTCAGTTTTAGCAAATCTGTAAAATATTTATTTTTAAAATAATTTTACAGCGTTACTTGACCGACGCCTGAGTAAAGTGATCAGGCGCATGGACATGTTAATTTTTACGTGCGGTGGAAGAATACACAGTGTGCATACAAGCAGATCCTAAGCAGGGNCAGGCGCATGGACATGTTAATTTTTACGTGCGGTGGAAGAATACACAGTGTGCATACAAGCAGATCCTAAGCAGGGCATTCACAAGTGATCAGTTTACAGTGGGCAGCGTATAGCTAGCTGGACTTGTTCATAAGTTTCGCTGATACACGCTTTCCATTATCCTCTACTTCGTTCCGTGCATGCGTTCTTACGTTACGGTGGGATTTAATTATGTGATTCTGTGGCAAGACTCCGATCGTGCAGACCCACNGTATTCACAAGTGATCAGTTTACAGTGGGCAGCGTATAGCTAGCTGGACTTGTTCATAAGTTGCGCTGATATACGCTTTCCATTATCCTCTACTTCGTCCCGTGCATGCGTTCTTACGTTACGGTGGGATTTAATTATGTGATTCTGTGGCAAGACTCCGATCGTGCAGACCCACCATCAAGTTCCGACGCAACAAGAAAATTATGTGTATTTGTAACGTTGATCACCATACTCTCTGCAGAAACAGAACTCAAGGAAAGGCCCGACGATCTTTGAAGTTGAGAACGGTTGGAATGACGGAGAAAGAAAATTAACTGCTCGCTTTTATGAAAGTTTTTCTACCGCGAACGTCGGCCACTGCCAATATTTTCAACACTTCACATCGGAAAGTATTATTTGACTCCGCGAAAAAAATACAGGCAACCCTGTTCTTTTCCTACTCACAAATTAAAAACAACATTCTATCTACTTGGCTTTCTCAGTACAAGATTGTAATGTTAATACAAAGTAATCTTTAATATTTGGGAAAGCATAACCCAGTATCATTAACTAGATATGTTTATGCTGTGGCATTAAGTTAATTTCTTTTCTGCTGTGTGTATGCTTTCTCTTATAAAGTAGTGGCCCCTTGCAGAGAGATGACTAGCGGTAAACAGTTGCTTGGAATAGCTCGTAGCATAGACGTACAGTCGTGAATACACTGAGTAAAGGAGAAGGTAGTCTGGACTTCGCCTTCTCGTGAGTTTCGAGCTACATTTAGTCTACATTCAGTTTGGAATAAAATAAAGTGAAATTAAATCCGTTAAATGGTCCAAATGAGATTCTTGATTGTATATTAACCCACAGTGTTGCCTGCTTATAATTTTAGGTGCTCGAATGAACTTACTTATTGTTTACTGCTGCACTCATTAGATGCTGTAACACTGACTACTCGAGATCAACGAACAACGCATGTTTTGTTGGTGGTTGTTGTTTATTGTTGTAAAGAATTGTCTCATATACAAATAGCATCTTCCATATGTAAGACACTTCCGCCGCTGGATTCTGTTTTCCTACCATGTACAGTGTAAATCATGGTTACTCTTGTATATTTTGACGCTGTGACTGTATGTGTTGAATGATAAATGAGGCTGTCTTTCAAAAACACTGTTGAAAATCCATTGACATTCCTCAGTTTTTACGCCACTGACGCCCTTCCACACGCTCATACATACACACAAACTTTTCTTTTGGTTTCAATAACTTTAAAATAGAGTAAAGATCCACGAGTCCAACTCCTGATAAAGTACTGTATGGACAAAGTCATAGGTAAGTGTTACCTAGGAGTCGTAAAACTGTGCCACTATCTTTCAGATAACGCTCAACTGGAGAGCTTGACTAGGAGTGGCAGTTATCACTGAAGAGTCGTAGTCTTGTGAAAAACGAGTCGTTACTGGCTGTTTGATTTACAACTAGCCTTGCCACGACATCATGTGGTAGCTCAGCACTTTCGAAAAGTCCGCTTGGTTTTTTATCTTCGTGCTCAGTGTGTAGTCTCCCGTCATTTGTATAAATGAACGTTGTCATGCACACATAATAGATAAAGAGCAACTGTGAAATTGTTAGGAACACTAAAAAAGTGATAAATGACAATGATTAGCGTTTTAAATCGCTTTCTTTTTATACTTTAACACTAGAACTGTTTGTCAAATGTTAGCTGCCTACATTGATGTAGATATGACGGTCACTGTTTACATTAAACTATAGGCAGTTCCGGAGATTTTTTTTTCTAAGGTTGATTTTAGAACTAATTAACCTCTGAGCCAACCACGTTGTGAATTTGTTTGAATTAAATTGAATCAATTTCAGCTGAGTCCGTTCGCGGTGATTAAATTGCTGCATAAATATATATGATTTATAAAAAGAGAATTTTCATTCGCGAACTACAGAAATTTCCATTCTACGAATTCTTCAAGTACGCAAGTGTGTGACAACTGTTTTGATGCCGTGCTTGTGTTCCACATTCGAAGAAGACTAGAATATCAGGCTACGCCGTATTGGCTCTTCGGCTTTCCTTACTAATGTTATCATGCCTATTTGAGAGATTTACGGAGTATACTTTAGTTCAACGACCATACAATTGGTTACGGTAATGTGGATTTGAAATATTTTTAACGTATGCAATTTAGAAAACCGTAAAGTTCTTTTGGTTGTTTTCTTACCTACGCGAGGCATGTATACAGATTTTTATGCTTCATTATGTAACTTTTTTAGTTGTGTAAATAATAATGTAAGGGTGTTATAGGTTGCCGTTAGACCTTTGCGGACAAAATTGTGCTGTGTTCCAATGGCAGTTGGCACTACAACTCCTTGAACCAACACATTTTGCAGTTCTGAATACTCACCAAGCCATCATCTTGAATTTGGTTGGGGACCGGACTGGTATTGGCTGTTCACAGTTAATGGAGCACTTCTGAAATCAACCTTTGAAAACTGTCATTGCTCCTACTTGCACGTATTTAAACGGGCACACTGAGTGGCACGCGCCCAGTCAAGTTGGCAACAACAGAGAGAAAGTGGTTACATGTCTTTGCGTAAAATTACAATTGTTAGGTGAACATTTGTGAATACTGGAATAATTTCTTTTGCTCTCTGTTTTTTTGTTATTACTTTAAGTGTAAGAGTTAGCAAATTTGTAAAATGTTTACCTTTCTAATCATTTTATAGTTTCACTTGGCCGACGCATGAATAAAGTGATATGAGGCCTGTGGCAAAGTTAATTTTACGTATGGTGGAAGAATACGCAATGTGCATATAAGTCGATTTTAAGCAGGGCTTTCAAAAGTGCTCAGTTTACCACAAAAAGCCTAAACTGGTTTCACACACACGCACACGCACACACACACACACACACACACACACACACACACACACACACACACACACACCTGCGACACCTAAACTTGAGTACTGCGTCGATGACTATCGGCCCGGGGCTTGTTAGTGTATTGCTCACGGTAGCTTTAATATTTCATATATTCACTTTATTTTTAAAACTAAAATAAAATTGACTATTTATTAGCGTAAATATTTTGCTTTAAAGTATCAGAACCCTCATTGACCCATGCATGCATAACAGCCAGTAAGGAAAGAAACTTCTGGCACCTGCTTTGAATTCTAGGAAACATAAAATGTCCCCTTAATAAAGCATCACCCTTAATTATCGAGATAGTGTTGCATTTGACGACCGGGAAGGGCGGTGTACCCCTGAGCGCGCCATGTCCCGCAGCGCACCACGCACTGTTGTGACGTCACGTCTGGCACATGCAATGAGCGCGTGGTGTGGTGCGGCATCTGGAGCCGGCGCTGAATGCCCTCCTTGTGCCAGCTGGCCGCGTTCTTTTTTAATCTGTCTGCGGTAATGAGGAGTGGCGAGTGTCCGCCTGCGACGTCTCTCTTGTACCTACTACCCACTGCACGCGCCTCTTCTGCTTGTACGTCGTCGTCGGCGACCCTAGACAGTAAATGTTCTGACTCGGAGAGTAAAGTCACAGCCAGATAAACAGTGCGACGTATCCTTCTCAAATCCTCGCACGCATGCGAGGCTGAGAACTACTTCCCGGTTAGTTGTTTGAAAGATTCTTGCAATGGGGGTGAATTATTAGGTGAACTATTTTGAACGTACTCCATTTTTACATAATGTCGTCACAGAAAACCAAGTCTGAGACATGAAAAAAATACACGAAAAAACGAGGCATACTTCCGGATTGTTTCTTTTCGATAAAACGGGCTTTCGAATTCAGATTTCCCGGAAACAGTGGGTAAGTTTGGCTCAACGTCTCTTCGACAGCGAGGTCATTACAGACAGAGTAGGTTGCTGAGAAAAACAGGAACAGGAAAGGAATCAGTCATGGCCCATATGAAGGAACCACCCCAGCATTTGCCTGAAATGTGAAGTGATTTCGGAAATCAAAAAATCAGAATGGCCGGACCGGGAATCGATCCCGGGTCCTCCCGAATGTCAGTCCAGTATGGTAACACTGTGTCAGCTCTCTCGGCTCCGACAAGGTAAAATGGATTATGGCAAGTAGTTTTCGCTGCTAGCAACCTTACAAACGCGTTACCAACATAGAGGGGCGTGGAGGCAGAAAGTTGGTGAATCTGTCATGTTTTTTTTTGCCCACAGTTTCAATGAATGAGAACTAGACGTGGTGTGTGTATTTGTGTGAGGGTATGTTGGCTGCACCATGGAACACTCACTCTACACGCTACCTAAGCTCTGTCTTTTTGAGATGGCTGAAAACTTAAGCCGACCGAACACAGCGATGACTTAACTAGCATTCTTCCTATCTGTTGGCTTAGGACAGCAGATACCCATTATTCACGTGTTACGGTAACGCATGATCGAACAACAGATTTGTTTACAGATCTGAAATGGCGTGAGTTCCTCGACGCAAGCATACCAGACGAGGCGCTTTGTTTCCCATGGTTCGTGGAATGTCACGTATTGTTTTGGCATCAGTGTTTCTTGCAGAATGTTTTTGCAAGGGAGGTGAGCGAATGAGACCATATTTCCTGCGCAGCCACAGAGTACGTAAGAATGCAGAGGCGAAATGCGGGATAGCCAGTTATTCCGCGAGCTCCAGCTGCACACCCCTCCAAACTAGCGTCACTGGCCAGCAACATGTCGGAACGCCGTTTGCCAGTCAGCACCCGACATCACAAACCTTTAGGGAACATTTCGCAGCCTGCAGTAGCCGCTCAGACACAAGACCTGTTCCTGGAACCTCGCGCAGCCAATGAGAGAACGCATGTGTGTACTGTGCGGCGTGGCTGTCGCCGCGCCTGCGTGTTGTTACGTCAGCTGCTGTGCAGCGGCCGGGTCGGCGCGGCGGTGCCACTCGGCGGCCAATATACGGTATCAGCGGGTCGTCGCGGCGGCCTTGGAGAGGTTTGCTGCCCGCGTCACGTCTCGCGCCCAGCTGTGCCGTGGCCTCGCTCGCCGCGAGCTGACGTCCGCGACAGCTAGACCTGTCGGTACACCGACCCTCGCCTCACCCCCCACCCCCCGGAAATAAGTAAACGCTTACTAGGCCCACCCAATAGGTATAATAACCAATACATTTAGACGTTAATTTTGAGAGTGGTGACATGTAAACACTGTATTTATTAGCCAAATAGCAATTTTCATATTTACAAGTGGCGAAATGACACAAATTTTACTGAAAGACTAAATTCAGCAAGGTCTTAAAAAGTGCTCACTTTACCGTGAAACAGCGTATAGCAATAATTGTGTACACGTCAAAAATAAGTTTTGCTCCACCGGGATAACTGAGTCAGGTTGCTCACGGCCCAAGAGAAAGTATGGGATGAAAGTACATACTTCCTGTGCAGAATACCACTCTCCTGCCTTTTCGATGTCACTTTGTGATGTGCCAACTGTACCCAAGCGAACATCCTTCACGAGCAACCGAATTACAGGTTGTGCAAAACTTTTTTCGAGGTTGTACGCTTCCAAGTTATGGCTGTTCGAAAATCAAATTTTTTTAAATATGGATTTTAATGATATTTTATGGTTTCGTGATAACATATCGATAACTTGATAAGATAATACCTAATCATTTGCAAAATACATTTATCAAGCGTAAATATGAAAATTTTAACATAAACTGTTGATTCGTATACATTTCAGTAAGTTACTATAAAACAGAGTTTGGTTTAACTTAAACTGTTTATTGAAGTCACAGCAGTGGCAAATGGCAATTTCTCTGAAATATAAAACTTGGCCGCCTGCGGTAAGGGTTTATCTTCTAACTATTTTAACTTCAAATTTTATCTCAGAAATCAACAATTAAAATACGGGCGAACTGCAAAACAAATGTACAAAAATATACTTAATGGACAATGGACAATTATTCTGAGATAAATTCCTATTGCTTATTTAATTCTTCATGAAAATTACTCTCCATTGTCCTACTTTTTCAGGTTATTAAACACATCACAACGAAATAGGATTTAATGCGCTAAAATGTAGAAAATTGTTTTAGCTTCTTGAACGTCACACCGCCGAAGGATTTCAGAGCTGCATTAAAAATGTTTTAATTTAAAAATGTTTTAACTATGTTGGCCTTGCGAACTATGTTGGCCTTGCGAATGATATTTAAGGAACACATGAAGGCTATGCAAGCGATTGTCAGCTCTTCGACTGCTTTCTTAAGTATCTTTATAGAATTAAAGTGACCAAAAACATGTGTTCTTACTATCATTTTTTTGGTGTAACTCGGGTAGATGATAGGTGCGTGTAGCACACTTTCATCTTTATTATTACACTGTATAGGTCCACTACTGAAAGTCTTATGGAGAGGCTTTGCCGACGAAGAAACGGACGTCAGTCCTGTGCCTCGCGCGTAGAGCCGATGGCAAATGAGATACGCATGCCTATTTCGCTCTTTAGCGCCTCCTCGCTTCTAGGACTCGGACATGCAAATACTTTCACTCTTGACACAAAATCCGGAATATACTCGTTTAAATTGGCAAGCTTTATATTTATCTGACGTCACTGCTGGCTAGATATCGAAATTCTCACTAATCTTATTACGTGACCTTGTATTGGGCATCGGTAAGTACATACCGAATCAAAATAGAAAATTGTTGCTATGCTTATACAGGGGGTATGCTCGGGTGGTATACACTGTTCAAAGATGTCAGCTGTACTGAAAAAGCAGCAATGGTAATGCTTGAATATAACAATTTATAAGGAGAACTCAACTGTATCCCGAATTACAAGCGATTGTTGGTATTGGATGTTCACAGTTAACTAAGCACTTCTGAAATCAATCTTTGAAATTACCTGCATGTCGGGGTCGCGGTGGTGTAGTGGCTAGACTACTCACCTCCCACCTAAGCGAGCCAGGCTCGATTCCCGGCGGGGTCGCTCCCGGATTTTTAGAATGTGGAAATCGTGCCAAACGATGCCGCTGGTCTGTTTTATCGGGTATCTTCCGTTTCCCCCGCCCTGTCATTCTGGCGCTGCTTCATACTCACCTAACTTTACCCTCATCGGCTCTCAAGACCTCGATGTTAATAACCGCCCATATCTCTTCACTCACCCTACCTGCATGTATTTTGATGGACACGCTGCGTCCAGTAAAGTTGGTATCGACGCCAGGAACGTTATTCCTTGACTTAACGTTGAATTAAATGTTTTAGATAAACATTTGTGAATACTCAAATTATTTCTTTTTCTTTTATGTTTTTTAATGCGCGTAGGTGGAAGAATGAACAAATTTGTAACATATTTCCCTTTCTAATAATTTCAAAGTTTCACTTGACCGGCGCATGAATAAAGTTATCAGGCCCATGGCAATGTTAGCTGTACAAATGGCGGAAGAATACGCAATATGCATACAATTAGATCTTCAGAAATGCTTTCAAAGGTGCTCAGTTTGCCGTGAACAGCCTGTACACCTGTTAATAACCCAGGCGAGATTCTAGGAATAGGTTTCGCCACATTTCTTCCATTTTTCTTCCTCCCCAAAAAAGTTGTCATCGGCTTAGGTTCTAGTATTAGTGAGCACCGCGTATTTGTGTATTAAGAGGGGGGGGGGGAGAAAAGTGTTTTGATGGACGTCCTTCGCTAGAACCACGTAAGGTGACGGCGGCACGAAGGAAGTCTGGTCGGGATGGGTCTGAAACCCACGACCTTGATATTGTTACGTCAGTGCTCTCGACACCCACGCATGAGACTGTGTGGAAGAGCCTTGATGCAGTATGATGACCGGCCATTAGCCATTGTGGCCGTGGGTTCACAGCAGCCATTGCATGTCGCAGCGGACAAGTTGCGATATACACGACACGGATTGGAGGGCGATGTGTGGATTATTTTTGAAGCTGGATCACAGTTAATGATATACGCCCTGGGTGACCTTTGAGTCACCAGCAAAACCTGAAGGAAAACGAGGACAGAATGCTACTTTCAGAGGCAGCAACCGATGCACAAATGAGCTGGGAATCGAATATGCAGGGAACAGCGGTGTTAAGCTTGCGGTTATCACACCTTTAACAACTATGGTAGTGATAACACCTGTCGTTACTTCGCAAGGATACGTCGGTAGCTGGTTGGGGGGATTTGTATTTGCCCGCCAGATATCCGCGAGCTTGAGTGACGTCATAAGTAAGGGGAACATCACTGAAGATTCCTGGAAATCATTAGGCATAGCGCGGGGTGGGATTGTAACCGAGCAGATTAGTGCCTGCCACGTTATGTGAATAATAACAGAACATATTATTTTCGCTCATACCCCTTCAAAATTTCAACGCCCTCCACTACTCTGAACGAGAGCACACCACTATCGCATTTACTTTCACTAGTAACACTACGTAAATGTTCTATCATTTCATAGATATGTACTTTGAACTTTAAAATCTAATTTGCCTTAGTAGTGCTGAACTTATAGTATCTAATATTTTCTGTCAGGAAAAGTTCATGATTTAAAAGACAGGTAGACTAGACTCCTCAGTCTTCTGTATACTAGAGCCTCATCTGTTCGTTTATTGGCTGCCACCTTAGTGAGTCTTCAGTTTTATCCTGACAAGATAGCACGCGATTCGGTGCTAGTTTTCCTACAGGTACCCTATTGGCCCAGAGTCGTCCACGGCGTGTACAATAAACTATGAACCAACCACAAACAGATTTTCCTATCCGTAGTTAGTAGGGATAATTAGGCACCCTGTCCTCAGGTTACCTGCTCCTCCCTCCAAGAGACAGCGGCAGCTAGCAGGAACGTGTTCACAACCGTGGTCCAGGCACGCAGATACTGTATGTGGTGAGCAGTGTGCGGTGTAGGGGACTGGCTGTACGTGGGTTGACGGTGTGTTTGCTCAGCGGTCCAGCGAGGAGCCCTAGCATGTCGGGGAGGCTGTGGGAGAGGCTCCCGCTGATCGCACTTGTGTAGAGTCCCCCACGGCACCTTGCACTCACCCCCACCTCGCCGTCCCGGCATTGTCCTCCGACCATCTGCCTCGCTGATACACTTGCTTTGCTTGCCTGCCTGCCTGCCTTCCGGCCCCTCATCCACGTCCCCTGCTTGTCGCCCTGTCTGCAGCGTGTACCAACACACTGAGGGCGCTACTTTACATTGCTGTTCGCGGTTAAGGTGGCCGCCTGGTTAAAGGGATTTTGTATGTCTGAGGCCTAAAAGCGCGGGAGCGCTAGGGGCGACCGAGACTTGCGGCATCAACTCTCTCATCGCCTCTACACGCAAAACACTGAACTGACGTGTAGTCTTGCCGTTGATAACGCGCCTCTATGAGACTTTCAGCGGAGACCTTACCATTTTATGACGTAATAATAAAAATAAATGTTTGATGCACTTCCCTATTCTATTTTGAATGTTTTGTATCGGAATGTTTATACCTAAAACCAACAGTGAAAACACCCGTTCGAGCCATTTTCACTATCACAAAAACATGCTTTAGAGAGAAATCGAGGAAATGAAAAACGTACGCAGACTTGTAACATTTCTTAAATGCTATTCGTAAGTAGACCTTACTCAGACACGTGGGACGATTTTTTAATAAAACGTTTTCTTGCGGAGCTCTGCACACCGTTCGGCGCCCTACCCAGGTGGTTACCTCAACTGAGCACACTTGGGATCCGTACTGTGGATATATTTTTCGTCATATCCTTCCGCTTTATGTACGATTAATGTTATATTCCATTCGTGGTAACTTCCAACTTTTATGAATTCCTATTCTACTTCCAGGCTATTCCTACGCCTCTTGCAAATAAAGCTTAACAAAGTCTAGAAAATTACACCAAAGGGAAGACGCCCCGGCCGACCTCCTGTGGCGCAGTCTGTTGGTGCGCCGAAGGTCTGCCTGCGGTGCGGGAGGTTCTGGGTCAGAATCCCAGGTAAGGCATGGGTGTTAGTTTAAGTTAGGTCATCCGTTAGTTTGTAAGCCGTTCCCTGATAAGCCTTCAGGCACCGGGAGACGTTAAGAAGCCCTTTACAATAAAATACGACGCACCGCATTGGTGCGCATTCAGTTTGATAATATTTTACATGAGAACTGATTTTTACTAGGCATTACCAACACACCTATTTCCTCACTGTTTTTATTCGCATTCATTTTTTAAAATCTTAGCTAAAATGTATGTGGGCTAGTCTCACGAAAGTGGCTAAAATAGTGTCCCATTGGTATTGTGGTGTTCTACATGGATTAATTGTTTTGTTAGCTATATTTTTAAATAGCATATTACACTAGTTTTCACTTTCTGTGACTTTAATCCTGCTAAGTATTCTTTAATATTACTTAGAAAATTGAAATATAAAAAAAAATGCATTACCATGGTTGTCCCTCATTGCAGTAACAAAAGTAAATTAATTATTTTGTAAGAATTCATTTATAAAATAATTTATTATTAATTTTTATCCTAAACTAAAATATTTCTGATATCCATTGTCTGAAAAAGCAGTTATATTGCAAATGCATTAAACAATGTCCATGAAATAATTTACATTACCATGGTCAAAAGAAAAAAATATCATATACTAGCTATGTTGTGTGGTATTTGCAAAGGCCACAAGATCTCTTTGTATCCTCTACAGCTGCCATATTGGACTGAGTTGATTTAGTGAATGTGCAGTTAGTTTGTATGTTTGTTTTTCAAGATGAAATAAGCAGGTAAGAAGAGTACATTTTACATGTTACATTACCATGGATGCTTTAAAAATTTATAAATTATCATATTTCTAAAACTTTTTCTAAAAAGTGTTTATTATAACCTCATTGTGTAGGCAATGTACACAGCAAAAGCATGGTTTGTACATTACCATGGCTAACATTACCATGGATCATGATAAATGTATTCAACCATGGTAATGTTATACATCCATGGTTATGTCCCAACCACTATTATAATAGTAATATGACATGAAAATACTACATGTTAATGCTCAAAATTATTAAGTAACCAGTATGTTACCCTGTATTGGTTCAATTACCCAAATCAATCAATTTAAAAACTGGAATAGAGAATTATTAATTAATTTTAATGAATTAAAAGAAATACTAACTAAATTATTTGCATAAAAATAATTTAATGGACACACTCTTTCTATACATTCCCACCGTGTGATTTATTCATTGTTATGATGTACATTAGTGTATATGTGTTAAAACTTGATTTTAATATTCATCGTGCTTGCTACATTGTAATATTTTGAAGGAAAAAAAAACCGTGATTGTTCTTCCTTATGGATTTGGTTTTATTTTTGTAGTGCTTAGAGTCTGTCTCATATCAGTTGGCGAGATTTTGACAGCCAGTGAGTGGCAATTGACGTATACGTAACAAACAACGTGCCATTTACAAAATCCTGTATCAGCTGATGCATGAACGAATGAAAATTAATATTACGTTGGCTATTCTGACTGCACTGCTGACGCACATCAAACAAGCAGAAAATACGCGGATAAGATAGTGTTCCTAGATGAATTAATACGTTTTATTTTACGTGTTCACAAACCAGCTGTTATTAGTGTTACAAACTAAACTTCGTGCTAAAGTCCACCTATTCCATGTGATAGTTGTGGAAGCCAATTCAAGATTGACTTTTAAAATCGTTCGAGTGGTTGGTTTGTATAAGTATTATGTAACACTTATTGAGCAAGTATGAAGAAATTGTGTAAGAGAAATAATGCCTTCAGTTATCTTGATATTCCGTCTCCCTCCCCCTTTTGAAACACAGTGCATTACTGTGTACAGTATTCACAACACCATGGACATATTTTTGTGGACATTACAATATATTTTGTAATACTAGGGTCTACTTGTATTTCTGGAAGAAAAATTGACGCTACATATTGCTCCCATGTGGGCTTTAAATACATTTAAGAATTAAAATCATATACTATCTGTTTTAGTTTTTGATTATTTTATTTAGCATTGCCGTGGACAACTAATACATTACCATGGATGCATATATTAAAATTTTTTAAACGTATACTAAATCTGAAGTTTGATTTTGGTTACTAACGGAAATGCATCTAACATGACCAACACACANCATTACTGTGTACAGTATTCACAACACCATGGACATATTTTTGTGGACATTACAATATATTTTGTAATACTAGGGTTTACTTGTATTTCTGGAAGAAAAATTGACGCTACATATTGCTCCCATGTGGGCTTTGAATACATTTAAGAATTAAAATCATATACTATCTGTTTTCGTTTTTGATTATTTTATTTAGCATTGCCGTGGACAACTAATACATTACCATGGATGCATATATTAAATTTTTTTAAACGTATACTAAATCTGAAGTTTGATTTTGGTTACTAACGGAAATGCATCTAACATGACCAACACACANTTTTTTTAAACGTATACTAAATCTGAAGTTTGATTTTGGTTACTAACGGAAATGCATCTAACATGACCAACACACAACTATAATTTTTTTAAAAATATTAGGAGCTATTTTATGTTGAGTAAAATCAGTTATACCAATTCTGCCACTTTCTATGTTTGCATTAGGAACTATTTTATGTTGAATAAAATAGGTGATACAAATCCTGCCACTTTCTGTGTTTGCTATTGACATTTTCACGGTCTCAAAGAGGAGGCAAAACTAAAAAGAAGTGTGAAGGATTGGAAAAGTTCCGCATTAAAATAGGACAAAGGGCCCACAAAATCATTTGCTTCCGGGCCCTAAGAGTGTCGACGGCCCTGGCTAGCTGGCGCGGCTGTTGTGGGGCGCTGTTGGCGAGAGGCAGCCTGCAGTCACTGCTAAGGCTTCCTCGCGTGTCGTCGTCTTGGGCGACGGTAACCCGACACCGCCCGGCCAATCGCCGAGGCCTCTCGCCAGTAATGGCGCCGCCCTCCTCGCCATTTGTAATTCTCGTAACGTGATGCTGTCCTTGCCCCTCCCCCCTCGANCGCCAGTAATGGCGCCGCCCTCCTCGCCATTTGTAATTCTCGTAACGTGATGCTGTCCTTGCCCCTCCCCCCTCGAAAACAGTTCCCCGCTGGACGCCGGACGCTCCACTGTGACTGATGTTATACCTGTTAGTGCACGCCCTGCTACTTGCCGGTTGGAATCATATACTAAAGATGATGTAGACAGATTATTCGTTACCTGCGTAAGTACCCAGATTGACCTACCCAAAACCAAAAACATAACTGTCAAATTCACGTGTTTGTTTGTATCTCAATTTTCAAAATACAAGAGGGTCGCAGTGGTGTTAGTGGTTAGACTACTCGCCTCCCACCATGCGAACCGGGTTCGATCCTCGGCGGGGCCGCTGCCGGATTTTCACATGTGGGAATCGTTCCGAACGTTGCTGCATNTGTGACTGATGTTATACCTGTTAGTGCACGCCCTGCTACTTGCCGGTTGGAATCATATACTAAAGATGATGTAGACCGATTATTCGTTACCTGCGTAAGTACCCAGATTGACCTACCCAAAACCAAAAACATAACTGTCAAATTCACGTGTTTGTTTGTATCTCAATTTTCAAAATACAAGAGGGTCGCAGTGGTGTTAGTGGTTAGACTACTCGCCTCCCACCTAGNTATCTCAATTTTCAAAATACAAGAGGGTCGCAGTGGTGTTAGTGGTTAGACTACTCGCCTCCCACCTAGGCGAACCGGGTTCGATCCTCGGCGGGGCCGCTGCCGGATTTTCACATGTGGGAATCGTTCCGAACGTTGCTGCATGTCGGCGGGTTTTCTCGAGGATATCCCGTTTCCCCCGACCTTTCATTCCGGCGCTACTCTATACTCACCTCACTTCACCCTCATCGGCTCTCAAGACCTAGGTGTTAAGAGCCGCCCAAATTTCTTTACTCACTCAATCAGAAGACAAGCCCTTAAATAATTATAAAATACTTTACTAGGTTTAATTCATTCTAACTGCATTAAAAATGGTTTAGAGGAAGCATACAAGCATCCCACAGCACTTGTATATATAAACGGTGTTCTATCCTGAAATCCTATTCACGTCGTTTATGAAAGTCGTATTGGCAGAAAAATAGTTCAACGTTGGGACACGGAGAGTGCGATTTACGCAGTCAGCGTAATCGCTCTACCCCATATTCACTCTACGGTTGGAATATCGCATCGCAGACTTCACATCACTTTTTGACGTCATTTGCTCGTGGTCAGCAGTCACAGCTACACTGCGTGGAACCACCGTCTGCTGTGTGTGTGTTGGCTGTTGGATCGGAGTCTTGCAGGGAATGCCTGATGATGCATAGCGAGGTAGTACACGCCTGACTAGAGACATGGAAATACCGCGAGCTCTTGTGTGTACTTCGAGCACTTGAACTTGCTTGTTATGTTTGTCATTGAGGCCACTGGCTTCGACACGCTCTGGTCAGTGCGACTCCGAATGAAAACCAATTAACAGAATAAACACATTACTCTAGTCCACAGGAAATGGGCCAATTATTTAGTCAGTAATCTGCCAACGAACAAGTGGCAGACGCTGTGTATTGATGACTTGCTGTTAAAAGAACTTGCTACATTTCATAGCCAAGTAAAATGATTAGTAATGCGTCAACCAAGTACAGCGACCACTCTTACTGCTTTTCTGTTAATTCCATTCTTCAGTTGAGGTGAATTTACTGTGAAAAATACATTCATGTATCGAACTTAACATTCACGTTCCGCGTAGCGTAGACTGTAAATTATCAGCTGAGACTGAGGTCATAGGCCTGCTGAATGAGGTTGACCGCATTCCGGGTGACCGGCTGCCCAATATCCCCTTGCAAGCTGACTTGTTCAGCTCGAGGATGGGTAGTGCGAACCAACTTGGTGGTGTAATTCTGGGTCCAGCCCTAGTGGGGCTTCAGTTATGGCAATCTGAACAGTTAATACTCGGGTATTCCTATTCTGATGGGATCATGATAGTGTCGGTCAGTGTGGTAATCGTTCGAACCTTTGGATGAAAGCGCCCGAGGGCATGGAGGAGCTCTGTAAGCCGCCCTACGAGACTCCATTTTTGGCGGTCCTCTTGGGATACGGTCGTGTTATGCTATGTGGCCACATTTATGTGAGCGCATGCATGTAGCTCCAACGCTCTGTTCGGCTTTCAACTATGCTGGTTAGTCAGGTCTGAAGTTGCTGAAGGCAGATTGGCGTCTCCCTCCTTGGAGGTAGTAGACCTACAGAGTGGTTTTTCCTGTATGCATAACCAGATTCTGCTCCGAGTGGAATCCGTTCAGACCTATGAAGCCTGATTGTTGTGGCAATCAGGTGGAGGGACATGTTTTCCTAGAGACTCAAGGTAGATATCTCGGACTGTCCAAATATTTGGAAAATTAGGCTCTGTAAAGTTGTCTCCTGTCATACCGTTGTGGATCAGGTACAGGAGGGGAGGTTGGTGCGGAGAGCTGGACATGTTCCAGAAAACATGTTATGCCTACCGAGATGGTGGACTGCACCTACCGAGATGGGGTAATGAGTATAGTTGGAGGGGGTGTGGGGGACTTCCGGAAATTTGTTTTTTTAAAGTAAATTTTTAAACATTTTGTAAATATAATTTTAAAATTAAAAATTTTTTTAAATTTTTTTTAGTCCAGAGGTCACCGGCTTAAGATCAGGGTCAAGGTCAGGGTCAAGGTCACCTGGTTCCAATGTTGCTGCCGGCCGACCGGAATGACACAGCACGAACAGTTCCGATGCTCTGGTCCCAGATCCCGATGTGCCAAAGTCCCCATAATCCCTCTACTGTCATGCATAGTCGTTGATAACGTAAAACACGAATGGATNGATCCCGATGTGCCAAAGTCCCCATAATCCCTCTACTGTCATGCATAGTCGTTGATAACGTAAAACACGAATGGATAAAGATATAGATTTGGGAATTTCACCTACTTGTTCAGCAAAATGAGCCTTGTGCAAAAAGTCACTGAATTTTGATAAAATATTTCACGTTTTATGAGCGCATAGGAGAAATATTTTGCTCGACTCGGTGCGCAACAGCGCACGGCCTTGATAGGCTACTGGCANGTTTTATGAGCGCATAGGAGAAATATTTTGCTCGACTCGGTGCGCAACAGCGCACGGCCTTGATAGGCTACTGGCATCAGCTAGTGGAATGAGCGCCGTTGATCGTCTGTCCTTGTGCAGCCAAGATGTTTTGTGCATGAGTTGCTGCTTCAGTGGGAAGCCACTTTCATTACTGNTGATCGTCTGTCCTTGTGCAGCCAAGATGTTTTGTGCATGAGTTGCTGCTTCAGTGGGAAGCCACTTTCATTACTGGTTGGTTTCATATGATCCGTTTATTTCGCTGCTGGTTATTCAATAACTCATGAGTTCTCCAAACAAACTGTAGTATTAGTTGCAGCGGTAACCCAAACCTATAAATCTGAAGTCTCTAGCCTCAAACCAAATAAATTCCCCGATTACTCCCCCATTCCCCCTCCCGAACACTGTTCATTGGCCTCTTTCTGACTCGGCGAGAAGCCAGCTTTACGCTTGATTGGATTTTACATGGTTCAGTGCTTATTTTGTTCGAGTTTTTGTATTGGCTTAAGACTCCTCCAAGGCGTATCGGGAATAAAATGTTGTCCAGTCACAAAAGTAATTTAATATTTATCGTTGCTTGACATTGCGTCTGCTTCGTGTCGGAGGACCATTCAGGAGGCGTCTTGCAGACTACACCTGCCTGAAAATGGCACATTTTTAATTTTTTTAAAAATATTTCGTGTGAAATGGACTCGTAGAATTTTTCCGGCAGCTCTCTTACTAGTAGGGCGAAACACTATTATTTCCGTGCCGTAAACCTTTATGTTACTTTTCACATGTGTTATTGCATCTCCGTTCACCCGACACGCTCTGCAACATTGTCGTTGACGGCGACAGCCAAAGGACGAATTACGTCTGTTGAAGTAAGAATATTGTTTTGAAATATAGCATGGTCCAATCTAATGCATAATGTTAGGGTTAGGAAATTTTCGAGATTTAGTCTGACAAGCTAAACTTAAAACACATGAACATTCGCGTTACGTTTACGACTAGATCACAGTCGATTGAATGTCGTGGATGTCTCTGGGTCAGTGATAAGCTCGCAGGAAAACAAGGAGCGAATGCCGTACTACCTGGTCTTGGTAAAAGTGGGTCAGCAACCAATACACATATTGTCAGTCTCATATAACTTGGCAAGATTATGACAGTTAGTGTGTGGCAACATGGTGTATACGAAACAAATAAAGTGTCATTTACCAAATCCTGTATCAGCTGATGCACGAACGAACAACATTTAATATTATTTTGGCTATTCTGAGTGCACTGCCGACGCACACAAGACAAGCAGAAAATACGCGATAAGAAAGAGTTCCTAGATTAATGAATACATTATATTTTATGTGGTTACAAAACAGCGATTGTTACAAACTAAACTTCGTGATAAAGTAGTAATGTATAGGTGTTTAAAATGAAATGCACAATAAAACGATCCGTATCCAAATTAAACGTAATTTCAAAACCTTGAGAGTTCTTTTAATGTCATATCCTCACTCTACATTCATGCTTTCCATACATGCTTTATATTAATTTCAAAAGCATACATAAATATTGCATGGTATTGCTGAATTATTATTTCTAATAATTTGACGAAATATNTCGTGATAAAGTAGTAATGTATAGGTGTTTAAAATGAAATGCACAATAAAACGATCCGTATCCAAATTAAACGTAACTTCAAAACCTTGAGAATTCTTTTAATGTCATATCCTCACTCTACATTCATGCTTTCCATACATGCTTGATATTAATTTCAAAAGCATACATAAATATTGCATGGTATTGCTGAATTATTATTTCTAATAATTTGACGAAATATATTTCAAATTCGTGTCGTTTCGAGCCAGTAATAGAAGAAAAGTCAACTTTTAAAAATACGAGATCAAGAGGCAGAAATTGACGAACATACAACTATAGTTTTATTTTTCCACGAGCTCTGCATAATTTTTAAAGTAACATATATTTCGTGTACAACTCGAACAGTTTAGTATCGGTAATAGCAGAACTACTGCTTTGCAGTAGTCGTTGGTGATTTGTTGGTTAGTAAAAGTGCGTTGTCAATCAAGTTTCCCGAATTGCTTTTAGTTCCAGTTATATTAGCTATGACGTCCAAAGTGTGATAATAGCTACAACTTCCGTCTCGCAAATGTTAACCCAAATTCTCTGTCTCGGACAAATTAAAAAAGAGTTAGTAAATATTAAATTTTTCGCAAGGTTCTATATTTTTACTTTTATAACCTACGAATTTTTTTAGGCAGATGTCAGTCTAAAATACTTTAAAATTTGTTTAGCATTACAGTACAATGTCAAGTGAATTAGCTGACAGCGTGTTGATAAAATATTCAACTTCCACTTGACGCACCAGCTGATGGCGAAAGGATACATAAACGAAGAGAAAACATTGGCTCTACTTTCGTCGAACTGTCAAAATCTTGCCAAGTTACACGAGACAGAGAATATGAATAGGCATGATTATACACTTTACTTTGGAGTCCAGTCTAAAGGTCTGTTGATCCCCCAACTTTTTCCTGCATTGATTGGTTGGCGAGCCTCCAGTGCGGAGCGCACTACTGAAATGGCGCCACCAGTACGCAGTCTCCCTGTGGCAGGCGGAGCCGCGGTGGTACAGTGGTCAGGCCACTCCCTCTTACCAAGCCGTACTGGGTTAGAATTCATGCAGTTTCGCATGTTGCGTTTGGCCGCTTTGTTTCCTCGCCGTGCTCCCGTTTCCCCCTGCCATTTCATTCCGCCACTGCCCGTCCTCGCCTGTCTTCGTTTCCACCAGCGCTGAAGACCTAAGTTCGAATGTCTCTCACTCAGCAGCTCGGCAGGACGTGGCTGTAACGCGTGCTGCCGCGAAGTGTAGAGTCCATTCACGCTTGCTTTCAAGTTTTCTGAAGCGCTGTTAAAGTTCTACTCCCAGGATATTCCTCCGCGTAAAGCAATTAAAGCTTTACCGAGTATAGAAAATTTTACCAAAAGGAGAGCGCACCGCATTCGTGCGCATTGAGTGTAATCATATTTTTCACAAGAACTATCTCTTACTAGGCACTACCAACACACTTATTTTCTCCCTGTGTTTGTTCATACTAATTATTAATGAAATGTTTTAATTTATAGATAAAATATGAGTAAAAGTTCATTTGAATTAAAAATAAGTTATTTTTATGTTAACACAAGTATAAAACGCTTGTGATAAATGCCATTTAATAAACAATTAAACACGTCATACATGGGGTGATTTTTCAAATGTTTGATCCAAACAGTGTAAAGAAACCGCTAATAGACTGTATCTCCGCGCGTGCCCCGTGTAGTTTCCTTGCTAATTGCAGGGCGTGCGCACCTCCTCTCTTAATTAATTCCTCGGAGAGTTACTGCTGCCGTGACTGTAGGCTATATCTGATCACGAGATCCCTGGAGTGTGCGTATCGCCAACCCATGGCAGTAATGCTGCATGGATGGTGGGNAGTGTGCGTATCGCCAGCCCATGGCAGTATTGCTGCATGGATGGTGGGTTTCCTCGGCTATCACACTGCAGTCCTTATACCTGTGGTGAGAGGATGTGTTTCATATCCAGTCAAGACTCTGCAGGGGTTTGCTGTTCATTTCCTCGTGTGCGATTTGACGTGTTTCAGTTCGAACAAGTCAACAGTAACTTGTTTGGGACTATCGGCAGCACGGTGCGATGCGATCATAACTGAGTGTTGAAATACAGAATCTCAATTGCTGAAGAATTACTTTTTAACACAAACGTCCATCGAAATGTTTGAAATGCATCAACAACGGCAATTTGTAGTTGCTCCATACTCCCCCCCCCCCCACATACAGTATGGTTATGAGCTCTTTCAGGTGGGTACATTTGCCATTTTAGATGTTGCAGTGACCAGATGTTTGGTTGGTAACTGTACTCTCTTACACGTCGGAACCAGTGAAAAACGCACGTTCTGCTTGATACTGACAACTGTGTATAAACTTATACTTATTTTCTCTTATAAATAAGAATATTTTCGTTATGGTTACAAGTGTGACAAGAGTAAAAGCAGGTAGAGAAGCTGGATATCAGGATAACTGTTAATATAGATACCCTAAGCCCGGTTTATAATAATAAGTTAGCAAATTAACTTTTGGAGAAATACCCATCAATAATAATAATAATAATANCCTAAGCCCGGTTTATAATAATAAGTTAGCAAATTAACTTTTGGAGAAATACCCATCAATAATAATAATAATAATACGTTTAATACATGAGCTGTGTTACTGCGATATGCCAGTCAATGTTGGTACTGAAATANAATAATAATAATAATAATACGTTTAATACATGAGCTGTGTTACTGCGATATGCCAGTCAATGTTGGTACTGAAATAAATGTGGTAACGCGCAGGAGATTTACAAAGGTTGAGTGGATTGAATTGGAGAGGTTTGGGCGGCTTTTAATCACGGGATCTTGAGGGGCGGATGTGGGTCAACGCCGGAACGCAGGGGCGGGGCTAACCGGAGATCTCCGAGAAAACCCGCCGACTAGCGTCATCGTCCGGCGTGCAAAAACTTGGGAGCGTCCCCGCCGGGAATCGAGCCCGGTTCGCCTTGGTTGGTGGCGAGCTTTCTACCCCTCACAAAGGTTGAACGCAGGGCTGGCNGCCGGGAATCGAGCCCGGTTCGCCTTGGTTGGTGGCGAGCTTTCTACCCCTCACAAAGGTTGAACGCAGGGCTGGCTGGCATGCAGGTGTGACGTATACGGGTAGAGGAAGGTCGGGTATTGTGGACCCTTCGGTTTAAGTGGACCCATGCTGTAAAATTTTGCGTAGGTGCTACAACCTAGTAAGAGTCACATGAAATACTCGGTCACAATACATTAGTTGCTTGGACGNGCCGGGAATCGAGCCCGGTTCGCCTTGGTTGGTGGCGAGCTTTCTACCCCTCACAAAGGTTGAACGCAGGGCTGGCATGCAGGTGTGACGTATACGGGTAGAGGAAGGTCGGGTATTGTGGACCCTTCGGTTAAAGTGGACCCATGCTGTTAAATTTTGCGTAGGTGCTACAACCTAGTAAGAGTCACATGAAATACTCGGTCACAATACATTAGTTGCTTGGACGGCCGGAGGAGTGCAGGTGAATCGATGTCTGTAAGTAATAATACGGTGACGGAAGATCCAGAATTCAAAGTTTTTGCAGGTATGTATGATTGTTAAACGTGGTGAAATTATGAAAGATAAAAACATTACTTAGAATATTTTAAAGTAATGATACAGGTGTCTTGTGTTTATGGTAGGTGTTTCAAAGTCGTAGTATGTAAGCAGTTTAGTGTACAACACCATTCGAAAAACAATGGCGTGGGTCGACTTAAGTGACCCTGCCAATTGCGGCTAAAGTNCAGTTTAGTGTACAACACCATTCGAAAAACAATGGCGTGGGTCGACTTAAGTGACCCTGCCAATTGCGGCTAAAGTGGCAAGGGTTCACTTTATCCGCCGTTGTTTACATTACTTCAATTTTCATTAGTAATAGTTAATGCGTTATAACTATGAGACTGTGATCGTTCATGTTATTATCTGATTTTATCTATAGCCTAGTTACGAGTACAGGAAGTGAACATCTGAAGCATCTGAGAAGACTACGAACCAAAAGCGACGCGTTGAACGTCACAGGATTGATGGAACTGATGCTGTGTGTATATACTGCAGTGGAAAATACTCGGATGACAAAGATGGAGAAAAATGGGTTCAGTGTATAGTGTGTTATTACGCGCGTAAGTCACATGTATACCGCGTACCTACACATCAAGATGTGATATACCAATGACGAATGTAAATTTTCTAATATAGTTTCTGAAAAAAAAATGTGATAAACAAAAGGGGGGTCCACAATATCAGAACTTTCTCTACTGACGGTGCAACGAATGTTGCTCAGGGGAGGGTCCACCTTCCCTGCAACCACTCGTGTGGTGACGTCCCTGCTACTGTTGGCAGCTGCTCGACGCGCGTCAAAGGGCAGTGAGTGGTCACTGGCCGGTGACCCGCCTGACCTTGGTAGGTCAACCCTCCCCCCTCCCAAATCATGGCAGGGAGCGTAGTCGCAGAGTAACTAAGTACACAGAGGAGAAATGACGTGGCGGTTCCTTTGATGTGGGCGTTCCCTTTTTCTGATCGACTGCGCAAGGCAATGGAAGCAGGCCTTGTGGCTAATTGGCTACTGCATGCTGGGAAAAATCTCTTACTGGCTGGGTGGCCGGCTGGCGAGTAGTTTACCAGGCGTTAATTGGCGAACGGGGTTCGAACATGTTGCTCNTCTTACTGGCTGGGTGGCCGGCTGGCGAGTAGTTTACCAGGCGTTAATTGGCGAACGGGGTTCGAACATGTTGCTCCCCAGTGACGCGTTTTTACTGGCGTGTGCTGCTCGAGTTCACGATGTAAGTGACTGTTTCACATCTGTATAAAGTACTCTATGGCAGAGTAGTGAATAATACTTCCACGTTAAAAGATCAATCACACGGTGCGGGCGTGATTTGTTTTAAACGAATATGAATTTAAATATATTTATAGTTGAAGAGGCTTGAGACGTAGGGATTTTTTTTTTCTGTGTTAGTCATTTTCCGAACCTTCGTTGTGCAAGTGAAAATGCGTTTGAAGGAACTGTTTGAAGTTACCTATACAGGATGGTATTGTTCATGTTTTACCTTTCCTGGACTATCTTAGCTGCCTTTATATACGTTCATAAATCAAATACTTCCGTCTTCGAAAAATTGTGTATGTATTGCATAATCTTTTTAAAACACTCTTGAAAACGCGTTCCAAATTAAGAGCAAAAAAGAATAATAATTGTGTTAAAAATAAAAAGATCGTACTTTTTAAAAATTATATTGTTTTCTTAATGACATCTGAAGTTGTACATATTTTAAATACCACGTTATGTTATTTCGTATTACTTGATGGATCATTGCTTAGGAGAGGATTTATTTTAAGACTGGGGGAACTTGTGAAATAGTCTGTGGGGATANATTACTTGATGGATCATTGCTTAGGAGAGGATTTATTTTAAGACTGGGGGAACTTGTGAAATAGTCTGTGGGGATAAATGAACCAGAAAACTTGGCGACCAATGGAGTGAGTTCTTCTAGTTCAGTCGCTTTTCATTGCCGATCTCATTCCTATAAGTCCAGTAAACGTCCCTCCTATCTCTGTTGTTACTGTATCAGGCCGTGTTCGAATTGACCATTTAATATATTCGTATTTGAGTATTTAGTAGCGTTCAATTCGTACGTCGTCGATAGTCACTTGTTCAAAGATGGTTGCAATTTGGTATTTTAGTATGTAACGAAACTTACAAAAATACTAAATTTTACTTATTTTTGTAAGTTTCGTTACATACTAAAATACCAAATACGTCATAATTTTATTCGACTGGTTCTGGTCACGTGACGTTTTAGTAAACTCTAAGTGCAAATTCGAACACGGTGCGAAAAAAGAATTCGAATACGGGATTCTCTACCATCAAGACGTAAAATGCATATTGTGTACCGTAACCAGGAATTAAACATAGAATGATTATTATTATAATTTTTTTGCAAACAAATGGTACTTGGCCACTTTTGTGACCGAAATCTATTTGCAGGGACCACGCCATTTCTCGTTGCAATTCGGTATCAGGATAGACTTCACAATCCTTTATTTACTAGAATGGTAGTCACTCGTTCACTGGCTGCCTTCTATGGAGACGACTTTCCTGTTCATCTCAGCCACGTGGAACTTGGCTACCAGACTACTCACAGTTCGCTACTCGCTAAGATTTCTCCAGCGCATGTTATATTAAACGTGGCGTCATTGACTTCGTGACAGACAATAACGTGCAACGTTTAAGCCGTTTAACTCCTTTGCCCATTTCGATAAATCTGTTAGAGCAGTCGTCTGATACATAAAACTTATATATATATATATGTGTGTGTGTGTGTGTGTAAGTCCCCTATCCCTCCATTCTTCTTTTATCGAATCGGCTAATACTGAACCGGCGAATGGACGCCGAGGAGAGTTTATGGCGGAAAGGAATTCAGTACGACCCTGAAGGGGTTTATACGTTGGTAGCGGGAGGAGGCGATGAAGTTGCCTCAGAGCCGGTTTCCCCCTCCCCTTTAAAACCTTTAGCGACCGTGTTACGTGTGGTGCTGACTGTCAATAGCTGCAAGTACAGTGTTTACATCCGCTAGTAGTATGATCGATGATATACTAAATTATAAACAAACCACGTGGATACCAGTGTAATGACTGCATGATTTATGCAATCTGATTAAAATGAATGAAAAAACAATCTCGTTGGTTGACGGAACCAAGGAAGGAGGAGCTTGCACCATGCCGTCGGTAAATAGCGGCGATGTAGGGCGAGTCTAAGGGAGAAAAAAAGGGTAGGTATTCCGGGTGGAAGGGAAACGCATTGCTGGTTGGAAAATGTTTTTGTGATTTACGGGTCAAGGAGACAGTCATAACAGTGCTGGCAGAACTACCTCCTTAAAAGCTTTCAGCCGTAAATTTTAAATGAACATTTTCCNGGAGACAGTCATAACAGTGCTGGCAGAACTACCTCCTTAAAAGCTTTCAGCCGTAAATTTTAAATGAACATTTTCCTTGTTACTTGGAGTTCAAGGTCACTCCGAAGGTTTCGCATAGAATTGCCTTACAGTTCGCGTTAAGAGGCGTGAACACGTTAATTGTAGTTTACTGGTTTCTGGANAGGTTTCGCATAGAATTGCCTTACAGTTCGCGTTAAGAGGCGTGAACACGTTAATTGTAGTTTACTGGTTTCTGGAAGTCGATATAGGAAAATCAAGAAAAAGCAGTTCTAAGTAACAGTTTCTGCCTACTTTATGAGCAAGTAATTTGACTGTATGATACATTCGTTTAGCGGGATATCGTACGTTGCACTAAGACGGGTAAATTTACTGCGTAAGAAATAGCTTGACAGCAACGTTTGCTCTCAAAGTTGGCGAAAAATATTATCTAGGATTGCTATTTATTAGTTTTTCTTTATTCGCTTCCAAAATTTTGTTATATATATTTTTTGATAACAGCTTGCTGATTTGGAGACAGTTGACGTAGCCGAGTTGCGAGCAACTTCTAGCTTCATTATTACCGAGCCGCAACCGGGAGATACCGAAGTGGCTGTGGCGCTTGTGATGCACGTCACGTATGTGTATGATGCATATCTTCCGGCCACCCGTTGCATTGGCGAGGTGCGCAAATCAACTCTTCCTTTAAATTCGCTCTTCCCACCTTGACAACGAACATGTTTCTCTGCCGCCGCAAGACTGTGAGAACTAGTGAGTCTGAATAACGACTAATAATAAAAATTATTTTTAGGTTCTGTGCATTTATTCTTTTGACTGGGGAAAAAGAACCTCTCATTATGCATTCGTGCTTCGGCGGTTAAATCACAGTTTTACAAACACGCAGCGCAAATATGTATGTGTATATAATATATATATGTATGTATAGATATATATAATATATCTATGTATTGATACACACACATATATATATAATATATATGTATGTATAGATATATATATAATATATCTATGTATTGATACACACACACATATATATATATAATATATATACAGGATGGAACTGAACTCTACCGACAAACTTCGGCAGGTGATTCCTCATCAAAAAATACATCGAAAATATTACACTACCTATAGCCTAGGTCTATTCCGGAAGGGTGTAACCACCCTTGAAAGTGTAGCTGAAGCAGAGGTTTATTGCTAGTAATTCATCCATAATGAGAGACAAAGCTCTGAGTTTCTGGATAATGCATTATTAAACGACGATGTGCGCAAACAATAAAAAATGGGGTGCGGTTATCCACCCCCTTCCATAAAAACGGATGGGTTTATTTATTTATTTAAAAGAAAATTTGTCGGATTCAAAGTAAGTTTTCTGTGTAAATGTTTTTGATACTATCAAGCTCACTCGTGGCTCGCAGCACAAAACAGATGCGGTTTTTGGCGTAGCTACGAGGTTGCGTTCACTGTCAATGCGACGTCATCAAACTCCATGAATCTTGAAACAAAGAGTTGATCCGCAAGTTTGTTTGTACAGGAAACTGTGGTGTGGAAGTGTTGCGGCACGGGTTGTCGACGACGTGCCCCGCTAGAAGCGCCAGCGGTGGTCACCCCCGGACGTGCTGGCCTGCGTTTGCCCTGCTGTCCCGCCCCTGGAATGTTGCTCCCCTCCAACTCCCTATCAAAATTGAATGCCTGTAATTTATAACTGACGCTGCGGCGGCCTCCCTAAATCCTGCAGTGGTTCAGCAAACTGCCTGTCGTCTCGGACATCCCGTCCTTCCTGTGTTGTGAACCGTTGGACGGAACTGCAGCGGGTAAAGCTTGATTCACATTTACGCCGATCACGCCAAACAGAGAGAGAGAGCGGACGGAAGGTATGTTGGTTCTCATGGAAGCGGATTTTGTCTGCTCCCACTTTGTTGTTTAATAGGAAGCTCAGTTTACGACCACGCTTGTTAATTTTTTTTTTAAATACCGATTTTATTAAATAAGTGAAGGATAATAAACGATACGCTGCGATTTTATTTTTCTACTTTGTAATTTTAGTGCGGTAATAATGTTTTGTGTGGTTTTGAAATGTACATAATTTGGTTTTTACACGTCCAAAAACCGGTTTTTACACGTCCAAAAACCATCTGCTGAGATTTCATTTCTGTATGTACGGGTGAACGGTGTACACGTGAACCAGTCACAAGTCAACATTTTATTAACTTCTAGGAACAACTACGTGAGTGAGAGTGAACTCTATGCATATGAGATCTGCTATCGTGGAGTATTATTACATGCAATGAGAGCTTTCATACCCTCTACAAACCCTGTTTGATCTACGGTTTACAGGTGTTGTGAACAAAATATTTTTTGACGCACTCTGTACTTTACTTGACACAGTACCTGCTTTCAATATCGTAACCTGTGAGCTGTAAGCTTTATGTTCGGCGATATTGATACGAGCCATTCATAACCTTGGCAGCAGCAAGGCTAAGAATAAATCTTCTACGCGCTTTCTTATCGCCTCGGCATCTGAGCCCTTTCTGGGTAATGAGGGGTATAAGTGTGAGAGATTTGGACGGCTCTTAACAACGATGAGAGTGAAACGAGGTGGAAATGCAGCAACGCCGGAATGGAAGGGCGAGGGAAAACGGGAGTTTCGCGAGAAAACCCGCCGACCAGCGGTACGACCCCGCCGGGAATCGAACCCTATTCGCCTTGGTGGTAGGCGTGTAGTCTGACCACTACATCACCTAGGCCCCACGGGAGTATAGGAGTTTTGCTTTTCTTTTCCTGTTAACTTTCCCTGTCTTTTTACCTTTAGTTTTTTATCGGAACCACGTAATTTGACACTTCCTTGATTTTTTTTCCCATTACATCTACATCCAGGAAGTCACAGTTGACCGCCATTCACCCAGCTCAGCAAACTTCTCTGTAATATATCCTACTTGCCGTCATATTTACGATTCCCCTCCCCTTGCTGTCAGCCCTTCAGTCATGAATATTGTCTAAATCGTGTTCCTCTTCTATTGCTATTGGCTGCATAATACTTGTTAATTTCCCTGTTATTTCGCCTTGTCTATATTACTCCATTCCATGAGCAGGGTAACACGAAGTAACAAGCGCCAGCGTCAACTGGGAATGGAGCTACATCAGCTGTTCCCGCCTATATGCTGTTCATTGTAAAGTAAGCACTTTCCTTTCAACCATTTGTTATGCTTTAACCACATTTTAAAATAAATATTGCCATGCAAGTCATAAACACAGTGTATGTTTCACCGCACTCGAAAGTTAACGTCTAAGGCTACAATAAACTATATTTATTGACTACTATTCCAAGTGAGAGGGCATTCAAAAGTTCTCACTTTACCGTGAATAGCGTATACCCGCGAATGAGCACGTAAATGGCCAGGGAAATGTGTACATGTAATGTATTTAAGGCGCATATCCGCGCGTATCGCAATGTCGTGGACATCACGTTCTTGTCGACGCAGTTTCACGTCATCTCGTCGCGCCGGGCGTCGGTTACCTGCAGCGGCTATCTCGGCTCGCCCCATTATACACAGCCCCTCGCAATTATCCGCCGTCTCGTCGTTATTCATAACGGCCGCAGCTCGACGCTTTCGTCCTGTCGGAATATTTATTACTTCATTTATCCTGTCTTTTTTAAGCACCCTGCCCGGTGAAGCACCATAGTAAACGGTCGGCAAATAGAATACTTGAATGAAAAATATGGGTGTTTTGTGAAGTGTCCCTTAAAACTCTTGAAGTCTAGGAGGGAAAGTGCTTCCACACTTCATCATTCATTTGTACAAAACAGGAAATCTGTAAATGTTTTTGTATTTCTAATTCACAATTTTTGGAGGGTTTTTGAAGCTTCGTATACGAAAAACGTTTGAATTTCTATGAAACTTCAACAGTTGGCGACTGTGTGGCCAATGTCGCTAGGCACCGTACAACCGCGAGGTTCAGGGTCCAAGTCGCGGATTGTATGTAAGCTATCAACCATAAAGTGGCCACGTAAAAGAGTATTAAACAAAAGAAAATTCAGCAAGTGTTAATGTACTTCAAGGTCAGTGTTAGAGGGTACGGTTGATTTTCCCAAAAAAGTGTTCAGAGCTCCACGCATGCTGTACATTAATATGCTACGTGAACATATATAGTTATCCTCTGCTTGTTAGGCGCGTAAAACAATTTGGTATTTAACTGGCTCAGTCAGAATTGGTACTAAAACACTATGATCCGCAGGTAGGCACATAAAACGAGTAGCAACAAAAACCATCCAATCGCGGAAGTGGATCTGAGCTGAAGTGCTGTGAAATACTACTTGGCAGAAACACTTTTCGCGAAAATCTGGTGCCCCCAAGTAACAGTTGTTGGAGCTACAGCACACCGCGTATTGTCCATTTGCAGTTACTTAAAAATTTTCTGAAGCCTTGCTTATGTTTTACTGTCAGAATATTCCCCCGCTTAATGCAAACAAAGCTTAACCAAGACTAGAAAATTACACCAAAAGGACAACGCACCATATTCGTGGGCACTCACTTCAATAGTATTCTGCTTAAGAACTATTTATTGTAGGCATTACGAACACGCCTATTTTCTCTGTTTTTATTCATATAAATTACAAATGTAATATTGTAATATACAAATAAAATAAGTAAAATTTAAATTTAATCGAAAATAAAATACTTTACGTTAACTGAATTATAAAATGTTTGTGATATGTGACATATTTAGTAAACAACCAAACACGTGATACATGTAGTGATTTCTCCAAGGTTTAATTCAAAAAGACCTAAGAAACCGCGACTAGAATTTAGGTATGCGCGGTGCGTTGCGCTGTATCGGTAAATGCCTCGTGATCTTTGTTTGTGGCGGACAGGAACATCGATGTTCGATTGTTTTCTACATCGACAATTTAAACATCGATGTCTCCCAATGTATTTGTATCAAAACATCAATATTTTTTTAACATTGGTGTTAGATGTTTTGGTGAAACAAGTAACTTAATAATACATATTTCATATATAAGGACGTTGTCTTGATTAAAAAACATACGCATTTTAATATAAAATTGAAATTTTACAAAAAAAACATGTATGACAATTCACACACTCGTATTGCATGCCAACAAGTGTCACTTCACACTTCGCTTCGTCTTCATGCCAATTGAAGTGGCCTCGGGAAGAAGCTATTCAGCCAGAAAACCATTATCTGTCAACAAATTTACACATCTGGGAAGTGTTACCAAAATACTGCAATTGCCATTTACACTAAAAAAATAATTTCTCTACGCCACAACTGGCATTAGTGACATCATCCGAAATAATCCCACTTTTGTTCATTGGGGAAAAAAAGGTATTTTTTAAATCTTAATGTTTGCAAAATATCGATACAAAACATCGATGTTATCGATACAATCGGCTGAACAACATCGTTGTTAAGCATTTATATTTTTTCACTGATACATCGATGTTTCATAAACATCGATATCAATGTCGCAACCCCGGGCGGAGGGCGTGTGGAACTCCTCAAGGCAAGACGCCTCGACAACGCCATTGCCTGGCCGAGGGCGCCAGGCGCTGAGGGAGTCAGAGCAGAAGCCTGTGTGATTGTCCGGGACTGCGGGGCGAAGTCCTTCAGAGTTTTGATGTATTAAAAAACGCCTCTGTGCCGTGTGTCGTGTGTCGGCGGCAGACAGCTTGCACGTGTCTGCCGTGGTGATGAGCCCAGCCTCTCCACGGATCCTCTTCCCACACGACCTGTTCTCTCTCTGGGACACGGCGCGGTGACGCGCAGCCAGCCGAGGATGACGGACGACGTCGAATAAAAAAGCGGCCCAGAGGGATAAAGCAACCGTCGGCGAGTTAAAGAGCGGAAAATAACATCGGGGCGGAGGGCGGGGTGGCACAGCACCGAAATACTTCGGAACGCAGCCATGCGCTGTTCAACGCTGTTGTCGGCGGATTAAAAAAACTACCGTGGTTGGAACTCAGCAAGAAAGCCTAAAAAAATGTTTTTATTATCGGCTGTGTTGCAGGCTATGTTATTCACGGTAAACTTGAGCACTTTGAAGGCCCTGCTTAAGATCTACCTGTATGCAGATTGTATATTCTTCCATCATATGCAAAATTAACATTGCAGTCTGCCTGGACACTTTATTCGTGCGTCAGTTAAGTGAAATTTAGAAAGTATTAGGAACGCAAATATTTTACAAATATTCTAATTATGACAATTATGTGCATTGAAAAACAAAGCAAAACAAATGTTTACCTAGCGCTTTTAATTCAATGTTGTTAAGACTGTTTTCCCTCCGTCGTTACCAACTTTACTGGCGCTTGCTTGCCAGTTGGTGTGCCTATTAAAATATATGCAAATAGAGGCAGTGATATTTCTCAAAGTTAGATTTCAAAAGTGCTCAAATAACCGCGAACAGCCGTTATTTGTTTAAAGTATCTCGGCAAAACGGCACTTGCAAGTTTCAACGTGTCGAAGTCGTAAAGTCAAGATTGCTTGCCTGTAACTGGACAGTTCCATTGTGTAAAGATTCCGTAGGAGAGAACGTGTCGATAAGCAATATTAAAGTGAAAACGCGAAGTCAATTGCTAATGTTTTCAATTGAGCGACGGCCTTGAGGCTGGTGCTGACGCAGCGAGCAGGAGTCTCGGCCTTGGCGTAGCTCTCATCTGGTGCGCTGACCACTAGACCACGTCGCCAAGTGTCGCGACTGTCGGTGACCCTGCACTCGTCTAACGGTCGCTCGGCCAACGACGCCTGCGCAGTGGCTTGCGCGTCGACCTCTCCTCTGCGTGTCCCGAGTTCCTTACTCTGCGCGCGGGATATCTGAAAGCTTGGCGACTGTTGGGGTTGCCATTGAACAAAGGCGAGCTGGAAGATAAATGTCTTGTTATTCTTCTATTCTACTGTAGATAGCGCATTACATTCTGGGGCCGCTGTTGACGCAGCGGCTAGAGCGCACGCCTTCCACCAATGCGAATCTGGTTCGATTCCCGAATTTTCGCATGTGGGAACCGTGCCGGACGATACCCCTGGTTTGCGGGGTTTCTCGTGGATCTCCCGTTTCCCCGGCACCTTCATTCCGGCGCTGCTCCATAGTCATCTCGCTTCGCCCTCGACGGCTTTCAAGGCCTCGATGTTAAAAGCCGTCCAAATCTCTTCACAGCGCCTGGCGGGGTCCATTCCTATCCCTGAAAGACAGCAAGCCTAATTGTAAAAATACCCTAGGTAATGCCTATACGTGGACGTGTATGAATGCTCGGACGAAATATTATTAATTACTCCATTTTGAATATTAGAATTTAAATTTTGATGTACACATGTTTAATTTTGGTTGAAAAGTAAGGTGTTTAGTAGTAAAAAAATGCTTCATAGAACGGGAATTTACCATCTTTTTTAACGTTGTTCCCCTTTTCTCCTCATATAACTCTTTAACAAGCAAGATGTTTATCGTTAATTATTCTACAGTCGACTGAAGATCTAATTCTCCACTTTTGGCCGTACATCTCGGTAACATTTTTTTCAAGCAGATTTGTTTTTTAATATTTAGTTACATTTGAAAACAAGCCATTCCGCTGTGAATGAGCAGTTCGTGTCCAGTACGATATACATGTCGTGCGTGGAGTGGGTTACACAAATTGAAAACGCATCCATTAAAGAAGTTTCTGGCATGTGGGAGAAACCAATTTCTGATGAAACTTTTTTGAATAAGTTGCAATGCCTAGGCGTATTATAATTTAACATTCTTTGCTCGTTAGTCACGAAGTGTAAGTGTCGTATAATCGTAAATGCAGTTATAGTTTCAAACCAAAAACTGTATCTTGCAACACCTAAATATAAAATGTCAGTTGCATCATTGACTGAATATGTTTGTTTTCATTTTTTGTAGGCCACAGAATAGCTACAAAGAATGGTAGAAACCGTTCCGTAACAGATAACTCGTAACACAAAATCTTCTCGATCATAATCAAACTTAAATAACCCACCGTTTCGCTTCTATAGAAGCACTATTTTTTCCGAACAAAAGCCTTCATTTTGAAATATGTTGGGCTGTCGGGGAATGTGTTTCCAAAATGTTACATCTCTTATTAGAGACTGGATAAATGGTCACAACTCATCGTTTTGGAACAGGCTCTACTATTTTAAAACCCTCGGTTATTACTCCAGCTGCTGTGTTTCTTCATTGANCTGCTGGGAAAAAAATTACTCATTATTCCGTCCTTCTAGAGGGTTAATTACTGACACCGAGTTTTCCTTTCCGTATTAAACTGTAATCCATTAAGTATCCTAAGGTTGAGTGATGCGTTTTTGACACTGCTTATTTCTTTACAGTGCGAAATACGAAGCCTGGCATAGTTCTCGTTAGTGAGCCAAAACGGGGAAACTGCTTCTCGCGTAGGCGTTAGCCAGTTATTGTGGTCAGGAAATATTCTCGGGCTGAATTATGTGTCGGCTAGATTCCAAACTTCTCTACTCGAGCCTCAGCTANATTGTGGTCAGGAAATATTCTCGGGCTGAATTATGTGTCGGCTAGATTCCAAACTTCTCTACTCGAGCCTCAGCTATTTGTTCATTGACTGCTGCTCAAGTAATTAGTGAGTTGTATCCCAGAGCAGGCAGGTACACTATTAACTCGAGAGTCGTCGAGGATGCGAAAGAAAAAACACTTCGATTCATANGTATCCCAGAGCAGGCAGGTACACTATTAACTCGAGAGTCGTCGAGGATGCGAAAGAAAAAACACTTCGATTCATACACACTACACAGGGGCACTGGCGATCCGAAACTGAAATGGATACAACAACTCACTAACAATCGGCGTTTAACATACGCTACCGATATTTAAAATAAAATACAGTAATTCATTATTTAAAATAAATAATGTATTGAACGAACTGTAATTTATCCTCCTGAATGCAAGTGTTTAATTTAACTTACATAAGAAACTGCACGCAAAAATTAAACGCACATATTCCAAACTGCTGCGTTCTCTTTTGTAGCACCTTCGTGTCGCAAAGTTGAGCAGCCCTAGGTACTCTCGTTATGACACAAGGATGGCACATAAATGGAAGGTGGGGTCTCGATTCCTGTGTAGACTAGGGTTTAATACTGAAAGCAGAATAATATGGGCGTGCTCCTGTTTTACTTATTACATAAAATGTATAAAAAAATATTAGGTACTCTCATGGTGTAGCTCAAAATGTTACCAATCACAACATTATAGTAATAAATTTATATTTTATCCACTGAGGAAGTAAATGACAATTTAAAATACTTTTTCTTTTGAACACAACGGTTCTATTAAAACCTTTTCTTGCCACAGCAGAAATATGTGTGTGTGTGCGTGCGTGCGTGTATGTGTGTATATATAGTTACATGAGTATTATTTTTTAATAACTTTGTTTTTTAAATATTAGATACAATTTTGNGTGTGTGTGTGTGTGTGTGTGTGTGTGTGTGCGTGCGTGTGTATGTGTGTATATATAGTTACATGAGTATTATTTTTTAATAACTTTGTTTTTTAAATATTAGATACAATTTTGTTTTTGGCAAACTATAACCTCTCTTTCTTCGTATTACATTATTATATTAAGTTATGGCCATGTCTATATCGTCGGGTACCCGCGATCGCTTCCTTGGAAATATTACGTTACTGAACATTTACCGTCATTACATTATTTTTATATTTAATTAAGTTGAAAACCAAAATAATTTCGTAGTTGAACAGTTTCAAATGATATAATTTAATTATTGGAACAACAGATGTCGCGTCAGAAGACAGGAAGTCCGGAGCACTCCCGAGCACATGCAGCAGGCAAAAATAATTTAGAGGTTAACTTGTTTGCAGAAACTGAAATTCAGACGTTACTGCGGTGCCGGCCGAAAGTAGTGGAATCAAGGTCAAAACTACCCTGCCACGATTTGGTGTGTGTCTCATCACAAGGAGGATGAATAGGTTGGCCGCAAGATTAAGCCATTCCGAGAAACTGCTAGACAAAATAACAAAAATGCTTTTAAAAAGGATCGTAAACACAAAATAATACGACCACGTCGCAAATTAACATATCCGGAAACAAACTTACCAAAAACGGGGGGAAAAAAACGGTTTCATCTCAAGATGATGAAATATTCCAAAAGTTAGTCAAGTAAGTTGACTACATGCTGTATGGCGAGAAAACGAAGAAGGAAGTCACCTGAGTGGAAACCTATATATACCATGGTATGCTCCGGACTCCATGGTCTCGCGCGACTAATCGATACATAAATCGAAAGTCAAGAAAAACATATACTAATTCACAAATTAATTTTTTCATTTTAATAATTGGAAATTAAAAATTTACACAATATTATTTACGTAAATAATTAATAACACAAAGAAAAATATTTTTTTTAACAAGAAACACAAAATAAAATAAACAGATTAAACATTACAAAATTTTCGCATAACTAGAGCACGTTCCAATGGTAAAAAAAATATATATGGCAAAACACCAAATAAATAATAAAAGAATTAACAGAATTACATAGACATGAAACAATTGCCAACACAACTGGTACAGTTCCAGACTTAGCGATAACAAACAAAGCAGATGTTACTTTGAAAATTTAAAAAAAGATGATTTTAAAAATTTGCACGTTATTTTGTTATTTTTCATGGTGTACAGGATGGGACACCTTGGACATCTGAGTTGTCTTCGCAGCCTGTTTATATGCACGCCTCGATACCGTTAGAGAGTACGTGACGAAGAGACACGTAGAGACCCAAGGACAGTGTGATTGCAGCAGGGCCTTGGCGTCAGCAGAAGCTGCAGATATGCCGGGAGCTAACAAGCATCCAGACGGCACGGCGGCGGAGTTCGCGAAGCAAGCAGTCCCTGGACGCCGTACACGTGGCCGCTGATTGATCAGCAGCGCAGGGGGTGGACGAGAGCGCCGTGCCGTGTCGTGACTGCGGGGTCCGCGAGGGGGTTGCCGTGGTCGATAACCAGGTGGATGGCCGCCTGAATAAAACACGCCGTCGCTGAAATAACTCCCCCTCGGCCGTCTGCGCCTCACCTGTACCCCGGGGCTCGTTCGCTTGTATAAAGCCGAGCTTCGCACCTTCGCCTTTACGACCCGTCGGAGCACGCGTTGGCACAACACGTGTACAGTCTAGTCACGATTTCTTCACACTTTCTGAAACAAACCTTTGAAAAATCACCCCATGTACGACGTGTTTGGTTGTTTCCTAAATACGCCACATATCGCAAACGTTTTATACTTATGTAAACGTAAAAGTACCTTATTTTTGGTTAAATTTTCCTTCTCGTCATATTTTATGTATAAATTATAATATTTCATTAATAATTAATATGAATAAAAACAGGGATAAAATCGATGTGCTAGCAATGCCTAGTAAGAAATATTTCGCATGCAAAATATTATTACACTGAAAGCGCACGAATAGGGTGCATAGTCCCGTTGGTGTAATTTTCTAGACTAGGTTAAGCTTTGTTTGCATGAAGCGGAGGAATATCCTGGAAGTAGAACATTAGCAGGTATTCAAAAAAGTTGTAAGTAGCCGCGAATGGACTACTGTATATCTGTAGCTGCAGGTGGGTTGTGGTGTTAATTTTGCGGCTACAACCATCGTCCGTGACTCAGTTTTTTGGGACATGTGAGATGCCGTGGGTTTGAATCCCGCCTAAGGAAGACACGAATATGTGTGTTGTTCGCCGCCGGAAGCTTTAGTTAGGTTTGATGTGTAAGTCGCCGTTTGTTATCCTGTTGGTGTAAGGCCGGCGCGTTGATAGCCGGCGGCGGGGAACGCATGTGACAGCCCGCGAATGTCGGCCGTATCGCTGCATATTACTCACTGGCCACGTGGATACGTATAGGCACCTCATGTCCACGGTCGCGGTGCGTCTCGGACCCGCAACATTTCGATCGAGACGCAGGCATTTACCCTCCACACCACCTGGAGGGATGTTTTATTCGCCTTAAAGGTTAACATGACAGCTGCAGTATATTACCACCGATTATTTTTCGAAAATGTTTAATTGCCATTTTTTTCGAATGTGTATTACATCTCTAGGATTTTATCGATTAAATTGTATTTATTATTTTGCTCCCGCAGTAAAATAGTATCGTAACTATAAACATTTCATTTTCAGACTTACTTCAGAAAACTGTGCAAAGAGAAATTATCTATCATGGTTTTGTATAGAACGTATTTATTAGCACGTATTTATTTATAAACCTAATACGCTTCGCATGCATTTTTTTTCCCTAAAAACTTTGATATTGTAGTTAATGACATTTTTCGGAACTTTTTTATTCAAAAACTGCGACGTGGAGTGTATGGCAAGTAATTTGAACAAGCGATGTACATGCATGCATATTTCAATGCTTTCTGACAACAGAGATTAATGCACGAGCCTGAAGAGGAAAATACGACTGGAATGTGTGTTGTAGAATATGTAGGCCCTAAACGTGGAGTATTTCATTGACGTAAGAACTTTGTAATATGTTACCTTTCGCATGCACCCCAAGGTATATAACGGGTAGTATTGTTTGACATTTTCATTTAAATAGTAGGCAGCTTCCGTGACGGTAATTGCAAATGTACTATTTTTGGGCAAGGCGGGGNNNNGGGGGGGGGTGTGGCATTGGGGAATTTGTAAAAGTACTGCTAAAGTCGGGTGTGCCACGATGGAAGTAGTCTCGGAATATTCCATGCTTTCTTGCATGGCAGCTGGTATAGATTGTTCTATGGAATATGTAGCCGAGTACTGGCCGTTTTCATAGCAGTTCTGGTAATTGGGTGTGTGCAATTTTCAGTGGAAGAGGTTTCCTATGGATTTATTTTGGTATAGAGCACTTTTGAAAGCTCTGCGTAGGATCTACTTATCTCGTTACATTGTATCCTGACGCCACGTTTAAATTTAACATTGTCATGGCCTGATCATTTTATTCATGCGCCATCCAAGTGAAATCGTGGAATTGTTAGGCGTGTAAATGTGTTACTTATATGGAAATTCGTACTATAATGTGAATAACAAGAAACATTAACCTCACTGTTCATACATTTTAAGATTACGTTCGAAATACAACGCTGAGTCTTAGGACTATTTTTTATTTATTCGCTGCCAACTTAACTGAAAGCCCGCACGCCGGTGCACCGTAAAAAAATTGTAATTTTTACTGAGAAATTGTTTGTAACTTTACAAATGCTTGTAACAGTACAACGATTTCTCTTGTAAAACTACAAGGGCCGTGTTTGTAATAGACATTAAGAAATGCTTGTACTATACTGACCCGTATCCACGAGCTTCACCAAAATGGCGGACACTCAACAGCAGGTGATGTAAAGTGTAATTTCGTGTAAAAAGAAATGTATTGCAAGTTTGAATAACGTAAAACACTTAAAACAACTAAAATAATCTTAATAAACGACAATTTCAATAAAAAGTGACCATATTACTTATAAACTGTTTCCTTGCTACCCAAAACTCTCAAATCGGCTCTCAAGACCTCGTTGTTAAGAGCCATCCAAATCTCTGAACTCACAACATTACTCTTAAAATGAAATAAATATATTCTTCTTAATCAAACAACTTCATTAATATTGTGTAGGCACTTGCAGCTATATTTAATATAAAATTAAGTTGGTAGGTAAGTCANCATTAATATTGTGTAGGCACTTGCAGCTATATTTAATATAAAATTAAGTTGGTAGGTAAGTCAGGTCTTGTGGTTAAGTAAGGGCGCGGGCCAACAATTCAAGGGGTGTGGGTGGTGGCAAAGTGTAACTTTTTTTTTCTCGTAAATTGTATTTTGAAATATATTTTTGTAGTTATTCTCTGTTATTAATTCATTAGATTTGTTTTCTAGAAGAAAAATATAATTTTATGTACACTTCTCAATAAAGTAAGTTGTATTACAAGGCCATCATTTGTAATATTACAAATATATGTTTTGTAGATTTTATGAGAAAACTGTTTGTAGTTTTACAAAAGTTTTTGTTGGCACCTGGGTTTCCAAGGATTTCTCTTGAAAAAAAAAACAAACAAATATTTTAGAGTGTGTGCAGTGTACAGTATATGTAGTTACCGGTCACACCTTTTTCCAAAGGTGGAAATTTTGCCTAATGAGCCTAACGATAGTGGCCATTTAAATGTATATTTGGTTTTGGGAAAAATAGCAGCCATTAAACAAGAGCAAAGTATCATGAAAAAAGTAGATTTTGCATTAACGGATATTACAAAACTAGAATCATACAAATGCACTCGCAATTATTTGTGTAGCGGCAAATATCATGTGGCAGGTTATTCCATAGAAACATCCATACCGCTTGCATGCAGGCAGGCTCGGATAACAAGTCTTGTAGAAACTTTCACCGGAGCTTGTAAGTAACATTGCATCGTGGCACACGGGCTTTAGTCTCTTATCTCATCTATGCGCGTCTAGTGGCATGTGCTCGCTGATTAAGTGACTGCGCAATTGTTGGCAACAAATTTGTTAACATCAAACTATTTAATGTTTCTCCTATTGATTTGGCTGGGCGAGTGAGAATTCTGCCTCCACTGTCGTTTATATTGTACGCAGTTAAATATAGTTATTTTCAAACCAAAGGTTAGTAACAAAAGTGCTTGTAGGCTATTCACGGTAAACTGAGCACTTTCGAAAGCCCTGCTAAAGATCTACTTGTGTGTACATTGTGTATTCTTCCATCATATGTAAAATTAACAATGCCGTGGGCCTAAGCACTTTATTCATGCGTTGGTCAAGCGTAGCTTGAAATTATTATAAAATTAAACATTTTACAAATTTGCTAATGCTTACACTTTTCATGTTAATAAAAAAGAGAAATTTCAGTATTCACAAATGTTTGCCTAAAATTTCTAATTCAAATTTAAGACATGGAACTACTTTCCCCTCCGTCGTTGCNTCAGTATTCACAAATGTTTGCCTAAAATTTCTAATTCAAATTTAAGACATGGAACTACTTTCCCCTCCGTCGTTGCCAACTTTACTGGGTGCATGCCAGTGAGCGTGCACGTTAAAATACACGCAGGTAGGGGCAGTGACATTTTTCAAAGGTTGATTTCGAAAGTGCTCACTTAAGTGTGAACAGCCTTTATCGGTGAACCGGCTGTTGTGAACTATTTGCGTAGAGAAGTTGCAGGCGTGGCTAGAGGGCGGTGAGCAAGCAGCTGGAAAGGAGTAGGCGAGTGACTAGCGGATGGAGCGGCGACGTGTGCG
>NQII01001759.1:213960-225766 GCA_002778355.1 Clitarchus hookeri | reverse complement strand
TATCTATATATACACACTGAACACTGAATTCGGGGTAAAAGTATATAAATATTTATTTTAATATATTAAACAATTATTATGACATGTGAGTTCTTTCGCAATTACCACCTAAAGAAACTGTATTGTATTAATAATGCAAAATTCTAAACAATGTTAATGTGGATATTCAATTAAATTAAGTTTTTTTTATATTGATTGAAACAAAGATAAATTTTATGGGAGGAGTGGTGCACACTAAGTATTTTACATATAAACATTTACTGATGCGTACAAAGTTTTCTATCGATATTTTTGTACTTCATAATTCACACATCAATTATTAACAAATGGGCTGCGACAAAGTCCTTGGCATAAGCATCCGATTTTTTTTCTTTTTAACATAACCGCATGCGGCCATATAAATAAGTGGATATGGCTTTCCTGAATTTGAAGAGCAGCTAGCCGAACAACAGCCACGGCGAGACATCGCTGCCGTGAAGCTGGTAAGCAAGTCAACAGCCACGGTGAAACACCGTTGCCATGAGGCTGGCCTGGATATCAGCAAGGCATTTCGAGCAGCAAGATGCCGGAATATGTAGTTATCAAGCCACGTAGGAAAGGTGGGTTGCACACAGACGGTGATGCAAAGTTTTACGACATAATTTGACGAAAAAAGCCCTGCGTAAAAATTACGTGACTTCACATAATGATACTTACAAGAGAGAAAAAAAGGTCACGTCAGCACCAAAGCAATGTGCGCGACTGGACAATTTCGCCCGCGTGGCAGATTCGATACAATCGAATGGCCATGCGGTGGTCCCGAATTACATTGGAGACTAATGCTAGCAACATATTTAAATTTCCTTTTTCACATTATATAAATGACATTAACGTTATGTAGAACAGATTTTCCTTTTTTTAACAATTAATGTTTCATAACGAGACAAAATTTTAACACAGACGCTAAAGTGCCATCCATCGTGAGACAAAACACTTAACGAAGTTATAGTGGAGAGTCACTAAAAAGGATGTCTACAAAACAGTAACAGTAAATTCAAACCAACATTTTATGTTTTCAGACAGCAATGATTAACAGTTTAGTAAAATTATTTTTAACTAACTGAAGAATGAGACAATAAAGATCCGGTACAAACGACAGGGCTTTGCCATAAATATCTGAAAAACGTATTAAAGTTTGAGCAAGAAGTGCCACAAAAAAAAACTGCACAACACTCCATCCGTCAAACCAAACCACACCCCGGGGTGGTTTCCATAGAGTCCCACAAAGGGCTACAAACAAAAAATACCCAAATATTGACATAGATTAACCCAAAATCAAAAAACCTAACTGCGCGAGGAGGCAAGGCCAACACTACAGTTCGCTCAGGAACAGTAGAGGACTAGGTAAGGGTGTCAGGCGGTGAGTGTTGTGCTAAACGTAACATTACCATGTAGTGGTCTCCAATTTGCTCGTGATCACAAAATTTAGGTGCGTATTTTGTAATTACTAACACTCAGTTTTGTGGTCACTATACACAGAATAATTTTATGAATGCTACACAAAAATTTGACAGGATGAACTCCCAATTCTTTCCTCCGTCTTCTCTCTCACTTCTTCTCTCTTTCTCCTCCCCTCCAACGCATTCCTTTTCTCGGAGATCTCCCTTTTCCCCCGTCCTTGCATTCCGGCGCTGCTTCATTCTCACCTCATTTCACCCTCATCGGCTCTCAAGACCTCGCTGTTAAAATCCGCTCAAATCTATCTCACCCCCCCCTTTCCCCCCTTCCTTTTGCATCCTTCAGTCAGTAAGCAAGTCTTTGAAACTTATTGCTCTCTGCTGCCGTAGCAGATTTTGTCTGCCCAAGGTGATGCTTAGGATATCGAAGTTAATTTTTTTTGCTAAAAACAGATAGCTCTATATATACGT
Organism: Clitarchus hookeri; assembly: GCA_002778355.1. Lineage (NCBI taxonomy): Eukaryota > Metazoa > Arthropoda > Insecta > Phasmatodea > Phasmatidae > Clitarchus > Clitarchus hookeri. Next base: position 223,859 of record NQII01001759.1, on the reverse strand, counting down.
TATATGCATTTGTATAACAGGCGTTTTCTCTATTGTTTCGTACGTGTAGTTCATGAGAGTGAAAACAGCTTAAATTGGCGTTTTCAGCATGGTGTTTATGTACAAAATTTCTTGGTACAGAATCTCTTGTGTGTAAATATTTGTGCCTCAGGGAACATAATTTTCGCGGCGACTAGTTGTATTTCCGAACACTCAAAGCCCATATCCACTTTCGGGATTGGATAATTTTCATTGTTAGTCATCTTAGGTATCTGCATGCTAATTACAGACGTTGAATTTCAGAGCTACCTTGTTTCAGATTGGCCGTGTCCAGTTGGACGTTTTCTTCTCATTAAGAAAGCAGAAAGTGTGCGTTTAGAGTATGCTGTAAAAAATTTGGAAATTTACCCGTCAGGTGTAAGGGAATATTTGCAAACTTGTTTGGGAAACACAGTTTTCTTTACAATGTAATTAACGCCATGTTGCAGCTGTTAGACCAGAATGTTAATTTATTTCAATAAATGCAGAAAATTCTGGGAATTTCCGCCATATTAATCACAATATGTACTTCATAGTAGCCAATCGGAGTGCAACGCAGAAGAAAAGTCGTTCTGATGTACATCTACAACTTTGAAGAAGAATTGATTGCGATGAGAACAACACTGAGAGAAAAGCCAACAAAATATCTGTTTGTATAAGGCGAAAAATATACTTGTGCGTGTAGAGTACTGAAGTCTAGCCCGTGCGAAGATCAGACGTGTCTCTTGTCTATAGAGCGTCCCACTCTTAGATTGCAGTGCAGTGAGACTGGCGCGCACTGTTGCCTGATTACTCCAGCTTTGCGACGTAACTGGCAGGCTGAGAAACAAATGGGTGGCGAAGGAAATGGCCTGATTAAGAGAATTTTATCTGTTTACCTCCCTGACAACTCTTGAGAGAATCCAATCCTGCGACGCAAAGCTAAGTTGCTCCTTTAAAACTGAAACCTGTCAGAAACCCTATCATTGTGATAGCATGGCGCGCACGCAACGAAAATGGCATATTTTTTTGAGGCTGCAAAAGATAACTTATTAGGCAACAGTGCACGTAGGAACAAGGACAGCGTTAACGACAGAACTCAAGAGAGAGAGAGAGAGAGAGAGAGAGAGAGAGAGAGAGAGAGAGAGAGAGAGAGAGTGAATGTCCATTACATTGCACACTGCAATTTAAGAGTGAGACGCTCTATAGTTATGGCTAGGGACATTGGCAAATCGCGAAAAATTCTTGAGCGAACATCTGTAGCTAGTTGATCCTTTTTATGATTGGATGATCAAGTTTTTGACTCGGTTAAGTATTGACCCAATGAAATAGAATAGTAGCTTCATACATACATGACAGCCAATAAATACAGTAGGTTGAAGTCTAGGTATAGTACATTGACGGTTACTTCCTACTTTTCTGAAGCCCTGCTAAAGTTATACTTGGATATTCGTCCGCCTCATGTAAACAAAGCTCAGCCGAGTCTAGAAAGCTGCACCAGAGGGACAGCGCACCGCATTCGTGCGCACTCAGTGTAATCATATTTTACATAAGAACTATTTCTTACCAGGCATTACCAACACACGAATTCTCTCCCTGTTTTTGGTAATATTAATTATAAATAAAATATTATAATTTATAAATAAAATAACAGCAGAAGTTCAATATAATAAAAAAAAATGTATTTTTATGTTAACACAAGTATAAAACGATTGTGATGCGTGGCATATTTAGGAAACGGCCACGCACGTTATACGTGGGGTGATTTTTCAAAGGTTTGATTCAGAAAGTGCGAAGAAACCGCGAGTAGACTACAACAGCGATAAATCACAGTCTTTAGTTATTGCGTCAACTAATAGGGCGACCGCGTAAAGTTCCGTGGTTTAACGAAGCATGCATGTTTGCTTTCCAGTTCAGAGGCTTGCGTATGGAAGCTACAAGCCAATGCCAGCCTGTGGCATGTTGTACAGTGCACATATGCGTAAGAAAATGGTCACGGGAAACGTAAATTCAACGAGCTGACCAATTTGCACGTATTTGAACTATTCTACACCACACAGAAACGTAACGATATACAACTTATTAAAAAAAAATCGTTGCACATTTTTGACAATATGTAGCAGTTAAAAACATATAATCGGGAAATCGGATCTGAGCTAAAGTGTCCTGAAATACGACTTGGCCTAGACAGAAACTTTTCTTGAAAATTAGTTGTCCATACGTATACTATGCATCATTTTTAATATTCGTGTAACGTTTAAGTAGTATGCAAAGCCGTGCACAGATGTTTATTAAAACAAAAATTATAACAGCCACATGAAATCGTCACCCTTGTTTTCTTAAAATGGTCCCGAAAACGAAGCTCATCGAACCAAATACTTGATTCCTAATGGCTACACGGATTACGGACACTTAAGTTCAGATTTGACCAACTGTACGTTTCCGTTTGCGTGTGCGCGTCCACATACTTTCCATTGTAGATAGAACTCGTTGTGTGGAAGAGATCCGCGTCCTTGATACACATCCGCATCCGTGTCATGATAGAACAGGCCTCACCACTCACTTGGGCAACTTTATCTAGTTCTCCACTCTACCAGTAACCACAGGCGCACCAACTCACGAAACAATAGACGTACACTGTTCCGATATCTTACCAAAATAACAGTATGGGGCCACGTTGGTTGAGTGTTCGCCTCCCACCAAGACGAACTGGGTTCAATCCCCGGTCCGGATTTACGCAAGTGGGAATCGTGCCGGTCGGTGCTGCTGGTCGATGGGTTTTCTCGGGATCTCCCGTTTCCCCCGCCTTTGCATTCCCGCGCTGCTCCATTCTCACCTCATTTCGCCCTAATCTGCTCTCATGACCTCGTAACAAATCTCTCAACTCAACCAAAATAACAGCAGTGTCATTTCAACTCTTGACTACGGAAATCAGTTTTTATTCCCTTCCACTTAACAACTTGAGCCGTCCAGAAGTTATGTTGATGTGCCGATTGCGTGATACTTGCGAGATGCATAAAAGAAAGTCGTCCAGATATATAAAAAAAGTTGCAATGTTTTGAAATGTTTTGAGTCACGAAATATTTTGGGCCCAAAATACGCGTCCACCACTAATCATTAGTATCCATATGCCATTTTCGTCGGCGCAGATTTCCCCGCGGGCTTAGTTGAACTGCTTCGCTTCGCCTCGCAGGGCCGTCACGCCACGCACACTGCGACTCGTCACGCACGACGACTCTATACTCTACCCCACATTGCAATGCGCTGGACTCTATATTCCATCCCACGTAGATATGCTTGAGTGTGCTCGTTGCGCCAGCAGAGAGGCTTTGTAGCCGAACACGACTTTCATTCATGTTTAGCACGAGTATGTCTGAATACCTGCAACCAAGTATAAGTCTGAGTAGTTAACTAAACAATTTGTTTGGTGTGTTACGTTATTCTAACTGACGGTTTTAGTAAGTTTAGCTATATGTTTGTTTGTGGGTAGAAATATCTCAGTTAACAGAATATTGTTCATTCAACCGCGCGCGTGTGTTTGGGGTGTGTATATATATATATGTGTATATATATGTATATATATATATATATATATATATATATATATATATGTGTGTGTGTGTGTGTATGTGTGTGTGTGTTCGTCCAAACTATCCGTGTTATACTAGCTGTAGGCTGTTAACGGTAAAGTGAGCACTTTTGATGTCCTAGTTACTTTTATTGTCAGCCATTTTTTTTCTTTCCACCACCTAAAAAAAATATATATATTTCCATGTAGGTAATTTTACCGGATGTGAAAGTTAACTCCTAAGTCTACAATAAAATATATTTATTGACTATTATTCCTAATGAGGCAGCTTCAAAAAGTGCTCACTTTACTGTGAATAGCCTATAAGCTTCTATATTTTATTGTGGGGTTTTTTTCTTTGCGATGCGCGAATCACTTTCATGGTTCTGTTTAGCAAATTCTTAACATGGAAAGAACGTTAATTTGCCATCCAATGGGAAGTCATTCATTATTTATGTCGTATACCTATGTAAACGTTTTCGTATCAGGTTTTCAATTGTTCGCATAAGGCTTGCTTATTTTTTAAAAATTTAATATTGTCAAGGAACGTAGGAATTTTGGCTATAAGAAGTACGGGTGTGTATTGTATGTAAGTGTTGTGCCGATTGCCTGTAGTGTAACTCAAGGCCTGTCGAGAATTGCCAGCGGCTTTGGTAACGTCGACGGGGCGTAACTCGCCTTTAAAACCAGACGCATCAGTTCCCTTTGGAAGCAATAAACACCTTTTAACTGCCTTGGCGAGCAGTTTACTTCTCCTGACCTCGTTGCCACGTAAGGCTGACTAGGGCTGTTAACGTCGCTGCCTAGCAATAAAAGCGTTACAAATTCGCAGAAGTTCGCGAGAGCACGAATNGCTGACTAGGGCTGTTAACGTCGCTGCCTAGCAATAAAAGCGTTACAAATTCGCAGAAGTTCGCGAGAGCACGAATACGAAGGTGGCTTTATGCAATGCTGGTGTAATTTTCCCCTATCTACATTTTTAATTTAATTTTTTTTGTTTTTATAGCAGTTCTTGTGTTTTATTTGATTCACTGAATGTTCTAAACCAAAGGCATGTTTTACACGCAATTATTGGGCCTTATTTTGTGCAACGGAGTATAGACTGTGTATAAGGATGATTCTGATTCCTTCGATACAAGCAAGGGCGCAGCAACAAGGAGGGGGGAAGGGTATTTTGCCCCTCCCCTTCCCACTGTTTGCAACCACTGTAGCCTCATTTTCGTCCCCTTTGTTGCGCNTGTAGCCTCATTTTCGTCCCCTTTGTTGCGCGCTCGCTGCCATGCATCCCGCGCGAGCGAGCGGGAGTGAAGGACAGCAGTTATATGAAGGCAGCAGCAAGTCAAACGATTGTTTTGAATGAACAGGCGAGCAATAGGCAGGTGACCGCGTATCTGTTGCAAAAACCGAACCGACATGTTAATCCCCTGCTGCCGCTGATTGTATTGATTTCTGCGTTTATCTGAAGAATGCTCTGGATTACTGACCTCGTTCTTTCAGAGCGACTCGGGGTGCGTTGAACCTTCCAGATAATCAGGGCGAACAGTATAAATATTGCGACAGTATACACCTAATGATATGCACCCCTGGCGCCATCATGGCGAGGCCTGCTTCCGGTGCTCGCGCTGCCAGCGCCAGGTCAATCGCTTGGGCTGTTTTACAGGCTCTCCAACGAGGTTAGTTGATCGCACAACGTCGGTCGTGTCGGACGCGTTCTGCTGCTGCTAGTGTTGTCTGCACTCTGAATTTGGCGGTATCGTTTCAGTCGGTTCGCAAGGAAGTAGTTTGCTATTCTGTTGTACTGGTCGGGAAAGCCTGGTCTTGTCTAGCATCGTATAACATATCGTACGACATCTGTCGCTCGTGTAATATGCGATTGTGCTGGTTGGTAGGTACCTATAACTATTTTTCATTTAAATGTGACTTATTATATCTATTTTCAACAGCGTGTAGCAGCATTGGCATCTTATCGTTTCCACACACTTCACAATGGTAATTTTTCGCCTAACATAGCATACCGCGCTCGATGCAGGTGTGATTTTTCTTATGCATAGGACAGTTTCATATCTTTTACACACGATTTCACCGACCTTTCTCATTAGGCTGTCAGTGCTTATTTATATTAACAAGTGCGTGTTTTAATGTAACCCTTGGCTATGTATTGCTTGTTAACGTTGCAATTATGTATGACTTAATTTTTTCATTCTATGGCTGGTTGTTAAGGGTTGCACATGTTAGCGATAATTCGAGCTGCCGAACCTTGTGTAGGGCTGATGATTATCGTTTATATTATCATATAAGTATTTTACAGTTACCACGACCATGCACATCGTGCATGTATCACATTTGTATATATTTTGCTTTTTGCATATCGCAGTTTGTTGTAAGTAATCCATGCTGACGTTTATTTATGTATACGTTTTCACATTTATTTATCCAGTCTGGATGTTATTGGTCAGTTAAGGGAGGCTAGCTGTTGCTAAGGGGGATCGAGTTGGTAGACACTTGTGCTATCATGCTACAAGGGTGGTGGTGGTTATGGATATTAATGAGTGCATGCAGGACGATGTGTATGTATGTGTTATTTCAGACCCTACACACCTGCGGTTCCGAAATTACAGCTAACTATGCTTATAAGTATGTACAGGGCAGTAATGATTCTGTGATCATATTCCTTGTTGAAATTTGGTGACTATCTTAAACGGTTCGAAAATTATAGTCAACTATGCTTATAAATATGAATAGGGCATAAATGAACCTACGATAATTTTCCTTGACGGGGATGATGTCTATGCTACGAATTTGGTGACTATCTTAAATGGTTCGGAAATTACAGCCAACTATGCTTATAAGCTGATGGAGGCGATGTGTATGTTACGAATTTGGTGACTGTATCTTAAACTGCGGTCTTCACGTTGTTCGGGATCCACTCAACGAAGTAGCTGCTGTTCGTGTTCTGGATGTTCAGCATCTGCTCATCCACCTTCTTCATGGACGTGTGGCCATGGAAGACTATAGCAACTGGGAGGTAACGGCCGTCGCGTGGATCGCAGGTAGCCATCATGCTCTTGACATCAAACATCTGCTGGGTAAGCTCTGGCACAGTAAGGGTGCGGTACTGTTGGCTGCCTCGAAAAAGAGAGTTTAGGGCATAAATAACACTGCGGTAATTTTCGTTGTCGGGGGCGATGTCTATGTTACGAATTTGGCGACTGTTTCTTAAACGGTTCGCAAATTACAGCCAACTATGCCTATAAGTATGCATATGACATAAATGGCCCTGCAATCATTTTCCTTGTCGGAGGCGATGCCTACGTTACGAATTTGAGGACTGTATCTTAAACGGATCGGAAATTATGGAGAACTATGCTTAAAAGTACGCGTAGGGCCTTATTAATAACCCTGCGATCGTTTTCCTTGTCGGAGGCGATGCCAACGTTACGAATATGGCGACTGTATCAAAAAATGGTTCGGAAATTATAGTCAACTATGCCTGTATTTTAAATGGTTAGGAAATTATAGCTAACTATACTTATATGTATGTAATGAGAGCCTCGCGTAGTCAATAAGGTATGAGATCCTTTCGAGAGCCTCGCGTAGTCAATCAGTGATGAGACCCTTTCGAGAGCCTCGCATAGCCAATCAGTGACGAGCCACTTTCGTGAGCCTTGCGTAGCCAATCGGGGCCGAGACCCATTCGTGAGCCTCGCGTAGCTAATCAGAGACGAGACCCTTTCGAGAGCCTCGCGTAGCCAATCGGGCCGAGACCCTTTCGAAAGCCTCGCGTACCTGATTGCACATTCCGGCTGACATTGCCCAATTTTCAAACGGATCCATCCGCATTGTGCAAACNAAGCCTCGCGTACCTGATTGCACATTCCGGCTGACATTGCCCAATTTTCAAACGGATCCATCCGCATTGTGCAAACTTGAAAATTGTCAGCCGGATTGTCAAGACGTATTTTTTGAGGGACATTTTCTGGCAAATCTGGCCGTTTTACCAGCAGTGGCTGCCAAAATGGCCGCCGTCGGAGGAAGAAAGGGAGGAAATGACGTCATCCAAGATGGTCTCCGCCGAGGCGCCAGGTGCCTTACAATAAATACCCTATTTCTAACTACTGTTACGTTATGTTAAGTTGGGTTAGATTCGCCTACATCAGTATAAAAATTAACTTATTTTAGGAAACTACAGCCAGCACAACGAGTTGTGGGTNATAAAAATTAACTTCTTTTAGGAAACTACAGCCAGCACAACGAGTTGTGGGTAAACCAGAATACTCATATCGCGTTGTGGGTAAAACCGGAATACTAGCAACACGTTGTGGGTAACTTGTAGTGGCCACAAAGCGAAAAGCAATATTGTTTCTGCTATTACTTGAGCAAAGTGCAATTGCCACATCATGTAGTGGGCATTTTCAAATGCTCAGTGGCAGAAATAATTATTGCACAATACACGTTGTGGAAGTTTACCACGCCGCGTTGTGGGTAAAATTTTCGGGTAATCGGCGAATTCGGCGATTGCGAATAACATTTATATATTGGACGTTGCACAGGACGTGGATTTAATGATCTGCACTATACACGGCAGAAAACGGCATCCAGTAAGAGAAGTCCCTCACATGGGGGGATATATTTGTGTCTATACTGTATTCCGCAGTCACAAACAGCTACTGCCAGTAACATCAAACACAAACACATATTAACTGGTCCCGACATATGACAAAGCGTTATACTGGTACTATGGTACTAGTACAGTTTGAAACAAAGATTTGTTCTTTGCAAACCCCCTAAAAATCCATTTTCATATATGCATGAAAGAATAATATGTATTGTCAAAAATATAGTTAAAAATTATTTTTACCCGCTTAGTTTGTATTCTTGCGTGTTAATCATTTTACAAAACAGTGTATTATTATTGTTAGTAACATTACACTGCGTTATTAAGTTACGTATGGAATATTGCTTATAAGAAACTTAGCTCTTTTACAAGTATCGTGCAGATTAGTTCTCAATGTCCTAGCCAACACTCAAATTGCCTCGAGTCCACCAAAAATGTCCCCTTTAAAGAAAAGTTTAACTACCTCTGCTTTCCCTATTCATTCATTTGCCTCTCTGTTGGATCGTACCACATATTTTAACAGCTCGCGCAGTTTCAAGCAGCAGTAAGTCGGCTAGTTTTCAACTGTGATGTAACATGCCTCTCGTGCCATTTCAGGGATCTGTTGCTCTCTGCTCGGATGGTCAATACTGTACGTTTCAAATATAAACCTGTTATTCTCGTTCTCGCTAGTATTCGTCCCGACAGTTCGGACGTGTACAGTTTAACGGAGGAAATATGAATAGTAGAAACGCAGAAAAGTTCACATTAAGTGTTGTTTTTCACGAACAATTTTGTAAAATAACATGTTATAATAATCAATATTTCATTTTCGATATTAAATGTTTAATCGAAGAGAAAGTCCTGAACAAACATGAAACTAGTAATTGTAACCGCAAATGAACAGATATATCCAACANATGCCTCTCGTGCCATTTCAGGGATCTGTTGCTCTCTGCTCGGATGGTCAATACTGTACGTTTCAAATATAAACCTTTATTCTCGTTCTCGCTAGTATTCGTGCCGACAGTTCGGACGTGTACAGTTTAACGGAGGAAATATGAATAGTAGAAACGCAGAAAAGTTCACATTAAGTGTNACAGTTCGGACGTGTACAGTTTAACGGAGGAAATATGAATAGTAGAAACGCAGAAAAGTTCACATTAAGTGTTGTTGTTCACGAACAATTTTGTAAAATAACATGTTATAATAATCGATATTTCATTTTCGATATTAAAGTTTAATCGAAGAGAAAGTCCTGAACAAACATGAAACTAGTAATTGTAACCGCAAATGAACAGATATATCCAACACNGTTTAATCGAAGAGAAAGTCCTGAACAAACATGAAACTAGTAATTGTAACCGCAAATGAACAGATATATCCAACACGTATGAAACTTTGTCTACTTATGCTATATCGTTTCTCGGTTTACACAGATAGGAACTCGGACGGAGTAATGGTGGGGTGGAATGGAGCGGAGAGATTTGGGCGGCTCTTAACAACGAGGTCTTGAGAGCCGACGAGGGTGAAGCGAGGTGAGTATGGAGCATCGCTGAGATGCAAGGGCAGTGGAAACAAGAGATCCCCGAGAAAACCCGCTGACCAGCGGCATCGTCAGGCACGATTCCCACGTGCGAAAACCCGGAAGCGACCCAGCCGGGAATCGAATCCGGTTAGGTGAGAGGCGAGTAGTCTGACCACTACACCACGGCGACCCCGTGTTGGGTTGTGATTGGG
>NQII01001759.1:193122-213881 GCA_002778355.1 Clitarchus hookeri | reverse complement strand
GGGGGGGGGGGCAGCTGCAGTACTTTGAGTGATCTTTTATACGAGCATTTACGAGCAAAAGCGTAGGTTGAGTCCACTGCAGCACATAATCGAGCAGCCGACCAGTAATTGGCTGTCCCGTTCGTTAAGGCTCATTTTCATGTTTGCCGTAGCTCAGAGTGCTCCGGGCTAGTCAGTTTAACCAGTGGTGGTGTAGACGTAGCGAACAGCTGCACGAATTCTAACGTGCTTCCCAGGGACGGTAGGACTCGAGGCGTGTTGCCTCCTACAATTCACGCTCTCGGTGCAAGACAATCGTAACTCGTAAAATTGAGTTTTTACTTTTTTTGTGTTAGGCGGAGCATAATGTTTTATTACTTGACGGTGGAAGTCTGGTCGCAACATTATTATATTTACTTTTCTGGGCGACGGCAGATAAATGAGTGTTGCACTTCGGAAATCACATTTATTAAGTAATGGCGCACTGTTTATTTAGTGACACGGTTTTAATACTTCAAATTCTCTCGCTGACATGTTACGTTGGTAACTTTTTTTAAAATACAGAATTCTTTTGCTGTTATTTACTGCACATAAGGAATTTTCAGTTACGGCAGTCTCTTGCATAGTTGACCGCGCCTACCTCGGCCAAAATGAAATTCCTTCTATCCGACAAGGTAATTTTTTTGAAGTGAAACTTTTTTCCTTGTCAACATCTGTGCCAGTGCCGCACAATATGTTAGTACAAAAAAGCGGAATAGTATGGCGATCCCTTTGCTTTACGTAAATTCAGGCCNGCCAGTGCCGCACAATATGTTAGTACAAAAAAGCGGAATAGTATGGCGATCCCTTTGCTTTACGTAAATTCAGGCCATGGCTGTAGTATTATTCATTTATATAACAAGATTAAGAATTGGCAGGGTTGGAGATTGGAATCGGCAGGGTTGCTACTGTATATCTGGCTAATTGATGACCGTGCAACGCATTTCTAAGTCAGCGGAAGCAATTGTTTCGTTTCTCTCAATCGGACGTGATGTCACAACTTTTTTACAAAATGCTTCTCTTCGTTGGTGCAGATTATTTTGAGGCACTTTGTATCGCAGAACTACACTAGCTTTTGAGGAGGTGTAGCTGATTTATTGTAAATAAATCCGGCATGTTTTTTACAGTTATACCTATTCGTTTGGTTTGATTAAGTATATCGACGAGTCATGAACGTTTATACGACCTTATTGNGCCAGTGCCGCACAATATGTTAGTACAAAAAAGCGGAATAGTATGGCGATCCCTTTGCTTTACGTAAATTCAGGCCGTGGCTGTAGTATTATTCATTTATATAACAAGATTAAGAATTGGCAGGGTTGGAGATTGGAATCGGCAGGGTTGCTACTGTATATCTGGCTAATTGATGACCGTGCAACGCATTTCTAAGTCAGCGGAAGCAATAGTTTCGTTTCTCTCAATCGGACGTGATGTCACAACTTTTTTACAAAATGCTTCTCTTCGTTGGTGCAGATTATTTTGAGGCACTTTGTATCGCAGAACTACACTAGCTTTTGAGGAGGTGTAGCTGGTTTATTGTAAATAAATCCGGCATGTTTTTACAGTTATACCTATTCGTTTGGTTTGATTAAGTATATCGACGAGTCATGAACGTTTATACGACCTTATTGTNTTTTTACAGTTATACCTATTCGTTTGGTTTGATTAAGTATATCGACGAGTCATGAACGTTTATACGACCTTATTGTGTTTCATGGATGCCTTAGAAATGTGTGCAGTGGTAGAAGGAAACTAAAACCTGTAGGCTAACCAAAACATAATGCTTTTTGTGAGATACAGTTATACGAATTAAACTGTAGGTATTGTGCTGGGGCAATTTGGTTATTTCGATTGCTCCCAGAAAATTACAGTACTAAACATATCGAGGAACAGTCGAGGGAATCTACAATTATTATGTTATTTATCCCAACGAATTAATCATAGTTTTCACTTGGACGAACTGCGTTCTAAAAGTTTATCTAGCATTGCGTTCATTCCGTCAAAACTGGGCGAATACTGCACGAACGCCTTTTCACTCAATTCTGTTACCACATGTACACCAGCAGAGAATTCTGGTGTAGTTGCACAGCATAAGAGCTGTGCACAACACAGCACTTCACTGCACTACACCAGGCATGGTTGTAAGAAACGAAACTATTATGCCTCAGCCACCTGATAAGTCCTGGCTCCCCAGTCAGCACCGCTTGCTGAAAGCTACTCAGCGTGGCAGGTGTATAAGTGTATCGTCCTTAACATCCTCAGACTTCAAAGCGAACTTCGAGGCAGAGACCGCTAAGCTGTTACCTTCGGATTACGTGCTTCCGAAGTTTAGATGTTATAAAAGTAAGTTTTGGTAGTCATGTTTGTAAATAATTTAGCTTGAATAATTTTGACCTTGTGGCAGCGATGGAAACGATCGTTGTCAGAAAATTGTGCTGGAAGAGGAAGTGCTGTGTCCCTTTTCCTGTCTAAATGATAGATTACCAGTATATTATATGAGGTGCCACAGTTCATCAAACAAATGCTTTTTGAAGTTTCGGTACGTGTAGCTACATTATAATAAATACCAGGATTACCGGATTATTTTCTGTAAAGCTATCACTCTATAATAAATCAGAATTTAAAAAATTAATAAATCGGTTACTGACCTAAGTAAAACCTAGAAGAAATCATTAAATGCATTAATAGTCGTTGTAAACAATTTTATAATTTTGAAAAATTAGCTTCTTTCAAGCTGTTAGGTTGCTAATATGTGTCCGCACAACTATGATATTCCCAAAGTAATTAAGAGAGCCAGTATTGATATTACCGTTTATTTGCTTTGTAACCGCCGTTGTTCGCCGAAAACGCACAGGAACAGTCACTCGCCAGTCACCTTCGTCCTCACACAATCAAGAAATCTCGTTGGCGCTGTTATAAAGTGCTGTATTAATACCTTTGCTTAGCTTTTCCGCATTATTCCGCACTTAACACCCGCCTAGAGAAGGACTTAAATTCAGCGTCGAGACATTTCTCAATACTTCAGCGGAGGTGTCAATCGCCGCCAGATATGGACTACAAATCACAGGCGCAATCCAGATATGTCACGTCTCCCCCTACCTGGGACCGCAGTGGAGTAGACTACTCGTGGGAAACGTGGTGGACGTTGCCGTTGCCCGGGGGGTTTTCTCGGGGCACTCATGTTCCCGCCGCTGCTCCAACTTCACCTCAAACTTCCTACTTACTCCCTCCCCTCCATGCATATCACGACGTCCTCTATTGGACTGGTTCTCATCCGTTGCACGACCTGTCTGCACTGCAACAGGTGATAGGCAGTCAAGTGGACTGATGGAAAAAGGGCCGGGCGGCTTAGGGATTTGNTCGCAGGTCATAATAATATTATTCGATCACGGTTTCCAGCTGTTTAGTTCTGGCTCGCAACCTTCTTAAGAGTGGTAGGTGTGTAAGATAATGACTAAATGTACACGCGTGCAAGTCTCTGAAGTCTGGCCTGACACACCTCATGTACAAGCAGTTTCCAGGCCTCATTACCGTCATGTATGTGCGGCGAACCGCGGCATCAAAGTAGAACCCCACTGAAAGCAGGATCACTTGTTGCCATAGCTGTCCCTATTGTTTTATTATTGGAGTCTGCGAACGTTATGTAGCTGTGATGAGTACCTGATACGAATCACACAATATGCATATGAAAATATAATTGAATGCGAGAGTCTATTTCCTGCAATGATATATTTTCGGAACTCTGCAGTTTGCTGCTACTTGTGTGTCTTTTTAAAATCGGCATCCACATTTTGCTGTGCTAGGAATCACCTCTAATCGACTCTCAAAAGTTGGTCTCCAGGTCTGTGCGAGATTGGAAAATAGCTGTTGCGGTACTGGATGTTGCTAATAGTTCAGCATTGGAACTGTTGCAAACATTGACAGTGCTAATGATCATAATGTAGGAACGTGTATACACTTGCGGTTTGGCAAAGAATAAAATATAGGCCTTCAAACGTGATGGGGTAGCATATCCCATGTGTATTTTGTGTCATTTAATTTTGTGGTTGACATATATTTGTTGCGATACATTTTAAATGTGCAATAACAGCATCGCGGCATCGATATTAAAATCACAACTTAAGCGATCCATCAATACATCGCAGAGCCCTACAGCCTGCATGCTCCCTGATGTATCGACATATCGTAGAACGATACAACTTGCTGGTCTGGTGTATCAATATATGGCAGAGCTCTGCTGCCATTTTGCTGCCCGGTATATCGATATATCGGAGTGTTCTAGTCTGCTGGCTGTCTGATTTCTGGATAAATAGCACAACCCTGCCGTGTGCTGTCTCTCCGCGGATTATTACCTCGGCCCGAGATGCGTATGGGTGCGCGCGGTACGGGCTATTTCCAGAGCGAGCGAATCCCATTAGCGCAGGCGGAGCGTGAAGACCTAGCNATATGGGTGCGCGCGGTACGGGCTATTTCCAGAGCGAGCGAATCCCATTAGCGCAGGCGGAGCGTGAAGACCTAGCTGTTGGCGCGGCTGATACGCTCGGCTTTGGCGAGGAGAAAGAAAGCACTTGGAATGGAGCCGGGTGCCTGAAAGACTCTCTCGCTGCGATATTTCCCGCAGATATTACCGCAGTCCGCGCTGCTGAGAACATCCGCGCGCACGTGGAGACCCGCTCCCTAATTAGTGGACACGGAACTGCTCTCCGTGCTCCTTGCAGCTTCCGGTCTCCGAGACGAACATTGCCGAGGGAGCGAGAAGTGTTCGCCGCGCTAAGCGAGAACTGATCATTTCGGCCTCTGTTAGGACACAGAGTACTGAACAATACAGAGGTGAAACAGCTGCTTATGCCACGAACTCCAAGGAAACACGCCGGGAAAATGTCACTGGCTAGCAAAATGTTCGCCAATCAGCGCCTGGTAACTTACTCGCCAGTCGGCAGCCCAGCCAATAGGGAAACTTTCGCAGCGTNAAAATGTTCGCCAATCAGCGCCTGGTAACTTACTCGCCAGTCGGCAGCCCAGCCAATAGGGAAACTTTCGCAGCGTGACAGTAGCCAATCAGATACGAGGCATGTTCCCAGAGTCTCGTGCAGCCAGTCAGAGAATGCGTACGCCTACA
This sequence comes from Clitarchus hookeri, assembly GCA_002778355.1. Classification (NCBI taxonomy): domain Eukaryota; kingdom Metazoa; phylum Arthropoda; class Insecta; order Phasmatodea; family Phasmatidae; genus Clitarchus; species Clitarchus hookeri. The sequence continues at coordinate 208,744 of NQII01001759.1, read as the reverse complement.
TCTCGGTGTACGGCATGTGGCTGACGGGAGCGACCCTGGACGTGGGGATTTGTGGTGTTGAGGTGGGACAGGCTAATTTCAGAGAAACCTGGGTATGTGGGCGGTTGTTAATCCTTACCCAGAGGTATGTGATGTCATATCCGTGTTTAAAGTTTGGTGCTGTCAAGCTAAACACGTCCCTCATCAGTCGCGAGCAGTAGGCCTACTAGTTTACACTGTGGTTATGACGTGCACACGGTAACACGTCTGTAACTACATACCTTATACTAGCTTCAAACCCACAGAAAACATGTAAACTGCGGGCGTCGCGTGTTCTGTCCGGCATCACTTCACTTTCTTGACGATGTTTTATAAAAATTAATACGGGTTTTCCCATAGCTTCTTCATGTTTGATCACATTTTGTGAAGAAGTTTTTGACTTACCATATAATTTATTTCTTAACCCCAGCTCACGAAACAAAAATGAATAAAACATTTATCCGAAAATTTATGATGAGTTCCTCTGAATGGCATGCTCACGGAAAGTTCATTTTTCCGGCCAAGTTCGAATTTTTTTTCCCCACCAGTGCTGCCTGTGGAAGTGGTAATTTATTACGAGCGGAGATTTGCAAAATGGGCGCAAACCGAAAGGTTTCTCGGACTGAAATCTGCGTGGTTAGAAACTCTTTTAATGGCTGTTTTCGGGGTCACCGGGCTGTGTAATTTGATCCTGCCCATTTGCCTACTCTAGCAAGCTATTACCCCATTTCTTTAGTACTTTTGAGGCTGGTGAAATGAACAAAGAGCCTTTGAACGTATGTTATTCTGGCTCGTATCATTTTGTAGCCGATTTTATTGTCTCTTTTTATTATTTTGTCTTGTATTGTATTTTTTTTAGTTATTCCTGATTTTTGATGACTCGCGTACTCATCCCCAGTTATTTATTTTTTGATATATGCCTGTAAGTTGGGGATTTTGTTTTGTAATTTTATTGTCTTTTTTTTTGTATTTTTAATTTTCCCAAATATTTTCTTTCTTTGTTGTGTATATTTTACATGGTTCTTCTATGTTGTAAGTCACCGGATGCAGTGGAGAAGGTTAAGATAAATTCCAAATGTAATTCAATTACACTATTATTACTAATTTGAAAAAATTTTTTTGTAACTTAATTACATTTTTAAAGCGCCTTATACATTTTTAGAGTAGACTTTTTTTTTTTAAGGAAAAATGGCCTTCGCTGGAATAGATTTCAGATTTTTATTTCCTTTTTGTGTTCGAGGAATATCAACAGGAGTGAATACACAGTTCATGCCGCCGCCCGCTTAATAGAAAAAAATTCCACGCATTTTTAGGATGATGATNCAACAGGAGTGAATACACAGTTCATGCCGCCGCCCGCTTAATAGAAAAAAATTCCACGCATTTTTAGGATGATGATGTTTGCCTTTGTTTAGAATGATGTTGTTCCTCTGTTTTCGTGAACCTCTTTCTTTGCTGCAGCGCATTTGAAANGATGTTTGCCTTTGTTTAGAATGATGTTGTTCCTCTGTTTTCGTGAACCTCTTTCTTTGCTGCAGCGCATTTGAAATATGAAACTGCGGACTCCCCTCTTCAATGACGGGAGTGGACTTGCCCTTCAACCACGCGTCTCTCTGTTGCCATCCGACCCAGCACACACTCGATGCCCGAACAAGGATATTTTTCTTTTGGCTGTACAGAGTTCTTGAACCGTTTGAAGAGGAGATGCTAGTTACTTCAACCCTACAGTCGCGTATGCATGTCATTTTAGGAGTTCGTCGGCGCTGCATTTGTGTCATAAAACTTGTACTTTCTTCATTGCGACGAAGCAGCTAGTGCTTGGTATTGTTGTCAGTATAAATTCANCCCTCATCAGTCGCGAGCAGTAGGCCTACTAGTTTACACTGTGGTTATGACGTGCACACGGTAACACGTCTGTAACTACATACCTTATACTAGCTTCAAACCCACAGAAAACATGTAAACTGCGGGCGTCGCGTGTTCTGTCCGGCATCACTTCACTTTCTTGACGATGTTTTATAAAAATTAATACGGGTTTTCCCATAGCTTCTTCATGTTTGATCACATTTTGTGAAGAAGTTTTTGACTTACCATATAATTTATTTCTTAACCCCAGCTCACGAAACAAAAATGAATAAAACATTTATCCGAAAATTTATGATGAGTTCCTCTGAATGGCATGCTCACGGAAAGTTCATTTTTCCGGCCAAGTTCGAATTTTTTTTCCCCACCAGTGCTGCCTGTGGAAGTGGTAATTTATTACGAGCGGAGATTTGCAAAATGGGCGCAAACCGAAAGGTTTCTCGGACTGAAATCTGCGTGGTTAGAANAATTTATTACGAGCGGAGATTTGCAAAATGGGCGCAAACCGAAAGGTTTCTCGGACTGAAATCTGCGTGGTTAGAAGCTCTTTTAATGGCGGTTTTCCGGGTCACCGGGCTGTGTAATTTGATCCTGCCCATTTGCCTACTCTAGCAAGCTATTACCCCATTTCTTTAGTACTTTTGAGGCTGGTGAAATGAAAAAAGAGCCTTTGAACGTATGTTATTGACCGAGCATAGTAAAACATCGGCTAAAATAACAGAGAAAAATAAATTTTGTCTTGTATTGTATTTTTTTAGTTATTCCTGATTTTTGATGACTCGCGTACTCATCCCCAGTTATTTATTTTTTGATATATGCCTGTAAGTTGGGGATTTTGTTTTGTAATTTTATTGTCTTTTTTTTGTATTTTTAATTTTCCCTTTATAAAAGAAAGAAACAACACATATAAAATGTACCAAGAAGATACATGTAAGTCACCGGATGCAGTGGAGAGGGTTAAGATAAATTCCAAATGTAATTCAATTACACTATTATTACTAATTTGAAACATTTTTTTTGTAACTTAATTACATTTTTAAAGCGCCTTATACATTTTTAGAGTAGACTTTTTTTTTTTAAGGAAAAATGGCCTTCGCTGGAATAGATTTCAGATTTTTATTTCCTTTTTGTGTTCGAGGAATATAAACAGGAGTGAATACACAGTTCATGCCGCCGCCCGCTTAATAGAAAAAAATTCCACGCATTTTTAGGATGATGATGTTTGCCTTTGTTTAGAATGATGTTGTTCCTCTGTTTTCGTGAACCTCTTTCTTTGCTGCAGCGCATTTGAAACATGAAACTGCGGACTCCCCTCTTCAATGACGGGAGTGGACTTGCCCTTCAACCACGCGTCTCTCTGTTGCCATCCGACCCAGCACACACTCGATGCCCGAACAAGGATATTTTTCTTTTGACTGTACAGAGTTCTTGAACCGTTTGAAGAGGAGATGCTAGTTACTTCAACCCTACAGTCGCGTATGCATGTCATTTTAGGAGTTCGTCGGCGCTGCACTTGTGTCATAAAACTTGTACTTTCTTCATTGCGACGAAGCAGCTAGTGCTTGGTATTGTTGTCAGTATAAATTCANTTTGTGTCATAAAACTTGTACTTTCTTCATTGCGACGAAGCAGCTAGTGCTTGGTATTGTTGTCAGTATAAATTCATGAAACCAAGGTCTATACTTAACTTAGAAAAGTGGTTTACCGACATCGAAAGCCTGATTGGTAGAGAATAGACCTGTGGTTATAATCCCAGCCCGGTCTGAGTTTTTCCAGGCTTGGTTCAGGACGAACATCATCCTGCGTAATTCACCTTAGTTGCTGGAGCAACCACACCAGCCTATGGTTTCCCGCAGCCACTCCAAGCGGATGCTGGGACGGCTCCTTGCTATAGGCCACGGCTGATTCTTTCCCCATTTCTACTTGCCCGAGCAAGTTGTTCCGTTTCTAACAACCTCGCTATCGACGGGTCGCTACTTACCGACAAACCTCACAATATTGTACCTTTTATATGCCTTAAAACTGAGGGTCGTATTGTTATTTCCCACGTGACACGCGTGAAATGATCGTGTGTATACTGTAGTCAGGTCGAATAAAATCATACTGGTGTGTGGGCATGTTAGAACTCCCAGAACACACCAGCTGCATGGCACGACTAAGCTGGCTAGGTGACTGAACTCGTAACTCCTGTGGTTGCATGTGGCGCGACTACAAGGCTGCACGTGAGATGAATACCAGGCGATGTGATACCATGTCCATGGAAAAATCGCCTCTATAGCGCCCGCTCTCAGTGAGGTACCTGCCCTCGGACTGGTTTCAAGGGCAGAGTCTCTCTCCGTAACTACTGACCGTGTCCTCTCTTTGACGCGTTTTTTTTTTACATCCTTCCTCCTCCTGAATTCTTTATCATCCGATTCCTTCCCCTGCTTATCGTGCTTTTCATCTTCCCTCCCATTGTGGTCTCTGTATAGTCTGCTCTCAGAATACATCCCATTCAGTAAGTCCTCCTTTCGTAATTGTTTTCGTAATGCCTTTCTCTTCTATTCTTTAACTTACCTTCTCATTACTCACATTGTCCGTCTATTTAATCTTCTCCATTCTTTACCACAAACCACGACGTAGAGCTCCCTAAATACATTTCCTCACTACTGTGCGTTGATATCAGAGAGGCAGCGCCAGGCGCCAGATAGATGGCGNAGAGCTCCCTAAATACATTTCCTCACTACTGTGCGTTGATATCAGAGAGGCAGCGCCAGGCGCCAGATAGATGGCGTCTGTGTTGCTGTAACAGACATGATGTACTGCAAGTTATGGTGGACTTTTGTGTTGTGTGAAATATGTAAAGCCCCCTCAGTGATACATGCTTTGGTTACACATCGTTTTTATAAAGGCATCTTTTCAGCACCACTTAAAGAGTCAGTAAAAGTGACTGGCAGAAAATGAAAATTTGTTCGGCCTCATAAATAGTTTTATTCAACAAAGAATTTTTTGTACCACAGAAATTTTTTTTTTAATTAATGCAACTCTGTTTTCTGATGGTAGAGAAAAAACTGTTCAGTCAACAATATATTTTGTAACATAAACTTCGCTTAAACAAGCACTATGTTATTAGAAACAATTATTTTCTAGTAAATGATCTCACCTAAAGAGTAGCTGTTTTTTTTTTTTTTTTTTTTTAATGTTTTTCAAAATCTTTAACTAGATGCTTGTGAGTTTAGTGTAAATGTGGGTAAATAACGGCTTAAAATTGTACGGTTACATAACTCATTAATTTTCGTACANATTTTGTAACATAAACTTCGCTTAAACAAGCACTATGTTATTAGAAACAATTATTTTCTAGTAAATGATCTCACCTGGAGAGTAGCTGTTTTTTTTTTTTTTTTTAATGTTTTTCAAAATCTTTAACTAGATATTTGTGAGTTTAGTGTAAATGTGGGTAAATAACGGCTTAAAATTGTACGGTTACATAACTCATTAATTTTCGTACAGAAAAACCAACGTGTAAGTACAATCTGACTACATTTTGATTTCTACTCCTTTTTTGTAGTAACAGTTTGTACGCTCTGACATTTAAGCGTTCAGGTCGCGATAATATTTTTGCTTGGGAATTTTCTTCAAAGCTCTGCCGGCGCTCATCGTGACACATTTGCCGTTGTCATGCTGTGTTCTTTACTTTTTTATGTGGCCAGAAAATCAAATCGGCGTGGAACCTTAACAATCCTGACGTGGGTTTTGTCGGTTTTGGGAATTAGAGGTGTTGGGCGTGTTGGGATCGTCGAGCCGACTCCTCGTGGGTGTTTTTTTTAATGCATCCATGTGATCTGTTTTCCATACTATAATAGTACATAGATATTGTACAAGTCATATAAATTACATATCGTAAGGTTCCACAATTAACATGTCTTGTTTTCCTATAAAAATCAGGTTGTACATATAAATATTATGTAGAGTTAACTTTTTTTCTCTTCCTCTTCTTGTCCGTAATAGCTACCAGAACCTAGGAACACCTCTTCACTACACTGAAATAAAAGGAATAACAAGGAAAAGGAGACAAGAATGTTCAGAATCTAATAATATAAGGTTTTTTTTTAAAATAAATATGATTTAAGTATTCTTCTACTAATTAAAACGTATGTCGTGTAAAAATTTTTTATTGACTTTTTAATGAGTTTTGGTGTTACAGAAACAAATTATTTGTAGATTTTGAAGTTTATTGAAAAGCTGACTACCAGGGTTGAAGGCCCTTTTTCTACCAAATTTAAATGGAACGAGGGCATGCGAATAGCCTATGTCTTTTTTGATTCTGTTGTTATACCTACGATAGCATTTATTTTTCTCAGCTAATTTATTGTTCTTAGGCATGAATGATAGGATGGTAAAATATTCGTGCTCTTGAAAAGAGCATACAGGAATGAACTCTTTTTGGCATTAATTATTCTTATAGCTCTCTTTTAATGAAGTTTCTGCTGTTTTTTCTTTGATGCATACTTGTTGCTTTCTGAAAGTTACGAGATTATCAGTGTATTCGTTCCAGTGGAGCGAAAATTTTCTCACTTCGTAGACACGCTGCATTACACAAAATGTTATCTCTACATTGTTCGTATACTTTGGAACGCTTTTGTCATATAGCTATCTGGTGAGACATAGTACACAGTTCGTTGTTTTGGTATAGGTACAAATCGCGTATTTAAATTGCGCCGAATAATTGTACTCTGTGTTAATAGATATTCTTGGCAGACCGAAATCTGATGACCATTAAAACCGATTTTTATTCTGCAAACAAAGCAGAGTCGAATATACTGGACCATTTGTTTGGGTTACCAGAAATCTGTGTCCAACCGAATTCTTTGGCTGAAATGCCTTTCTTTTTATTTCAATAACAATATTGTATTCAAATAACATTTAGTAAAGCAAACAGTTCTTTCAGTGTACGGCATACTGTTTTGTTTCACATTGGATTTTTGTCGTCTGGTTATGCAGGTAAGGTTAGCATGTAGGTGCAAAGTCTTTTCGAGAGCCCAGATACCATATAGCAGTTTATATTTGTTACACTGCACCAATACTAACCAAATATGTACCGTTCTGAATCCCAATGCAAACACAGATATTATTATTTTTTTAATAAAAAAATGACATAGAGTTGTCGCGAAGTGAACCCCTTAGCATACTATCCCGAGCATATTCGTTCGCGTCTTAACATGCTACAGAATAAGTGAAATAATGGTCTGTGCTGTGCAAGTCCAGAGGCTAGCACCAATACCATGAGCGCCTTTCTCCGGGCGGTGCTGCTGGTTGCTGCTGACACTACAGCTGTCTTATAACTGGCTGCTTCTTTTGCCACTGATCTACTGAAACCCTTTCCATAGCTTCCAAACTGCCAGTTGCTTCAGTGCAATTCTTAAGTATATTTCCCGCCATAAAATTCCTCTTTTGCAAAACTTGAAATGAAGAATTAATGTGTTTGTTAAGGGGTTAAGACAACGACCCGTGTCGAGGGCCCCGCCTGGCTGGCGCATGAAGTTCGTTGCAGAGGTTTGGTAGAAAACGCGTGATCAAGAAACGGCTGGATATTTTTCAGTGCTTTCTTAACACCAAAATCATTTAATAAATGTTTCGTGTCCAAAGCTAAGTTCCAAGTTCTCATTTCAAATCCAGGGATTTTTTTTTGGGCGCGAAAATGGTTAAAACAAGTTTGTTCCAGAATAAGTTTTAGCTAATATATTGTCTATACGGANCAGAGGTTTGGTAGAAAACGCGTGATCAAGAAACGGCTGGATATTTTTCAGTGCTTTCTTAACACCAAAATCATTTTATAAATGTTTCGTGTCCAAAGCTAAGTTCCAAGTTCTCATTTCAAATCCAGGGATTTTTTTTGGGCGCGAAAATGGTTAAAACAAGTTTGTTCCAGAATAAGTTTTAGCTAATATATTGTCTATACGGAACTTTTAGAGCTTTCTTTAGACACGCATCATACTTTTATCTTGATCAGCGTGCCATAAAACATAAGGTGACCGGTTAAAGTGACGTTCAGGCGACGGAAAGACTGCACGTCAGTCGAGCGCCTTGCGCGTAGAGGCGATGAGGCAAGTGGTGAGTGTGCTAGAGTCGGCCTTACAGCAAGTGTTTCGAGGCCTCGAACGCGCAAACAGCGGCAGGCAGGCGGGACACTTAGTGGCCTCCTAGTTGTCACATGGGCGCCATTGTAAGCATTCCACTCATTATTTTTTCAGGACAAAAATCAAAGTTGATATTTTATTACTCATTCATAAATTTGGTTAGAACTATTGAACATACACGTAGTCGTTGAAAGGTGCGACAGTCAGCAAAAATCGCCGTAGGTAGCCCTCTATTTACGATATTTATTCTTGTGTAAAACAATGTTCTAAACTATAGCGACAGTGCTGTGTCTTTTCTGAACAGATTACTGTATTAAAGCTCTATAGCAACAGCTTAAGATTCTGGGGAAACAGAACCTGGTTTGTGCTATATTCCATCGCAGTCCCAATTCTTCCTTATGGCCGGATGTGACCTTGAGGTGTTTAATGTTGTTTACTCGGGATTTCCCTTAAGGCCCTTGCTTGAAATGTGTTGCACAGTGTTTGAAATATTCATTTTTCTATGAAACTAGTAAACGTGCGTCCAATGTGCTGATTTACGAAAGGAACACACATTTCAGACGAGGGCTGTTGAGCGCTTTCAAGACGTCACGCACATTAGAAACACCATTTTATAGTACTCCAAAATGTTTAAAAACTGCTTTTTCAAAGCGCCGTAGCTCCAAATATACGCAACAAATACATACAAAACCACTCAAGGATCCTGCACTAAACCTTTCTACAGACTTTCCATCAATAAAATAATAGGGTCAGCGCTGAAAGTGTCATAGGTACACGCAGTGCGACGAGAACACTACACGCCAGTTGAGAGCCTTGCGCTTAGCGGCGATGGGGCACTTNTGCGACAGTCAGCAAAAATCGCCGTAGGTAGCCCTCTATTTACGATATTTATTCTTGTGTAAAACAATGTTCTAAAGCTAAACTATAGCGACAGTGCTGTGTCTTTTCTGAACAGATTACTGTATTAAAGCTCTATAGCAACAGCTTAAGATTCTGGGGAAACAGAACCTGGTTTGTGCTATATTCCATCGCAGTCCCAATGCTTCCTTATGGCCGGATGTGACCTTGAGGTGTTTAATATTGTTTACTCGGGATTTCCCTTAATGCCCTTGCTTGAAATGTGTAGCACAGTGTTTGAAATATTCATTTTTCTATGAAACTAATAAACGTGCGTCCAATGTGCTGATTTACGAAAGGAACATACATTTCAGACGAGGGCTGTTGAGTGCTTTCAAGACGCCACGCACATTAGAAACACCATTTTATAGTACTCCAAAATGTTTAAAAACGGCCTTTCCAAAGCGCCGTAGCTCCAAATATACGCAACAAATACATACAAAACCACTCAAGGATCCTGCACTAAACCTTTCTACAGACTTTCCATCAATAAAATAATAGGGTCAGCGCTGAAAGTCTCATAGGTACACGCAGTGCGACGAGAACACTACACGCCAGTTGAGAGCCTTGCGCTTAGCGGCGATGGGGCACTTNCTCATAGGTACACGCAGTGCGACGAGAACACTACACGCCAGTTGAGAGCCTTGCGCTTAGCGGCGATGGGGCACTTGATGCGCATGGCAGTGTCGCCCTTATTGCTCATGTGTTTCTCGGCCTAGTGGCCAAAAAGCTCTAGGTAGGCGGGAGCGTTAACTGCAGTGTGTATCGGCCTTGAAGGCGTATCTGGGAGCGCGCAGTGCGGTGGCGGGTGGGCGTAGTCCCCCTCCCCCCTCTAGGCGACGCCGCCCGTGGGACGGACGACGGTTTGCCGGCCTTGACCTCCACCGCCGGCCGGCGTGCTTCTCTGTGTACTGCCAACGCCCGGGGCCGCTCTCCGACTTTCACAGTCGTGTGCCACCTCCCACTGCCGGGTATCTGCTCCTGTGATGACGCCAGCGACAAGTGTAACCGCCTCCGTCGTCGCGAGATCTGGCTCACTTCCGTTGAATCTATACACTAAACGCAGCAAAATATAACTTTCTTGACACACTGTAACTTTAATCAACAAATACATCATCTTGTTTAGCTACACCTGTATTACATACACCATTACTTCTGAATATTTTACAAGAATAATTTGTCATATCTTCGTGACACGTTGGACGTTTATCTAAGGTTCGGCTCTCAAGACCTCGTAGTCAAAGAGCCGCCCAATTCCCTTCACTCACCCTAAGGAAGCACACCAACGGTGGTTACAGTTTTCCTAATGTTAGGTGTAAGGCGCGTTAGCTGATTCTGGGTATATCTCTTCGATACAAACACGCAAGAGCAATTGGTTACGCTACGCCACTCGTGCTCTAAACATGCAAATTATATGTTACACCATAGATAACACGACACAAGCGCAAAGACGTCTGACATGTCACTAAGATATAACAGAGGACGGAGTTATTATCCTCGTTGAATATTCAGGAATATTGGTGGCAGAATCATGCAGTCTAGCCGCCCCAGGCGCGACACGGCTTCCGTTCTGCGTGTGCTACCCATAGACTACATATAAGGTAGACCAGTTGTCTTCTGCGCATTTACCCAACATTGACCTACCACAAAGCAGCACAACTGTCAAATTCGTATGGTCAACCATTATAAACGTGTTTNGCATTTACCCAACATTGACCTACCACAAAGCAGCACAACTGTCAAATTCGTATGGTCAACCATTATAAACGTGTTTGTTTATATATCAGTTTTCAAAAGAATAGCTATTTTATATAAATAACATACTGTTACACGCCGACCGACGCGCGANTTGTTTATATATCAGTTTTCAAAAGAATAGCTATTTTATATAAATAACATACTGTTACACGCCGACCGACGCGCGAGGCGCGAACTTCATGCGCAGTCCGGCTCTATGAGGGGGGGGGGACCCACCTCGACCCTCCCTTCCCCCCAGGCAGACCTGCTCGTCGGGGGAATTATTGGCAGCGGCGAGCTGGCTGGCGTTACAGCATCTCCTTCTCCCCCCTGCTGGAGAAGCCGACGAGTTTAGATGAGGCGCAAGGATATTCTGGGAACTAGGGCCCTCGGCGCAATGTGGCATTTGGAGAAATTTTTGGGCGATGGTCTACGACCCTACAAATGTTGCAGCGTTCCAAGGGTCGGGGAGGCTATTGGTAGAAGTATTTTGCAGAGTGCGGTACCCCGGACGAAGTAGAGTGCGGCGTGGGACATCGGTGAAGAGGANCTATTGGTAGAAGTATTTTGCAGAGTGCGGTACCCCGGACGAAGTAGAGTGCGGCGTGGGACATCGGTGAAGAGGATGGACGACAACGGGAAATTGCGAGGCTATGGCGGACGAAGTGTTTGTGATTGGAATGGACGAGAGGGCGTGATACCCGACGAGTGAAGGCTACTGTGTGTGAGGGCGCTCGGAGAACTCTAGAACATTACCGACCGGTGGGATCTGGACTAAACTGAGGTGGGACTGAATGAAAATGTGATACGAACTTTGTTGTAAATTAGGAACTGTAAAAAATGGATATATAATTTATAAAATTATTGTACAGGTTTTGATACACTGTCTTTTGGAACTGATTTTTAATTATTTAATTACAATAATTTCTTTGAGATAATTGTAAATTGTATTAATTGAATTCATTAGTTGTAAACAGCAAGTGATATCGATTTATTGTAAGAATTTGGGTTGAAAGAATTTTGTTTGTAGTAGTTATTGTAAATAAAATTAGAAAATTATAATCAACTTTTTTATTTGATTAAGACCTCCATACCTTAACGAACCTGGTTCAACCCACTGACTTTTGAGAAAATTGTAACAATACTTTCACCAATTTGAATTTAATCAAACTGCATTTCAAATTGGCTTGAGTAAATGTACATATATCTCAAAGCACATGTTTACTAATCAGTGTTAAAACCTCAAATTCAATCCCTGCCGTTTTTGCTAGACGTGTTGGCAAAAAAAGAAGCAGTTTAATGTTGGTACACGGAGACTGGTTGTGCGCAGTTTACCTCATATTTAGTCTATGGTGCTACTCGTAGAGGGAAACTGGGGTGGCGCGCGTGTGCTCGGCGTGCAGTTGTCTCTCCGTGCTCCAACATTGGACTGTTTTTTATGCCAATACCACTATCAAAACCAACGTGCATAATATTTAAGGCTAGAATCCTTTTTATGTAAATAAGTGCTTTAAGATGTTCAGATAAAAAACACGTTCGTAACTCTTGACCACGTGACTACGAAAGTTGTACTGGCGAGGGGCTGAGTCAATGCTGGGGACATACGTAGCGAAAGAAAATGGGTTTACTTCTTCTTTAGATGATGCTTCTACCAGTTTTCGCGCTGTCAGCACATCATCAAGGAGAGATGGGGCTGAGTTGGCGTAGTGGTCAGACTATTTGCCTCCCACCAGGGCGAACTGAGTTCGATTCCCGGCGGGGTCGCTCCCGGATTTTCGCACGTGGGAATCGTGCCTGACGATGCTGCTGGTCGGCGGGTTTTCTCGGGGATCTCCCATTTCCCCCGCTTTTGCATTTCGGCCTTGCTTCATATTAATTTCGCTTCACACTCATCGGCTCTCAAGACCTTGATGTAAAGAGCCGCCCAAACCTCTCCACTCCACTCTTGTTAAGGAGAGATATCTGTTAACCCATTCATACCCAGGTTGTGTGCAAGTTCAATACCACGTGCCCACGTTACTTGCCGTTGGTTCCTTCGTATGCAATGACTCCTTGTTTTCTTCCTGACAAAGTGTTTTGTGAATTCGGTCGCTCCAGTTCCTTTCCACTTCGTTTTATGCAGGATTTATCTACATTAGACCGACAAACTTCGGCTGCAGGTTAATCACGGTAAAATAAGGTTGAAACACACACACACACATACATACAATATATGTATATACACACACGACCTATGGTCTAAAGTAAATCCGAAGGGCGGTACATATATTATAAGTTGGACCTGAAGCACGAGAGATGCATCACTGAGTGTCTGGATAATACGTAAAGTTAATTGTGACATGCAGGTTAATAATCCATATTTTAAATCCCAAGAATGCTAGAGCGTCGTGGAAATTAAATTGAAATAAGGTTAGTAACAGTGGTTATTTTCATGACATAATTTGATGACAGCGACAAACAGGTGTTGTGGTGTTTACATATCTTTGTTAAGTTTCACATCATCCAGGCATTCAATGTTTCATCTTAAAATGTTTCTCAAATATTTTTAATAAACTGGTGTTTCAGGTCCAACTTCAAATATATGTACCGCCCTTATGATTCAATTTGGACCATAAGGCATATATGTAGCTTCTTTTTCGTGAACAACCAGCAGCCGAAATTTGTAGGTCTAATTTAGAAACATCCCGTATTCTGTTGAATTTTACTGTAAACGAGTTTCATTTGTTTCTGTGATAGTGGTAAGTGTTTCTTGTGGCCGCGCAAAATTATTAACACCGACAAATTAAATATCTCAAATAGTAGAACATGAAAAAACCAATCAAGGGTTCGAGGAGGGTCGTGTCCCTTGGCTGAAGGGATTCAACAAAACTTTTTTCTCAGAGTAAATAACTGCTACCAATAAGATTGACAATTACAGTTTGTTGACCCCTATGCATGTTAAGCGTTGTACTGATACTAGACAGTTGTTGTACCGCCTAAAACGATATATTTATCTGTGACAGAAAGGGCTAACCTAGCAAAACCATTCATATATACCGGCTCTTATCCAGTCTCAAGAGCAAAAGAAACATGAACTCCTCCAGTCAGCGTCTGTCATCTGACTTTCCGGCATGCAGCCGAGCCAATAGGGAACGTTTCGCAGCACGAATTAGCCAATCAGACGCCAGACACAAGGCTTGTGCCAGAGCAATGCGCAGCCAGTCAGCGGACGAGTACGCCCACACCAAAGGAACCGCCACTCCAGTTCACCTCTGTGTACTTATAGTCTATTCACGTATCTTCACACTTTGTAAATCAAACCTTCGTAAAACCACCCCATGTATGATGCGTTCAAATTTTTCCTAAATATTTCACGTATTTCAAGTGTTTTATACTTGTGCTATCATAAAAGTACCTTATTTTTTTAGTTAAATTGAACTTTTACTTCTATTATATCTTTAAATTATAATATTTCATTTAATGGATATGAATAAAATCTGGGAAGAAATAGATGTGTTGGTAACGCTAGAAATAAATAAATCTTATCAAAAGAAATGCTACATTGAATGCACACGCATCTGGCGCGTTGTCCCTTTGGTGTAATTTTCTGTGCATTGTTATGCNAAAAGAAATGCTACATTGAATGCACACGCATCTGGCGCGTTGTCCCTTTGGTGTAATTTTCTGTGCATTGTTATGCTTTTTTTGCATGAGGCGGAGGAGTATCCTAAAAGTAGAACTTTAGCAGGGCTTCAGAAAAGTTGGAAATAACCGTGAACAGCCTATACCTATTATTTGGTGTAAACATGTTGACAAAAATTATCTTCAAGGAAAATCATTCACTTTTAACTTATTTATTGGGTAGATTTGGATTCGTGTTCACCCAGAGAGTATTTAAGATTTATTTGTTGAATATATAGTATGTCTGGCATATGCTTTTGTAATTGCCATGGTTTTATCATTTCTTGTTTGAGGCATGGCGGAGGAGTAAGGATGTGACCACTCCTGCCTGACCCTGGTTTTGCTGTGTGTGTAACGGTTTATTCTGCGACACTAACTTACGCCTAAAGATGTGAAGGAACTGTTACGTTGGAACTAATGTGTGGTTGCGTGACAGTTGCAGCTGAGAGTAGTGTTGTAGGGAAGTTGTTGGAGGTTGCAGTGCGTGTGACGGGTTGTTGTCCGTGTGTTGCAGACTCCCTGCAGCCGCCTCGCTTCATCGTGGAGCCGTCGTCGTCCAGCAGCATCGTGGCGGAGGGCGGCACCAAGATCCTGCAGTGCCACGCGCAAGGTAACTGCTGCTGCTACTCCTAGCATTACACTAGTGTTGCCAACTTTTTTTTTTTTTTAGAGAAAATTTGTAATTTAATACACAAAAGTCACCAGAAAACCATCAGATTGTAATGTTAGTCCATTTCAAATTAAATCGAAACAAAATATTCAAAATATAGTTGTTTTCGCAGCTTGAAATATTATTTATTGTTGCTCGTTACAGTTGCATCACCGCGCGTGTGTGTACGCGCGTGTTAAACCACTTTCAAAATTAAAATTATTGAAATTTTGATATTAATATATTAATTTCATCAGCGATATTTTAATAATAAATTCACTAGAAATACGTACAAACGCACAGGACTCTCAAGCTATATAATCTGTTACCTTCAGTTTGCAGTGTATACGCTCCCAAAACCTCGCTCAAATCGGGGCCAAACAGTATCGTTATTCCTGCGAGAGACAGCCCACACGACTAAAGATATACATCACATGCAATAAAACATGCAGTAGGCCTATGCATTTCAATATATTCCCATGTTCTCTCGTGCATAATATATTCCGAGGAGGTAAACAATCCTGAAGACAAAAAAGTGTTATAATCTGATAACAGGGAAAAAAATCTTTCTTCCTTCAGATCACCAGATGTCACCTGATGTTTACAGAAATTACTAACTTTCGACCTGTCGTAAATACACTGAAGAGCCAAAAAAAAAAAAAAAAAAAAAAAAAAAAAA
>NQII01001759.1:179269-193114 GCA_002778355.1 Clitarchus hookeri | reverse complement strand
CTGCCTAATATCGTGTAGGGCCCCCGCGAGCACGCAGAAGTGCCGCAAGACGACGTGGCATGGGCTCGACTAATGTCTGAAGGTATGCAGGGGGCATTTCACACCATGCATCATGCAGGGCAGTCCACAAATCCATAGGAGTGCGAGACGATGGAGATCTCTTCTGAACAGCACGTTGGAAGGCATCCCAGATATGCTCAATAATGTTCATGTCTGTTGATTTAGGTGGCCAATGGAAGTGTCTAAGGCCAGAAGAGTCTTCCTGGAGCCACTCGGTAGCAACTCTCGACGTGTGGGGTGTCGCATTGTCCTGCTGGAATTGTCCACGTCCGTCGGAATGCACAATGGACATGAATGGGTGCAGGTGTTCGGACAGGATGCCTACGTATCTGTCACCTGTCAGAGTCGTATCTGGACATATCAGGGGTCCCATTTCACGCCAACTGCACACGCCCCATACCATGACAGAGCCTCCACCAGCTTGAACAGTCCCCTATTGACATGTAGGGTCCATGGATTCATGAGGATGTCTCCATACCCTTACACGTCCATCCACCCGATACAATTGGAAACGACACTCGTCGGACCAGGGAGCCTATTCTAAGTTTTCGTCCCGACGAAAGAAAGTTGTTATCGAAACAATTTCTCGTTCCAGCCTACTATTTGGTATTCTTAGTTTTTAAACGACGGTAGTTTGACGTCACGAGTCGGCGGGGACGAAACAACTGCTCACGAGCAGTCGGCAGGCTAGAATTTCGTAGTTAACCAATATGGCGGGCGTCGGTATTAAATGTGGCCGTGTATTTCAATGACACGGAAATAAATATTGTGTGGCATAAAGTCAGTGCAGCACGTGTTTGTGTTGCATGGAGTTATAATTTTCCTACGCATACATTTACGATACGAATAAGCATGAAAAGATTGGGTATAACTATTACAAACTTGCATCACACACGTCCGTCCTTCTTAAACATTGTGCATAACATGATACAGACTATTTTAGGCGTGGCATGTTATTACAAGCGCGTAAATGTACGAATACACAATTGTAAATATTTAACCAATTAACTCCTATTATTTTAGGCTGTTCATTTCTAGATATACATTTATTCGTCCCTTACATATCATGTTCCCTGTGGGCGAGTGGTTAAGTTACGTGCTTCGCAACATACACGTGTCCATATTTAGAGATCGAAACTCCCTCACTTCTCAAAATTTTTTTTTTTACTATGTGAAATAGAATTAATGTTATTATATGTGGTAACAACATTTTTTTAAAAGGGCAAGCTTATAAGCTGTGTGCATTTGTATTTTGTCACATAATAGCCTACAGTTTGGAATGTTATTTTTAAAATTGAAGGATAACATTTTATAGGTAAGNAAATTGAAGGATAACATTTGATAGGTAGGTCTTATGTACTTTAACTAAAACGGATCGTGATTAACGTTAAATATTACGAATATGAATATATTCTGCAACAAAATGACAATTCCTTGCATTGATTCCAGAAAGAAGAGACTAATAAATTCCACATCATTTAATAATTTTAAAACTAACTTTGAAGTCAAAATGAATAACACAAATACATTCAAAATCTACGTATTCTCCTTCTGTACAAAATAAATATTTTCTGCGCTGAAAGATTATCGGCGTTTTAAAAACCATAGGCTTATATGTGGTAAAAAGGGAGGGAAGGTTATTTAATTCACACCAAATTCAATGCATGTCGCGTAAGATATTAGCAATACTGCAATAATATATCAACCAGAGAACGCCAGTGGCTCAGTCAATGTTACTTATTTTATATTTATTCGAAATTATCACCTTCCATGGCTCCACAGTACACTTCAGCGGACACCAAGGTTAGGAATATTAATATAATCGTTTTAAGATGTGTACATTTCTTTGTTATTCAGGACAGCGTGAAATCTATATTTAAAATCTGCTAACTTTTCTTTACTTAACCCTGGCGAAATATTTTCTTTTCCACAAACACAAATGATTTGCTAAACACCCGGGCCACGTCTTTAATAAGTAAACATCTATATCTCACGAAGGTAAAAAAAAAAAAAGCAGTTCAACATGGCCACCAACCACAGTTTCTCACACTCCCCACAAAACCAAAGAAAACTATACACTATTATTTTCTTATAAAATACATATTTCTAATGATATATTATTTTTAACGATCTAAAAATATAAGGCTTACTATTCGTGTCTTTAAGTAATGCTTTTTAAACAGATTTGAGCAATTTTAAAAACGAGTACTTCTAGTAATATTTCGTTTGTACGTTGTCGACCATGCGCAGAGACACTAACGCTCGTCTAGCTTGGAGTGGGGAGAGTCGGTAAGCCGAAGATGCCCGAATGTGCTTGCCTTCGAAACGACTCCGTACTCTGAATACCAATTTCATGACGACTTGGTTTTCGTCGGCTGAGAGAGAGTGGGTTCGTGGTGACGTGGGCCGTTCCCGACGAAACTTAGAATAACCCCCCAGGCAACGTGTTTCCAGTGATCAACAGTCCATTGGCGGTGTTGACGGGCCCAGGCGAGGCGTAAAGCTTCGTGTCGTGCAGTCAACAACAGTACACGAATGGGTCTTCGGCTCGGAAAGCCCATATCAATGATGGCCCGTTGAATAATCCGCACGCTGACACTTGTTGATGCCCCAGCATTGAAATCTGCACGAATTTGAGAAAGGTTTGCACGTCTGTCACGTTTAATGATTCTCGTCAGTCGTCGTTTCTCCCGTTCGTTCACGATCTTTTTCCGGCAGCNTCTGTCACGTTTAATGATTCTCGTCAGTCGTCGTTTCTCCCGTTCGTTCACGATCTTTTTCCGGCAGCAGCGATGTCGAAGATTTGATATTTTACCAGATTCCCGATATCCATGGTACACTCGTGAAATGGCCTTACGCGAAAATCCAAATTTTATCGCTACGTCGGAGATGATATGTCCCATCTNCCATGGTACACTCGTGAAATGGCCTTACGCGAAAATCCAAATTTTATCGCTACGTCGGAGATGATATGTCCCATCTTTCGTGCGCCGACTATAACACCACGTTCAAACTCACTTAAATCTTGATAACCTGGCATTGTAGCAGCAGTAACCGANCCATGGTACACTCGTGAAATGGCCTTACGCGAAAATCCAAATTTTATCGCTACGTCGGAGATGATATGTCCCATCTCTCGTGCGCCGGCTATAACACCACGCTCAAACTCACTTAAATCTTGATAACCTGGCATTGTAGCAGCAGTAACCGATCTAGCTGCCGACCGCATCGCGTTACTCTGATTGGTTCCATACCTCTGTTATTTGCATACGCACGCCTATACCAGTTTTTTTNATACCTCTGTTATTTGCATACGCACGCCTATACCAGTTTTTTTTGGCTCTCCAGTGTATGAAGTTTAGCCACCAGAACATCTGAAATCACCAAGCTGGCAACTCTGGTTGGAGGCGTTGTACTTGAAGGCGGTCGTTTACCGACTGCGCTGTAGCTCCTCACGTTTACGATAGGATTATACATCCTGGACACGTCGTAGCTCTGTACGCGAATCGCATGCGGAACTGCCGTCGGCCAGATGAGGAAACTGCTCCTCACTCAGACGACAGCCAATGACGAAGAGAAAACAGCGGGACATGTACGTTATTCACTGGTACCTGACAAACTTTCAAATTTCTCCCGTGATACGTGATGGCAGGTGATATTGATGATACCGAAGTTACATATTCGTATCAGAAACATATCACATACTCATTCGTACCGTAGTGTCACTGTTTCTCACTGTTGCGATATACGAAATGCAGAAATGGCGATGTTTNGTAGTGTCACTATTTCTCACTGTTGCGATATACGAAATGCAGAAATGGCGATGTTTATTTTGGTTTATTGTAGTCGTCCGTTGTGAGGAGCTGGGCCAGTGGGAATTTCGCCATTGTAACAGTGAAATCCCGTTATTCGCCTTCCCAGAATAACGCTGTGTCGAAGTACATGATCCGGTCGATGACGTACAAGAAAGTGCTACAATACAGTATTGTGGCTAATTTTATAACGAGAAAAGTATTTGTTGCCATAAATTCACTGTCCTATTTGCAATTCCAAAACTCACCCCCCCCCCATACCCCTACTTCCGGTATGTTCGGGGGAATTGAATTACTACCAATCGATGATTCATTTTGGGTATAGTTATCACAATTTTTTTCGCGAACCCCCGATCTCGTGTTGTTGCCCAGAAAAAGGGGCGAAACGGGTGCTACGAATCATCTGTTTATATATATATATATACATATATCTGTGTTGCCACTATCTTAATCTGTACTTTATTTAAAACTACGTTAAAACAAACCCATTTTCCTTCAATCGCTGTTAACAGTGTTGTATCTCAAAAAATTAATTATTTTATAATTGTACCAAACATTGTTCAACTCGCACCCATTATATGTGATAACATTTTCCTAGAATAAAAATAATTACGCTTAATATTTTTTGAATAATTTGATGGCAAATACAAAATTCTTCTGTTTTGTTGCAGCTATAATAACAAATACTAAGTTGTACAGATTACATTTTTTTTTACAAAGTATACTAATCCCACGGGTTACTATGTGACACGTATGTAATCACCAAATAACATGCCATATATATAAATTTTAAATTTTAAGAAATGTTTACATATTTTTAACATTTTTAAAAATGTGGAAAATATGTCAAGCAGTAGTAGCCCACGGCGTTAGTTTATGTTGTAAACTTTTTCATCTGTACAACCTAGTTAGTATTTGTTATTGCGGCTGCAACAAAACAGAAGAATTTTGAATTTGACATCAAGTTATTATAAAAATATAAAGTGTAAAATTTTTCTTTGAGAAAAATGTCTTTACATACAATGCGTACGAGTTGAACAATGTGTGGTACAATTATAAAATTATTATTACATGTCGTTGGTCTGCGCCACTGACCTTGGCCCGCCCTGCGCGAGCGGGCGGAAGAGGACACAGTAGTTATATGATAGCACGGCGGCAAGTCAAGGGAATTTTTTGAATGACAAGCGAGTGATAATACTACCAGCGTTTTGAGTTATGAAGGCATTCTGCCGTGATAACCCTTTGGCGGCTCGCCGCTCGGCGGATAGGATTTCTGCGTTTATCTGAAGAGTGCTTTGGTTTACTGACCTCGTTTCTCTCAGAGTGACTCGGGGTNGGCGGATAGGATTTCTGCGTTTATCTGAAGAGTGCTTTGGTTTACTGACCTCGTTTCTCTCAGAGTGACTCGGGGTGCGTTGAACCTTCCAGATGGTCAGGGCGACTTTCGGGTCCCCTGGCCGCGCGTTGATGAGTTGTTGAATGGATGAGTTTCAGCGATAGAAGACCAGCGAGAAGAGAAGCGCGCGGTAAGTGACCAGCAGGTGGGAAATCTGCGACTGCGAGCATCATAGCAGTGANAGACCAGCGAGAAGAGAAGCGCGCGGTAAGTGACCAGCAGGTGGGAAATCTGCGACTGCGAGCATCATAGCAGTGAGGAGTACGACTGCAGGCTGGACTATTGGACTGGATGCATGAGTGGAAGACATTACAAACTATGGTAACAGATAGACTGAAAGTGTGTTAATAACGAGTATGAGTTAATTGACAATAACCAAACATAGGCATAAAGAAGGATAATAATTAGAGTTGAAATATACATTAAATATTGCGCTCACTGTGAAATAAATAGAGTAATAGTGGAAACAAATAGTTTACTGCTGTCAATAATAGCTGTGTAAATAAATTAAAAATAAAATTTAGTTATTTTATTTTTATTTAGGCCTCCATCCCTCACGAACTCAGATAAGCCCCCCAGGCATCTAGCAACAATATTAATTTTTTGGGGTCCGGCACCCTTAACTTTATTGAATGTAAGTAAGGCAAAAGGGTTTTCGTCCAATTAAAATCAGAGTGTTTATCTTTCTTTATACTTCAATTTTAGAAATGCATATTTAACCGTGGACGAGGAATGGAATAATACGTATTACGGGAATCAGTTGGGGCTTAAAAAAAATTGCTATCGAAGAAACTGTTGAGTCGTCCCGAAATACGTTTATAACTGGGGCAAACTTAACTGGGTTAGGGTATATAACTCTTCTCCTTCCTCATGGTCAAACCTATTCCTCTTGTTATGTCGTCGCTGTTTTCCTTTTTAGCTTCTCTCTTCTCTCTGGCCTTGACGCCTGACGTCTGCGCCACATTCATTCCTCGCCTTTGCTCCGCCTTCCAGTCCTCCTGCAGTGAACAAATGAAATTATCCTCGAATTATGTGGGCTAATTTCCGTACGTGCCCTACGGACGGCACTCGCCTGTTTTGTAATGAAATCTCGCGGGGATTTATATTTGTGGCCGCAGTTTTCCCCTGTTCCTCCCAGTACGCAAAGAGACTGGGCTGAGGTTCGCTTGCAGGTCGCACGCTAGTGAGAGTGCGAGGCTTTTATTTGGACGGGTTTATGATGAAGCAATAAGTGCGCATACCATGGCGTGACTAGTATATCAACTGTCTTACAGTAGTAAATTACGTCTTCATTCCTTTTGTTACTCCTCTTGTGCAAAGAGGTTAACGAGACCCCATTGCAGTCAGTCGTAATTGAATCCACGACAATTTCCGTGCTCGAATCAGGTAGAGTAAACGCACCGTGTTTATGAATAAAGTTTTCAGATTGATTTTAAGCTCACCTCTACCTCGGTCCCCATTGACGTACTAGGCTTTAATATAGATTTCATTAAAAGAAAAGCCGACCTCTCTTGGCGCGGTCGGTTGTTGCGCCGCCGGTCTGGGGTGTGTGAAGTTCTGGGTTCGAATCCTGGATGAGGCATGGGTGTTAGCTTAAGTTAAGTCATAATTTAGTTTGTAAACCGTCCCCTGATAAGCCGTTAGGCATAACAGCTGGGGACGTTAACAAACCCTTTCCAATTCAATTCATTAAAAGGAAAGGGGTATGTTTTGGGACCATGATCGACGTCGTTGGTCAGGAATGCAAGAGCGTGACGTAGGGACGAGGAAGGAAGGACTCTGAGAAAACAGGTGTTACAAATGAATGAAATACAAAAGTTTAATAAATAATCTGAAATAATTATTTCTACTCAGAGTAAAGTGCCTGTTCATGTAGGATAAGTTGAGACGAGCAGCCATGTCTGAACTTCACCGCATCTACATTAAAAAAATATACTGCAAAGTCACCACAAGTACACACAAAGAACTTATTTGTAAATTTACCATATCAGTGTATACGTAGTGACAAAGCGCGAATAGTAAAATATTTTCCCATACATGCATGGTAACGTTTCTACAGTTGCTCAGGAAAGAGTCAAATGCGTATGGAAGCCCCCTCCCCAACTTAGCATAGTAGAAATATTGCTAAACTTTCTCATATTTTCAGTCTGACACGCAGTACTTTTAACATAAACTGTATAAGTTAAAAACTTCCATTACAGTTTAGGAATTTTGCCAGAAATATATTTACAGTGTAGTTACAACTTACTGGATGTAAAATTAAAATGTAAATTTTATTTGGTTGCCNATATTTTCAGTCTGACACGCAGTACTTTTAACATAAACTGTATAAGTTAAAAACTTCCATTACAGTTTAGGAATTTTACCAGAAATATATTTACAGTGTAGTTACAACTTACTGGATGTAAAATTAAAATGTAAATTTTATTTGGTTGCCAAATTGATGGTCTAAGTTCAAATTGTCAACGCTGCAAAATTCAGAAGTTAGAGATGGCACTTAATATTTGGTTGCTTGAAGTTGAACACTGTTGAAAGGCGTACTTAGTTTATTTTATGGCGGTAATCCTTCATCACATATAAACGTTAATATTATATGGTTGTAGACCATGTAACTTATCTGCATTCGTCGATCAAGTGACATAACGAAATAGTTGTAAATTTGTTTCTGTATTACATACGAAACAGCAAGAAAAAAATTCCACTTGCAACTAAATCAAACATTACACTTTCCATAAGACTAACGTGGAAGCAGTCAGTATTTACTTTAAAATACACGCTCTTTTAGGAGGGTGTAAAAAGTGTTCAGTTTGGAGTGTACTACTCGTGTGCCCTCGTCCTTTACAGTAATTTTCTCTCTCTACTTTCATCCTGCTTCCCTTGACGATCCTCCCACACGCACTTCGTTATTAGTAATACATCCATTAACGACCCGGCACGTGGTCTAATACACAAACTGCTTCACCCTTGCTATTATAGGATTAGTTGGGCTTGTGTTGTGTACGGTTCGAGTCGTAAGTCTGCGGCGTGTGCAGTGCGTCCGCAGTGGACGCTGTATCGGAAAGTGTTAAAGGTTCAAACAGAGAAGTATCCGGGGTCGCTATAATCAGGCAGACACACGCGAGATACAAGTAACTTCGTTAGTAATAATCAAGCCCGCGGCCTCGTTGAGAGCCGGATAACACCCCGCCGACGCCACAAGGCGGCGTTGTAGCTGGTGTGGTGCCCTGTGTACATCCCAGGCTAAAACCAGACTTTAATGTCCCCTGGGCTCACGAGGGGTTGGCGATGCCGAGCTTTCAGATGTTTATGTCGTGCGCGGCGTTTGGCGCTCGACGTGGGATGTGGTGGCTGGCCGACGTTCAGGGGAGAGATGCAAGCCGTCGTTGATTTACCGCTTTTTAAACAATAACACTTGTATAGTGCAGTTTGTGTGTTGTTATTAAAAGTGTTTCGGCTCTATCCCTTTTTTCAGGAACATGTTCTTGCAGTTATTTATTATGTTCCATCTCAACCCTCACAGTGTCATAACTGCTCCGTGGTTAATTAAGTATTTTTAAAAGCTGGAAATATTTTTGCGGAAACAGTTACTGGCGTGATCCCTGTGAAGTTGGCATAGGCATAGTGAAAGTATGTAGTTCCATAGGTTAACGTCGTTTTAAAATTGATGCGTTTAAATTTGTGAATTCCGAATTGATTTAAAATAGTTTCGGGTGGTTTTATGCACATGGGAGTAAGAATAAACATATTAACAACATTGTTCCTAAAAATGTCTCATTTACTCTTGATCTCGGTGCATGATTAAAGTTGTTGGGTCCATGGAAATGCTAATTTTACTTCTGGCAGAAGGATACGAAAACATACAGGAAGGTAGATCCTAAGATAGGACTTTCAAAACTGCCCAANAACCACCACCAGTTGTGATATGGTTGTCGTTGTAAGTAGTTGAGTCTATTGTAATTTAAAAAAAAAACTATAAAAAAAATTAAATGTACATTTCTTTCAGGACAGAAATTAAAGTCGATACGTTGTTGCCAGTTTACAAAGTTGGTTATTGAAACATATATGTAGTCGTTTTGAAAAGTTTCAATGTCAACAAAAATCGCTGTAAGTAGCCCTCTCTTTACGGTATTTATTCTTCTGTAAAACAGTGTTTTCAACTATAGCGACAATGCTGTATCTTTTCTCAACATATCGTTATATTAAAACCCTATAGTTTACGCAAAACATTTCAAACCGTTTTTGAATCACGTGTTTTATAGCAAACCTATGAAACGCACTTCGTGCGCCAGCCAGGGAGAATCCTGAAGTAAATGGACGTTGTTATTACTGCAATTACAACTGCAACCCGGCAATGCGGCAGGATAGGGAAGTTGACCGCTATTTGCGGCGGTGTTTCAGCTGCTTTGTTGGCATTCGTGCGTTCTCATCCGATACCTGCTACCACGGCCGGCACGGGGTATTCTTAGCGCTGGAAATCGATATTGCTACCAATCACGGCAGTCGCGGATTAATTTCCGTATTAGGGCCACTCCAATATCCGATACTGCCGTTCCCTGCGAATACGTATAGCACGTCCGGTTTGCACGCACAGTCAGAACTTGGTTTGGCTTAATTCTTTCTGTTAGGTAACAGCAGGCCGTTCTTCATCCTCCACCACCGAGCCAGCCGAACTGCTACGAGTCATCGAGGCAGTGTTGTTACGTACGAGTCACTGGTGACTTTGCCTAGTTGCGGGGAAAACACTTTATCAGTTAATTGAAAATGTTTCTGTTTGGTTTCTTATCTATACATTTATGCGAATCGCCCTCCATGCAGTTACTTCTGTAATCACAGTTAAATAAAGAGACTTTCAGTAATATGAACATATATCTTGAATGTGTACGATAATTGAGATCGTGTCATATTCATAAGCTGACATGCGACGGATCGCTTGGTGGGAAAATACTCTCACCCCTCTCCGGCCTCCCAGAAAGTACCCTTCTTAACAAAAGCCTCGTACCCGGCGACATATGTATGTAGCATCCCCCAACATAGAGCACTATTTTATACTACATTTAAATTTATATTTCTTATTAGTATACTTCATTGGTATTCATTTTTTTCTAATGACGTTATAACTAATAAAGAAAATTAAATCATGCTCTCCCGTGGGACCTCAGTGGCGTGGGAGAAAGAAGAAAGATTGGGGGTGCCAACGTAGAGAAAATACGACGTAGAGAGCGCATATCTGCTGCACAATAACCGGTCTCCACGACCCAACATTAAATTGATATTTTTTTCTTCGCTTATAGCGCTAGCAAGGCTAGAGCACTGTTTTTGAAAAACGTGTTTTGATATTTCTGACTGTGACTGAGTTTGAGTGTAAGTTAATTGCATTGAAGTTAAGAATAATTTTATATAAAGTCAGAGATTTGATGGGGAGCGGAATGTGAATAAACGTCCACGTATCTTGTCTGACCACGTGATTTTGACAGTTCTGATGGCGATGGACGAGACAAGTGTTGGCGACATGCGCAGAAGAAAGAACTGAAGTGTACATAATGTGCAGCTACGCAAGTCCTCCGTGGAGCACGTGGACTAACGAACAACGCGTCCAACACCCTGGCGACTTGTCCCTGTCGTCTGCGCTCACCGCCAACTGTTTATAAACTACGTTCTCAATTTAATATAAAATGTTTTGCTATAGCCCATTCCCAGTTACTTCCAACTTTTCTGAACCCTGTCAAAGGTATTTCCAGGATATTCCTCCGCCTCATGTTACTTATATAGGCTGTTCGCGGTAAACTGAGCACTTTCAAAGCCCTGATTAATGTCTACTTGTATGCACGTTGTGTATTCTTCCCTCATTATATAAAAATAACATTTCCCATGGGTCTCATCACTTTATTCATGCGTCAAGCAAAACTGTGAAATTATTAGAAAAGTAAATATTTTACAAATTACTTATTTTTACACTTTTTTGCATTAAAAAAATAAACTACTTTTCCTCAATCGTTACCAACTACTGGGTGCTTGTCACTCAGTGCGCCCGTTAAAATATATGTGGGCAGGAGCAGTGACTTTTTTCTAAGGTTGAATTGAAAAGTGCTCACTTTATCGCGAACAGCCTTTATGTGACCGCATGACACAAACATAACGTCTAGAATTGTGTGGTGCATTTATGCTAGGAAGATTTTTCAAGAAGGCCAGAAGTATAATCAACCTCACTAGAAGTCAAGCTATTCTATGGACTGACTCCACGATAGTTCTGGCCTGGCTGTCAGCATCCTGTACAAAATGGAAGACATTCTTGGTTAACATGGTGTTAAAAATTCAAGACAGCACATCAATGGCTGAGTGGAGACATATATCCTCAAGAGAGAACCCTGCTGATACAATTTTGCGAGGAGCTGGTCCAGATCAGATTATTGAAAACACTTTTTGGTGGCATGGTCCATCATGGCTTTCAGACTCCTTCATACCATGGCCTACAAGTACACAGCCTATCATTCAAGATGTACCTGAAGAATGTAAATTTAAAATCAGCCTTATCATGACCACGCCAGATTATATCATAAAGAAATTTTCCAAGCTAACCAGGCTGCAAAGGGTGATAGCATATTGTTTCAGGTTTTCACATAACTAAGTTACCACATTTATTGCGGAAGACTGGTCCACTTGAACTGGAAGAACTACAGGAATCATTACATGCATGTGTCAGAATAGCCCAGTTGCAAGAATATCCCAAGTGAAATTCATCCCTGAGCAATGGCCAGAATATATCCAGCAAGAGCAAACTCAAGTGCCTGAATTCATTTTTGTGCAAGGCCCAACTGTTGCGCATTGGCAGCTGGCTCCAGAACTCGAAGCTTCCTTTTGAACAGAAACATCAAGTAATTTTGCCTCCCATCACGTAACACAGTTGGTTATCGAAAGGGAATATCTGCGGCTGCTTCAGTCTAATCCTCAGCTGATACTTTTTTCATTACTACAAACATTTTGGATTGTAAAGGGAAGAGCTTCTATTCGAAGCATCCCTCCTCACTGTTTTGTTTGTAAAAAAATTGAAGTCAGAAACCTCGCAGCAGCTCATGGGCCAGTTGCCTCACATTCGAGTCAATTCAGCAAGACCTTTTCTTAACTATGAAGTGGATTATACTGGATCCATCTACATAAAATCGGGAACATGTAAGAGCAAGACTCAGATTAAATGCTACATTGTGATCTTCATTTATATGGCTTCACAGGCAGTCCACTTAGAAGTTGTGAGTGATATGTCCACTGAAGCATTTATGGTAGCTGTGAAGAGGTTTGTGTCACGACGAGGTCGGTGTGATAACATCTACAGTGACAATGGAAGCAATTTCGTTGGAGCTCAGAAAGAACTGCAATAGTTGTATATTCTTTTCAAGAATGGAAATTACCAGGCCTGTCTTCTTGGCTACGTCACACAGGAAGGAATAAAGTGGCACTTCATTCCTCCTGGAGCACCACACTTTGGAGACCACATGTTTGACGTATGAAGAGCTCGTCACATTGGTGACCCAAATCGAAGCTCTCCTAAATTCCAGATCCCTTGTTACACACTCTAATGATCCTATTGACCCCACAGCTGGACATTTCCTAATTTGCACTGCTATTACAAATATCCCTGAACCAGATTTAGGAGATGGTAAACTTGGTTTGCTCTCATGATGGCAACTATTTCAACAGAAACTAGAACAGTTTTGACACAGATGGTCCAAGCAGTACTTGAACCATCTTCAACAGAGGGTCAAATTGACATCATCTTCTGCAAACATAAAGGCTGGCGAATTAGTGATGCTGAAAGAAGACAGTGTACCACCATTATGCTGGCGAATGGGAGTCATCAAAGAGGTCCATTCAGGAACTGATGGTCCGGTACGAGTAGCTACTGTACGGACCTTTACTGGATCCTACAAGAGACCTGTTACGAAGTAATGTCCTCTTCCAGTGAATTAATGGCGGTGATAAAACAGTTTTACTATGTACTGAACTAAGTACGAATTATGATGATTACCTATTACTTATGCATAATGACATAGATCTTACTCAAATGCACAACTGGCTAGTTGTGTATGTATTTATTATATCATTGTGTGTCAGTATTATCATTGGTAGTCATAAGTTGTGGTGCATAGCATCTAGCAATTAACACATCCAAAAAGTACGTAGCGTCTTTTTGTTAATGCTTAGTGGCATAGACTATACGATGCCTGGGGTTTGAGGGTAAAACACAAAAGGACTTCATCACGACTTCGTAGTTTTGGAACAGGTTTATTCAACGGGACTTTAACTTATACCTTCCCGGCACTGTTGCGGGAATTTACACATACTTTCTGCCGAGGATTTTCTCACACATTAACACCCTGCGAGTTCAAGGCCTGAATGGCTGGTTACAGTGTTCAAAGTTCTGGTTACATTTCTGACGCTGTAGGGGCATTAGGTGTCAGGACAGGTCCCTGAGTGACGACGGGGTTACTTATCTGTACATGTTGCGCGGTAGTTGTTCCGGCAGTTGGTGGTCTGGTGAGCTGGATGGTCCTGGTAAAGGCCCTCTGTGGTTGGTCTGTTGCA
>NQII01001759.1:125222-168350 GCA_002778355.1 Clitarchus hookeri | reverse complement strand
AAAAAAAATTGTTTGGGGGTGGCCACCCTTATTACTTAGGGGTGTAAAAATAGATATAAATCGATTCTCAGACCTACCGAGTATACATAAAAAATTTCATAAAAATCGGTCCAGCCGTTTCGGAGGAGTTCAGTGACTAACACTGTGACGGGAGAATTTTATATATTAGATAATACATGCCCCATGTTATAATTCAAGGTACTTGTGTTTTGTGTATATAAACCATCTCTCTCTCTCTCTCTCTCTTTCTCTACAGAGAATAATGTCACCTTTACTATACTGACAACTTTCCCCTCCCTCTACAGTTCATATATATTAATGTTACCTTTAACATAATGGTATCAGTTAATAAAAACACGTACATGTTGTATTTAGTGGCACCTTCTGTATACAGGTACTTGCATTTCGCGTATGAATGTTACCTCACTCCAGACAGATAATGTTAAATAAAGAACACATATTGGGTATGGTTACAAATATATACATTTATTGATGAACGTATATTTTTTTTACAGTGAATTACCAGTACACACTTCTCTCCACATACATTCACTTATTATTTTTACAAAACTGCTTTACACTTATACTGAAATGACAACCTAATGGAGCGTGTGTGTGTGTGTGATTACACATTACACGCCCGTCTGCTGGCGACTCGGTGACGTCTCGCCGCACCGACAGCGACACAGTCGACGTGGCGACGTCTGGGACCGCCCTCTTACGCCCTGGTGTTGATGATGAAGGCGTCACGGGCATGGCAGCTGGGTAGCCCCATCGTCGACAGGGGACGCTGCTCCTGCTGGCTTTGGTACCACATCCTGGGCGGGGGCGGGGTACACTGCAGCCGCCACATAGCCAGGCATGTGGAACGCCACTGTCATGCAGACATGAGGTGGCAAAGACTTCATCCTCAGTGCAGGGCAGTGGCGTGTCGTCCTGCATGTAGAGAGGTATGTCGTACACCCAATCAGTTGCTGACCGGGCTCGTACAACACAGGCTCGTGTGCCAACAGACAGTGCACGACACTATCACACTCCTCAGTATATGTCCGCTGCATGTCGCCGGTCTTGTATGTATACGTCATGATACTGTAACCCGGAGTCACACTGGTATTGAAGGTATGTCCCGGGTGGAAAGTTGCCATCCTTTCTGCCAGACTGCTATTGCTGCCGACGGGCTGGATATGGGGCTCGTTATGGTTCACCAACGTGTGTAGTGGTGGGGGTGTAACGTCACTGCTATGTAAAAACCTTGACCAATAGTTCCAGAACGTGTGCAAAAAGGGCACAGATAGCCTCCATACGCCGGCACAGGCTGCGACTTGCCAGTTTGTCCTTGACTGTCGAGCTGTCCGTGTCCATATTCGAGGCTTCGACGTCCATGATGTACTGCTCACATACGTAAGTTAATTAATCTATTTAATTATATACAGAGCAGACCTTGGCCACGCAGAGTAGGATGCATTTGTTTCCACAGTCTTCCAGCGTAGTGGTATGTACATGTGCCCTGTACACTCTTCGGTCCACCAACAGATTGCGTCATTGTCTACATCGCGTAGGACAAAGTCCACTTTCTTGTTCTCGTGATGCAATTCGGTAATACCTTCAAATTCTGCTTGTACTGCAAGAATGTGTCAACTTGCGGTTAGCTGGTAATTTGGTCGGAGATTAGCGATGGCACATCTATCGTACTTGTAGCCTGGCAGAATCTGGCTGTAGAAATTATCCCATGCGTTATGATATCCCCACATATGATTTTCACGATTACATACCTGTATTTGCTTATGTTCCAACACTGGTTTAAATACCACTCGTCTATTTATGTCCGTGACGGTGTGCTCACATTACTATAGCCAAGTAAACTTCGCACATTAGCTGAGAATACATTGTCTTCCACGTAACCACTCCACGCTTCATGATGGTCGTGTGCTATTCGCCCAAACGGGTCTCAGTCCAACGGGTAATTACATCGCTGGTGGGATGGTACACCTCATATGCAATTGACTGCTCAACCCACACCTGGCATATTCTCTTCGTTTGCACGAGCCAGCATATCGATGATGGTGCAAGGCAGCTTCGTGTCCGTTCGCAGGTAATACACGGGACACGCAACAAAGCTGCGTGGCGTCGGGTATAGGGCTAAAAATTTCTCTTAGCTTTCAACGTTTTGGCTCAACCAGTGTTCGAGTCTGCTGCAGCTTTCCACTTGCTGAGGCATTCCAGGAGGTTTGAAGTGAGCACGTTGGTACCCAGTCGTAATATCACCGTACTTGGTCATGTCCAGCGAGTTAAATGCAGTGTACATGTTTGGAGAGCTAGAGTTCTACTGAGGTAAGAGAGAGAGAGACTATCTATTTTCTTCCTATGTACACCCACTTTATGAGGATTCCAGTAGGTGCATTGTCTTGCCGTTACCTATATGCTTGATGCCACCATGAGCTACGTGCACCATAGTCTCGTTAAGCAGTTTCATGTCAGTCTCAGAGATCAGTTGAATATAGTGTGTAGATAAACATATCCGAAACTCTGCTTTCAACATACATGTAATGCACTTGACATAAGACGTATCTACCAGCCTGAAATCCGATGCCGTGTACCGCTTCCCAATCACTAGGTCCGTCAGTACCCTATACTGAGCATTACCATTCAGCTTCGCTATAAGCCTGTTCATGGTGATATCGAGGGAGAGAGCAATTATGCACACGGGGCAGTTACGAGTAGTACTATTGTTTAACCTCATCACTAGGTTGGTATTTATATTGTCTGCTGTTAGAAAAATACAATTACTATTGCCTTCCACCGCCATGTTCGTATGTACGATCATCATCGCATTCCATAGTTCACATCCTTAGCAGCAGTGTGTTCACGTACGGACATGACCAGCCTAGCTTGTACATGTCAAAGTAGTGTTTGAATTTCGTGTACCAGGCCTTCAATGCTCTTGATGATAGGCAGTAATACTCTGTCTGCAGATCGCATAGTTTTACGTTCGTACTGCAATAAATGCTCAACCATCTCTTCTGCTCCGAACCGGTCACAAAGACCACGCCATCTGCCTCCACAACCAACATACAGGTGAGTACATCGCAGACAGTGATTGCTCCAGCAATGCTTATTAGGACGAGACACACCAGAAATTTGCCAGTGTTGCTAATCTGTTTTCAGATGTAGGCTTGGCGACTGGCTCGGGTCTGACTTCGAAACTAGACGAGGCCAACCGACTAGGATATGTATTCTGGGACGATGATAATGAGCTTGTATCATGTCTACGGCTGCTAATTGCATCTCAGCAGGTTGGCAGTATTTCTCACACAAATGAGACTGAATAGTTTAGAGGAATTGCATTAAGGTAGGTACATACACTAAAAAAAGAAAAAAAAATCACTTGTGCAAATTGCTGCTGAGCTTCACCAGTCTGCAAAACATAATTACGCCAGGTGGAAAGTACTAGTCTTTGGGCTGAGAGATCTATACCAGACTGGCCTAGTTGAATTGATTCAGTATGCGACTGTTAATAAGGGCTACATATACATGTTAACTGTCATAAATTGCTTCAGCAAATACTCATGGGCATTCCAGTTCGCCGAAAATGTGTCCTCGATGTGAGCGATGCTATGAAGACTGTTTTGCACGGCAAGGGATCACTTAAAAATTTGCAAACGGATCTTGGTAGAGGATTTTACGATCCCACTTTCCGTTCGCTAACGGCTGCGAATAAAATAAATTAAAATAGTACCCATGTTGACATGAAAACTTCCGTTGTGGAATGGTTTGACCGTACTCTGACGACGGAAATGCAAGAATTTTCGTCACAGGGTAGTTACAGTGTGGCTAGACATGTTTCCTCAATTGTTATCATCCTACAATCAAAGAGTACACCGCACTATACGCATGCAGCCAGTGGAAATTTGGGATAATTCTTTGCTGGAGACTGTTCAAAGCTGAGAAGAAATTGGACACATGTAAGCCTAAGTCGGAGGTTGGTGACTTCGTCAGGTTATCACGAGTGAAGCGGTAATTTGCAAAATCATACAAACCAAACTAGAGCAGTGAAGTCTACAGGATTGTTAAGATTCGCCATTAATTTTTCAGTTTGTCTGCTTGTTCAAATTTCTGAAGGCCTAAAGGCTACAGTGGGACTGTAGGCCATGGATGTTAATGGACTTCCGGAGATATGGATTGGGGTATATTTCTGACTTGTGTTACAGCAGCAGTGGTGTGGCGCTCGTTAATGGATTGTTGTTATCGTTAACCAGAAAGTTATCTGGCAGAATGTTAATCCTTGGAAATTTATTTTGTATAAACTTTGAGCCATGACTGGATGCAGCAATTGTTCTCACGAGCACTGTTTCATATTCAGTGTTGCGTGTTACTTAAAATTCACGGTGGCTATAACCAGGGATGGCTGTCCGTCACTGACAGCATTAGTTTTTATTCATGCTCACTAGGTTTGTTGTTGCCTGTTTCCTCCGGAGCATTATTTCTGACAGCAACAGTTGATGACCGTCGGCCATGTCGTGTGTGTACTGCTGCTTAATATTCATGCCGATATGCATGTAGGCTGGCCATGGCGACGGCCATCGACAGCATCGGGCATTATTAATTGGCTCTGGGTTGGCCGGGTCACAGACCGCGACCTCCCCTTTTCTCACGCACCACCATCCCTTAGGTCCTCCGCTTATTCATTGCCGTCTTCTTTTTGCCGGGGGGGACTCTTTTGAGCTTATTGTTAGAGAGGAAATTGTTTCCCCGAAACTCATGCAACGTGCCGACTACACTCTGTACCGCGCAGTGTGATTGGCGAGGTAGTGCGTATACTCTGGTTCACCCCACCGCTGCACAGGTGCATTATGTTGTGTACCTATACTCCGTTTCACCGTAGGTTGGCATCTTTAACGCTAATTTTTAAATATGGTCATAATTTATGTTATTATTGCTCATATATATATATAAGTATATGTATATATAAATAAACGAGCGGGACGTTGGCCGAAGTACTGGATAGACTGTCAGTATTTTTTTTCGTGCTTTTAATTTTTATATTTAACTTTTACACATATAAATTATGTATGTGTGTGTGTGTGCACGGTATCTGCAGTCTTTTTTTGCGATGATGATGAGTTTATTGTCTGGAGAGTGTATGGCCTACGCAAGTATTTACTTTATTTATTTTCATAACTATGTAATTGCTTAGCAGACAGCAGCAGCCAGGTGCGAGTATGAGCCTACATAGTGCATAGGCCGATGCGAGTATATACATTATTTCATCTCCTATCATTCCCCATACAATGGTTTTCGTGTGGTCAAGACTCTCGACTGACGAATCAAAGGTGTTCAGGTCGAAACTGCTCGCCCCCTACATTTGTTGAGTCCACAAACAACTAAAACAAATTTAAGCGCTCCTGGCGGTTACCACTGAACTCCACTCCATGATGCTAGCACTCACCTGCAGGCAATGAGTGAACCAACCAACACACACAAAATGGTCGCATCGATACCAGCACTCCTGGCTGCATGTGGCAGAACCTCCCACGCCCTGGTGGCAGGTGCGGGAATCAATGATGGCCCGCCTACAGCAGCCGACGAGGGTAGCAGGCATGGGAATTAAAGATCTATGCCTACAGCAGGCAATGATGCCGGTGGTGGAAGACACAAAAAGCAAGAGAGGGAAGAAAGGGGTGGGAGAATATAGAGAGAAAATCAAGGCCAAAAGGAATATGAGAAAACCCCCCAAGGGATAGTACGTGGGAGACAGGAGAGAAAATAAAGGNGAGGGAAGAAAGGGGTGGGAGAATATAGAGAGAAAATCAAGGCCAAAAGGAATATGAGAAAACCCCCCAAGGGATAGTACGTGGGAGACAGGAGAGAAAATAAAGGAGATCAGAAGGAATATGAGAAAACTCCAAGGGATAGAACTGGCGAGAGAGAGAGCATGAGAAAAATAACATAGGAATGATAGAGCATGGGAAAAAATAAGAGGAATGCAAGCACATGAAGATATTGGAAGGAATGATGGAGCAGGAGGGAAAAAAGGGAAATTCAAGATGGAGGAATGACAGAGCAGGGGGTTTCCGCGTGATGCAATCCAAGATGGCCGCCATGGCACTGCGCCAGAGCGCCAAGTGACGGGGAACTATTCACATTGACTGGACTGCCGGTTGGTATACTTAATTCATGGTTATTTCCAACTTTTCTGAAACCCTGCTAAAGTTCTACTTCCAGTTTATTCCTCCGCCTCGTGCAAACAAAGCTTAATCGACCCTAAAAAATTACACCAAAGCGCACCGCATTCGTGGGCACTCAGTGTAATAGTATTTTGCATAGGAACTATTTCTTACTTGGCACTACCAACATACCTATTTTCTCCCTAATTTATTTATATTAGTAATAAATGTAAAAGCTATAATTTATATGTAAAATATTAAGTAAAAGTT
Source organism: Clitarchus hookeri (assembly GCA_002778355.1). Classification (NCBI taxonomy): domain Eukaryota; kingdom Metazoa; phylum Arthropoda; class Insecta; order Phasmatodea; family Phasmatidae; genus Clitarchus; species Clitarchus hookeri. Next base: position 161,916 of record NQII01001759.1, on the reverse strand, counting down.
CAATTTAAAAAATGGTGTTCTTATGTTAACACAATTATAAAACGCTTGTGATACAATACACATTTAGGAAACAACCAAGTACGTAATACATTGAGAAATTTTTCAAAGGTTTGAATCTCAAAGTGTGAAGAAACCGTGAATAAACTGATTAGCAAACGACGTTGCGTCATGTTGTTGGCAAGTGACGTGTTGCTGGCGTGTGCGGCTCGAGTTCGCAGTAGAAGCGGCTGTTTGACTCGTACTCTGGTTTACAATTCTGTGACGTCATCAAACAGTTCACAAATAGAAATTGTGTGAATTTTTTGTTCAAGAATATATGTGTGTTGACGATCGTCGGCCGGTGACGCTACAGGTTCCAGTTTCAAATACTGGTTGGTGCACTGGTACTTGTGGCATGTTGCCATTTAAAACTTGTAGGGCTGACGTCAGATACCTTTAAAATGTTAACCAGCTGAAGTTGTATGTATATATATTTATGTGTGTATGTCTACGAGGTGTTTTGGAGTTTGCCAGAACAGTTTCTGGTTTCGTTGTTGATGCGCCTATAGAAGTCTGAAATATTTTCGAGTTCGTGAGCCAGTGGTATCGCGAATCTTGGGATTTCCGTTAAGGATAGAATGCCTCGCCAAGACGTTAGTAACTTTGTATAGTATTCTCCTCTGTACACCTTCGCATGTTTGCGACCTTCCTGTGCTTCCGAAATCAGAATGCATTTTTTGATACGTCACTGGAATCACTAACGTTCTAAGTGGATNTGCGACCTTCCTGTGCTTCCGAAATCAGAATGCATTTTTTGATACGTCACTGGAATCACTAACGTTCTAAGTGGATTAGCCAATTCCAGAGCGGTCTGTGAAATATTGTCTCGTTTCACGCGAGCCTGTTGCCACACACGGTTGAAGCTCCCCCCTCCGCATTTCTCTTCATAATGTTAGAATCTGTCGTATAGCTGTGCTTGTCGAGTCTGTACTATGGTCTCAGGATGTGTTTACAATCGAAGACTTGAAATAAAAATGGACCGAAGTAATTGCCAAATTAGCATTTCGGAGAAAATCTAGGATAAAGAGTTATGACTAATATGTTAATTTCTGTACACTTGAACTGAANTGCGACCTTCCTGTGCTTCCGAAATCAGAATGCATTTTTTGATACGTCACTGGAATCACTAACGTTCTAAGTGGATCAGCCAATTCCAGAGCGGTCTGTGAAATATTGTCTCGTTTTACGCGAGCTTGTTGACACACACGGTTGAAGCTCCCCCCTCCGCATTTCTCTTCATAATGTTAGAATCTGTCGTATAGCTGTGCTTGTCGAGTCTGTACTATGGTCTCAGGATGTGTTTACAATCGAAGACTTGAAATAAAAATGGACCGAAGTAATTGTCAAATTAGCATTTCGGAGAAAATCTAGGATAAAGAGTTATGACTAATATGTTAATTTCTGTACACTTGAACTGAANCCAAATTAGCATTTCGGAGAAAATCTAGGATAAAGAGTTATGACTAATATGTTAATTTCTGTACACTTGAACTGAACCTAAATGTTTTATATACCTTTATTAAATGAGCACCCAATCTTGAAAAGTCAGTAATGTCCCTTGTGCCATTATCATAAACGTATATACAGATGTTGCTGCCATGGCCTTTTCTTAGCTTCTTAAATTCAATTAATTTCTGCATAGTATCCTGAGTAACGTCCAAAAAAATTTGCACATTACAGGACTGACACAGAAAAAAACAGGAAACAACTTACAAATTCACCAACGGACAGTTGAGTCGTTGGCTCAAAGCATATTTCAGTTCATAACCGTTTACTCGATGAGAGCTTACTAATAAAAATTTTTCGCGTGTCTTGCCTTGAGTTCTATGAAATTATCTCACTCGAGCCTTTTTTTCCGCCTTGATAAATCATTTAAGAAGAGAAAACGTGAAGAGAAGCTTTTGGTACATAATGTCTTGCATTTTTATAACGTCATGTGCGGCACGAGTTCTTCCGTACATATAACGTAGCGTAAATACACTGCCGCACTTAGCTGGGCACTTCCCCATTTATATGGCAGGGTTCGGTACTGTATCATATCAGCTTGACGTTGGCATATTTATTACACTCGTTCTATCCGTAAGCAGACCTCACTGAGAGACATTGAACAGGTTTTCAACGAAACGTTTTCTGCTGGACCTCTGCACACTGTTCGGCGGCCTGCCCAAGCGGCCACCTTACTTAATGACTATTTATTCTTTGGTCATAAGGCACTGTGAAATTGGCGTGCAAGACTTTAACCCCGTTATTACTGGAATGCGTATACTCAGCAGCCATTAATTTAAATACAACAAGTTTGTTATAGATAGCGTTGGAACGTGGAAATACTTTCCACATTCCTCTGCCAACACTGCGCTAAGAAATGTAACTGCAGTTGCAGAAGTGCNACTTTCCACATTCCTCTGCCAACACTGCGCTAAGAAATGTAACTGCAGTTGCAGAAGTGCATTTTAAAACGTGTTAGAACAGCCATAAACTATGTCGAGAAGCGCTGTTGACCAAAGTATTGATAGAAGGCTGGTGCGTTCATAAGATGGACGTTTTCTTGAAAGGGAAAAGGGGGAGGGGGGTTGTGCTTGAGTGGTGACGCTGCTGTTTTGTCTCCCCTATTTAAAAAAAAAAGGGTTGGTGTGGGGGTGAAGTGATGCTGTGTAGCTTTGTGTGGCAGGTTTCCGGTGCGGGGCTACCAACCTGCCCACCTCCCCCCTGCAACGCCCAATACTTCGCTTCATTGTTCCGACACGAAACTCGATCCCTGAAAGGGATCAGCCGGCCGGCGAAGGGCGAGGGAGCCCTCTAGGTCGCCTGGCACCGAGCAGTCGTCATTAGCGCTCAAGCTCTCAGTCACGAGCTGACTAAACACTTACGTTGGTAACACGCGCGGTACACGTCAAGGTCGCTTTACGATCAATTTCGCTAAGAGACGTCTGCATAGAATGTTTACAAAAATGTGTGGTTCATAGCGTGTGTACACTTCTTACATTCAGCCAATCACACACCACTACAAACTAACTTAGTTTTAACGATGTAGTGATTTATTAAAAAAATATTGTAATTTAGACGTATTATTTAAGTATAAAGGTAACGAAAATCAAAGTTTTCTTTTAGAAATTAGATATTCAAATAAATATAATATATGGTTTCTTATTCTTCTTTTCTCACGTGATTCATTAGCTCAAGACCTTTCCTATACGTCTACACGTCAAGGATGTTTGTACACGTCTCGTAACGCCAAGACCATGAACAGTTTGATAATAGTACCTTCTTTCATTTCGATACGTACACGTTCATTAGGTACACGTTTTTCATCGTAAACCGACTTTTAGTGAACACTGGCGATAGCTGTTGTCCAATCTGAGCAGTGGTTCTTTGTTTGACACAGGTTCCCACAGTGTACAGTTCGAATCATCGGACGTCTTACAACGAAACAATGTTGCCAGGTGACAAATAGAAAAATTTTTTCTTCTAAATTTTAAAAAAAAATTTGAGTTGTTTTATGGCAAATTTCTTACTTTAATTGTTTATAAATAATATATGTGAATATCACAAACATGAAAATTTACAGGAGTGCTGTTTACCCCGATACCATGATGGCACCTAGTGCCCTTTCNTCCGACACGAAACTCGATCCCTGAAAGGGATCAGCCGGCCGGCGAAGGGCGAGGGAGCCCTCCAGGTCGCCTGGCACCGAGCAGTCGTCATTAGCGCTCAAGCTCTCAGTCACGAGCTGACTAAACACTTACGTTGGTAACACGCGCGGTACACGTCAAGGTCGCTTTACGATCAATTTCGCTAAGAGACGTCTGCATAGAACGTTTACAAAAATGTGTGGTTCATAGCGTGTGTACACTTCTTACGTTCAGCCAATCACACACCACTACAAACTAACTTAGTTTTAACGATGTAGTGATTTATTAAAAAAATATTGTAATTTAGACGTATTATTTAAGTATAAAGGTAAGGAAAATCAAAGTTTTCTTTTAGAAATTAGATATTCAAATAAATATAATATATGGTTTCTTATTCTTCTTTTCTCACGTGATTCATTAGCTCAAGACCTTTCCTATACGTGTACACGCCAAGGATGTTTGTACACGTCACGTAACGCCAAGACCATGAACAGTTTGATAATAGTACCTTCTTTCATTTCGATACGTACACGTTCATTAGGTACACGTTTTTCATCGTAAACCGACTTTCAGTGAACACTGGCGATAGCTGTTGTCCAATCTGAGCAGTGGTTCTTTGTTTGACACAGGTTCCCACAGTGTACAGTTCGAATCATCGGACGTCTTACAAATAGAAAAATTTTTTCTTCTAAATTTTTAAAAAAAATTTGAGTTGTTTTATGGCAAATTTCTTACTTTAATTGTTTATAAATAATATCTGTGAATATCACAAACATGAAAATTTACAGGAGTGCTGTTTACCCCGATACCATGATGGCACCTAGTGCCCTTTCNATGTGAATATCACAAACATGAAAATTTACAGGAGTGCTGTTTACCCCGATACCATGATGGCACCTAGTGCCCTTTCCTACTGGTTAAATAGCTAATTATTCCGTATAGCATATAGTGTTTTGCAACTCGGAAATAATGCGGAAAATACAATACGACAATGTCAAAAAGTCGGCTTTGTAAAATATACATAGTGCCCTTTACCTCCGATGCACATACATGTACATGTCCACATTAAACAAAAACAAGTACTAACTCCCAAGATTCTACCCACACGAGGATATTCATAATTCCAGTTTTCGTTGGTTTGTGCCATTTTTCTTTTTTTAAATTTTGTAGTATATCTTAAATTCTAGACAGCATCAAAATTAAAAAAAAAAAAAAAAAAACGAGTCACAAGGTCTTCTCATGACGGCACTTTTTCTCAACTATCAACAGACAAAAATACTACTTTTCTTTTTTTTTTGTTAAAACTTTACCAAGGTGTTGGGATCAGAATCACTGCTGGCTCTCATGTCAATAGAAAAATATTAAATAATATTTACAATATAATGTTATTGTAACTGTAATATATATACACGACCGCTACCGCTGCCTACAGCTGCCACAGCTACATTGAACAGTCAACTTCTTATTATTATATATGTTTTCATATAAGTGTCTGAAATTGTTTCAGTAGTCTTAAATTATGAACAAAAGACACCAAAGAAAGATAATTTAAAAATCGGAAGGTTTTTAAGAAAAATCCGCATTTCCGGCTGTCGTTAAACAATCGGAAGATCTTCTAATTGAAGCGGGACTAGCGATATCCAACAATGCTAGATGGGGCTTACTGTTGCCTAATTAATCCTGAACCTTAACTACGGCAGTAAGAAAATAGAACTGAGTATGCATTGTCTAACACTCGTACACACCTCACCTGGAGTCTCAGCAAGAATGTTCACATGTCAAAACTGATGAATAATTTCCATACTCGTGAGTTGAATGAAGACGATTGAAACTGCTGCTGCGCTGTTTTACAATCTGATATCGACCTTAAGGTGTATTTTCAGAACCTGTGAACGAAGATGTGAAATGTTGCGATCACCACACAACACACTTTGCCAACCCTGTTCATTACAGTTTTAGTATAAGGTTGGAAGTGGCTAGGCTTAAGAACTGCCATTTTGGATTTGGTTACTCATAGTGATAGCATTTACTTGGACGTACACTGTCATTCCAAGAATGCAGTAAAAGCAACTAGTTTCAGACCTTCGCACTCTTGAAGCGGAAGTTACCACCCAATGAGACATTCCTGGTTATGCAACTGATGAGAGGAGTTTTGAACTGGACTCCGGAATGTAGCACTGTTTGTTTTTGTTATTGGGGCATTTTATTAATAACCCGCCCTCCTGGAAACATTTGGCACTCGGTGAGAGAGGTAATTGAGGAACCAAAATAACTGAACGAGGCCTCGAAAAAGAGACTGAAAAGTCAAAAGCCAGACCGTGGGTCATGGAGTTGATTCTGCAGAGAAGCTAAGTGGAAATTGGATACATTTTGGAGCGCTTTGTTATCTTTCCTTCCCCGTTTTTCTATCGTCTACGAATGGTTTTTAATCCTCAACCAATTACATAAATAAAAAAATCAGTATTTAATTCCTGTAAATTCACACGTCAAATGTGCACGGGTAACAGTTGAACTTGGTGGGAAAAGGGGATAGAATGAAGTTCTGGCCTTCTCATTCTGATTATAGAAATAGACACTAACACAAGTCTGGTCCGTAATCATAAATGCTTGCCAGTTCTTTTCAGTCAACTGATCGCATGCAGTTAAATTATGGTGGTGATGCAAGGGTGCCCAATTTTCTCATATTGGTGGACAGGGCAAAGAGGGGAATGGGGACGAGGGTACTGATCCAATGTGTATTTTAATATGATCCATACAGTACATGTGTATTCATCGCTGTATGCAGTTAGAATTCGTGATCAGGAATTCTTAAACCGTCACAAATTTTAAGATGTATGTAAACACACGAAAGTCATCACAAATTGTTTTACGAAGTTATTTCACGTTACAGATACCGAACAAAGCGTTTATTTAAGAAGCCTTTAATGGCCGCTCTACCACCAAATGAGCGCTCATATTGGCAACGTAATGTGATGTTCTAAACCTTCAAAACTCCTCCGAAACAAAGACCACTTCATTGTTGATCGTGCAGTCACAACCAGGGCCTAAGATTTAGGTGGCTCGATATTTAAACACTTCTAAGGCAATGTTCATATCCATTGTGCGTCTTTTTGTTACGAATGAAAATTAACGTTGCCGTGGATGTAGTAGCACTGTGGAATAGTTAGAAATACAAATATATTACGCTTGTTTGTACGTCAACCCATTCACACCCATTGCAATTAATTTTGTACATAATTCATAGGAAGGTTATTTTTGGCTGGGAATGTACACCAGTCTCAGTGCCCAGTGCTCTTCCTTGTAGGCAACTGACTGGAAAAATTTAGGTAGCTAATTGGTAAACCGTTATTCTGTTATAATTTATAAATTGTTCATTTTATTACAGCCGAACAAGACGTATAAAACTAATTTATTTTTATGATTGACTCTCACAACGAAACATGTGTTGTGTCAGCTTAAGTACAGAATACATGGAACATTTTCTTATTTATAACAACTGAGACCATACATTAATGTGGGTTTGAAATTGTTAAAAAGAAATGTCATTACAGTGTGCACCAGTTTATGCATTTTTTTAAAATCAAAGCTCTTAAGATGCATTAAAACTGAAAACTTAACATAATTCTGTGCTTTTAATAAGCTTAATTTATATTAAAATTATCCAGTACTGCCAGCATTGTTTTTTCTCACAGGGTGATTTAATAAGTGTTCAGTTAACTTTGAAGTGGCTTACTAGTTGTGGATGGGGGTCGGGTGGCTTACGCTAGGGGGAGGGCATGTCATGATCAGTGCGATATATGTGGGAACGAGGGCCGCGCGGTGGTCCCGCCGCGGTGCACAGAGCTAACTGAATTACCGCCAGTCCCCGGAGGGAGTCCCTGGCAGTTCACTCGCGTGTCTGCTCCTCTCTCATGCAGACAGGTCCCGGGGGACTGCTAGTGGCAGCCCACACCGTGAGCCCCATTGTTCCTGCGCGCAGGGGATGCGATTGAATGCCTGGCGAATACATGCACGCCTTCCGAGTTGCACTCTGTAAAGCCTGGTTCACACTTACGCCTATCACGCTGAACACACTGCGCGGAAAGAACCTAGGGTTGTTCGCGTTTATAGTCCATTCACGGTTACTTACAACTTTTCTGAAGTCCTGCTAAAGTTCTACGTACAGGATATCTCTCCGCCTTATACAAACAATGCTTAACCAGTCTAGAAAACTACACCAAAGGGACAACNAACCTTAACCAGTCTAGAAAATTACACCAAAGGGACTACGCACCGCATTCCTGCGCACTCACTTTAATATTATTTTGCATAAGAACTATTTCTTACTAGGCATTACCAACACATATGTTTTCTCTCTGTTTGTAACTATATTTAATTAGGAATGAAATATTATAGTTAGCATATTACAACCATGTATCCTGCATCATGCTTGTCATGTGTACTTTTTATATCATGATGGAACCTATTTTTAATGATAGACTGTCAGAGAAATAATCCTACAAGCGATTTAAAATGTTTCTATGTTATGTTACAGTGCCAATGCTTAACACTTAGAGGCCCGAAATTACGACTGTTCATCTCGTGTTTATAAATAAGAACATACAGGAAGAGTATAAAAAATACCCCAACTTTGAAGGTCTACAATATCAAAACCAAACAACCTACAACCCTGATTGACGAATCATATGAACCGTGGAACCGTGAAGTTTGTTTACCAAACATTCATAAATGTTCGCTGCGACCACCACGAGCGGCCCGAACGACACCTACGCGATAATCAAACTCGTTCCACACTCTTGTGAACATGTCCGGTGTTATGGTTTTGATGGCGTCCGTAATTTTCGTTTTGAGGTCGTCAATGATAGCCGGCAATGGTGGACGAAACACTTGATCCTTTATGTACCCTCATAGAAAAAAATCGCACGGGGTAAGATCCGGGCTTCCTGGGAGCCAGTGATGAAGAGCTCGGTCACCAGCTGCTCCTCGAACAATCCAGCGTTGCGGCAATATCTTGTTCATGCATCCGCGAACAGCTAGGTGCCAGTGGGGTGGCGCACCATAAAGGAAACATCAGACCGTCCCCTTCACATGGACGTGTCGAATGCGAGCTCGCTACCCAGTGATAGTATCCTTCAATTATTTTTCACCAATGCTGATATTTCAATTATCTCTTGATTTCATGTTTATGAGCACTTTTCTTTAAGTGAGGTGCTGTGTTTAAGTTAATTAGAGAGACTCAGTAATCAGATTTTTCTTTGAGCTCTAGGGGCCGCGGTGGTATAGTAGTCAGACTACTTGCCTCCCACCTAGAAGAACCGGGTTCGATTCCCGGCGAAGTCGCTCCCGGATTTTCGCATGTGGGAATCGTGCCGGACTATGCCGCTGATCGGCGGGTTTTCTCGGGATCTCCCGTTTCCCCGCCCTTGCATTCCGGCACTGCTCCATACTCACCTAGATTCACCCTCATCGGCTCCCAAGACCTCGATGTTACGAGCCTCCCAAATCTCTTCACTCACTTACTCTTTGAGCTCAAATAAAATTAATGTAAGTTCTTTTCATAACATGTTTGTAGTTCTCATTGGCAATACGTACAATTATAATGTACAAAAGTTTTTGGGCTAATTTACTGTCAAGTGTATTAGTTTCCTTTCTAATTGCTGACCGCACGTAGCTACTTCGCACGTCGTACAATTTTGAGCATCTGTTAAACTTTTTAATAATAAATCACAAACTCCGCACCTTTATTTGTGTTGCAATAAATATAAATTTGTTGGAAGTGAAAAAAAAATATATACTGTCACTAGTTAGCTGCTAGCAGAACAAAACTTCTCAACGAAGATGTACTAGGAAGTCTCATGCTCCATCTATGCCTCTTTCTGTCCCCTGATGAATATAAACTGGAAGTTGGCATAGGCAGGTACGGAGACAACAAGCACTTTTATTATCATAAAATAATTGACTTCCAAATACTTTTACCTATCATATTAATTCGATTTATTCTACACTTGATTTACCTTTAATTCTAGCCCACAGCTATACAAAAACACTGAAACGTGCTATTTTGCTTATCGTGTCATGCCGCCCCTATAAAGTGCCGCTCTAGGCCCGGGCATAGTCGGCCTAACGGGAAATCCGGCCCTGTGTGCTGCGTGTATCTGTGAGTCTTTTAAGAAGCATTTTTAAAATCATTTTATTGGTGGAAAATGTGTGGCAGGGTTCAATGCAGAGTCCTTGAGTTTTTTTATATCTAGCGCATATATTTCGAGATACAGCGTCTTGAAAAAGCTGTTCTTTATGTTGGAGTTGGAGTGTTGGTGTTTCTAAAGTGCATAATGTCTTGAATGCAGTCCATAGACTTCGTCTGAAGTGTTTTTTTCTCGTAGATTAGCACATTGGACGCACTTTTGTATAGTTTCGTAGGAAAAAGCGTATTTCAAACACCCTGCAGGCATGCGGGCCGCTTAAAACTGGGGTTTTAGATAGGCTTGTTATCGACTGACGTATTTGTTGGAAACATCTGGAGTCAACCCTGTGGCAGTGAAATTTACACCGGCAAAGAGTGAAATCCATCCATTTAACTAGTCGGATACCATTCGTAATAATGGGACAGTTTCAATTTCCAATCATTTGCAGCCCGTGTAACATACATATGTTCAGTAGGCCTAAGTGTCAAAGTTTAAAACAAGTCCCAGTTTTTCATATTCACCCATGAAGTACGAGTACATGACAGCTTCAAACATACAGACTCAAAAAATTGTTGGTGGGAATATTTGCTCTGTATTATATTTATTATGTAGTTGAGTGGATATTTCTGCCCTGTGATGCGCATGTCCTTCCTCTTTAGTGTGTACGCACTGTAATATGTATGACATGTGTGTGAGACACGTGTTACAGAGTAGTGTAGTCAATAGACGACGTGATTAAGTTGCACGAACGCAGTTGTTTAATTGCAGCGGCTCTGCTTGTGCTCGCAGGTTTCCCTCAACCGAAGTACAAATGGCTGAAGGACGGAGAGGCCCTGGGCGACTTCACGTCGGACCGCTACTACAAGATCATCAGCACGACGAGGAAGGACACGGGCAGCTACCAGTGCATCGCCGAAAACGACGTCGGCTCTATATTCAGCAAGAAGATACACGTCACTGTAGCATGTGAGTGCGTTTCCACTGTGTTGCTGTCGTCTTCCTGCTGGCAAGTTTGAGAATGACTGTGGGCGCGCCTTGTCAAGCCACATGTCTCTCAAATCCTGTCACCAATGGCACAGAAATACTGCTTCACATGAGATGTAAAGTCCAAACCTGAGTTCCGGGCAAGTGGCGCGTGCGGCGTCTTGCCATTAAAAATTCGCCGGTAAAAAAAAAGTTAGTTTTTATAATGTATTGTGTATGTCTCACTTTGTCCCCCTCCAATATTTTGAATTTTGCTGTGGTTAACGTAGAAAGGTTTCAAATGTGTACAATTATAATAGGAATGCAAAAAAAAGAAAACGAAGGAACATTAATATAAGACGTGTAATTTAAGTATCACTCTTACCATAATTTTTTGAAAAGGGAGGGAGGAGACATGTCACCCAGCCGCTCCTACGCCATGCACGCACATGGTTCCGGGTTTGATTCCTGGTCAGATCAAGTTTATTTTTTCAGGCGTGAAAAGTTGAGAAAGCTTCCTTCCGGCTTCAGGAATGGATTTTATGTTTTCTGTTCACCTGCATACTGCGGAAGATAACGAAATACCTGTACGTCTTAAGCGTCCACACCGGCTTTCGAACTGAATACACATCATTTTCATTTTGGGATGTAACGAGATTCAAACAAGGCCTAATTCGTGATCCTGTCGACTTTTACAGTATGTGAAAATAGACTCACATGAGATTTCTCGTGAGTAGTGTGTGTTTTATCAGCTGCAGTATGCATAGTCTTAGATCGACTCACCGTAGCATACATCTCTCAGCCAATGGGGGACAGTACCAACTAGGTACATAAATTCCTTGGACAATACGCACATATGCAAAGGCATGTGATCGTGACAAAAGTCTACTATAACTACGGTTAGGCCACGTAGTTAGTTTTAGGGCCGTGCGATGTCCAGTTTTCAATATCGTTTCGAAACATTATGATCATATCGGTATCGGTGTGGCATATCGCTCCCAAATAGTTAGATTAAAACTCGATGGCAAGATATCGCAAATATAGTTTATATTGATATCGCAAATATCAGCATTGCAATTATCGACCATATTCATATTGCATATCGCTAATATCGCGATACTCTAGCCTACACTGGATTGGGAGTGGCCGTTTATGGGACTGCTGTTGCTGAAGGAGACTGGAGGATTGTCGGCCGACAATACGAAGCACCGAATGGCTGCACAACTCCAGCATTATCCAAAATGGAAACTGCAAGATGCACATATCTGTCTGGTGTGGTATAGTTGTCCCATTGCTGCTCAGCTGATCTTATCAATGTAAAACGTGTCGAGCTGACAACGGATCTACACTTGTTGAGCTTATATAGCATTCCAATACCCACAGGTGAGACATTCGCTACCTCGTAGCCAAGGGCGCTCCTTCTGCAATGTTTCTACATACATTGAAATTTACTTATTTAGGGCCTAGAGGGAATATAAGGTAAAGAGTGAATACTGCACTGATTTTTGCCACTAGACTTGCCAAAACCTCGCAGCTTGTACCAAGGTTAGATCACAGGTACGGATATTTTTAATATTGCATTCTTTCTGGCCAAGTTTTAATGCAACCGGAATGTACACAAGTTTATATATATATACACATACATACAAACAAGTATCTTGCATGATAAACGAAGGGGCGCTAGCATGCGGGTGTTGGCTATTGTAACTTTACAATATTCGATGTTCGTACATGCTAAGGTGTTATTCTCGAGTGGCAGGCTGGTCGGATTCCTGAAGGTTCGAACCCACTGCTCGAGCAGGCCCACTAGGAGGCTTACTGCGTTCCCTCCACCCTGTCATTAAAAAAAAGAACCCTGTGACCCATTAATCAACTACAAATTCCCCCCCCTTTTTTTTTATCATCGCACATTTTTATATTATGTTTGGAAGTAAAGTTAGGTTATCTTTGGTTTGATTACACAAATATATCACATTTTACCTCTTCTATTCTTGCATAAGGTAATTTTTTTCATTAAAAAAATGAAATGGCAGGCAACTGATGTCTTTATGACAACATTGCATGTTGTTCCAGGCCTCCTCATGTGTCTAGAGTTATCCGTAAACATTATTATATCATTTATGCTTATTCAAAAGTTTTCACATGTATTTCCGCAATGATACAAATCGGCTAATCGTGGTCCCTGTTTGTAATACTAGTACTTGGCCACGAATCTTGGTTGACCAGAATCACCAATTTTCAACTACTTAGATTTTTTGGCTTAAGAGATGGAGCAGCGGCAGAATGCAAGGGCGGGGGAAGCAGAAGTGCCCCGAGAAAACCTGCCGGTCAACGGCAACGTCCACCGCTTTTTCTACATGAGAAAATTCTGGTGTTCCGGCCGGGAATAGAACCCGGTTCGCTTTGGTGGGAGGCAGTAGTCTAGTCTGACTGTTGCCCCCTGGTACCCGAGTGGTCCGGCGCCCAGTGGAGGTGCGGTGAAGCGACGGCGAGTGTAGCGTGCCGCGCGTGTCCGCAGACATGGGGGTGTTCCAAGACCAGTCGGAGCGCACGGCGACGGTGCCGGCGGGCCAGGCGGCCGTGCTCGAGCTGCCTGCCATCGAGAGCGACCCCCCGCCTCTCGTCACGTGGCAGACCGCCGACTCCGACTCTCTGCCCTACAGCCACAAGTTCGCCCAGACCGTCGACAACAGGCTCGTCGTGCTGGCCGCCGACAAGAGCGACGAGAACGCCTACAGGTCAGTCCGCGCCTCACGCTACATCGTCCGTAGTAGACGTACGTCGTGAATTCCTGCGAATTCATTTGGCAGCAGCCTACACTTACCAGTCCGTTACATACACTGGCCACAAATATTCACTCATTGGCCGCTGACATGGTGCGAGAAATTGTAGAGGAAAGAAGTTAGCTCTATGTTGGCTCTATCCTCACTCCCCTACTTACCCCCACTCGCCGTCGCATCTATGTAAACTCCGCAGTCCGTACCAGCCATCACAGGCAGGTCAACTCCACGTCCGTGCAAAAGGGACCTTTCTCTGGTGAACCCTTTCTATATGACTCATCTCACAAGGGTTGGTTTAGTGCAAAAGTTGTCTATGATAAGTGAACCATTACTACATCAACTCGTTACATATTTCATTTAGATTCTTTTAAACTATATGTGAACGAAAATCAGATCATTACTACAATTGAAAACATGGAAAAGGAGCATATAATCGCAACCATCGCCGATCATATTTAAAAGAATGAAAAATTAGCATTACATGTTGGTAAATAGCATCTAAAACTTCTCATTTACAATGCTTTGAACTGCCCCTAAAAAAATTATATCATTGTACCCATCGTAGATCATACTTAAAAGCATGAAAAATTAGCATGTCTTTAGTACCAAGACCGAATATGTAAAATTTACAATTTTTTCCACCGCAAACTATCAAATTTTATATATAGCACCTAACACATTTCGTTTACAACACATTTAACTATCCTTGCAAATATTTATATCATCGTATCCATCGTATATCATACTTAAAGTATGGAAAACTAACATCGAGTGTAGTGCCTAGACAGAATAAGTGGAAAAACCTTTATTTTTCATGTTGGTATATAGCCTGTAATACATTTCATTAAAAATACTTTTAACTATCCCATATTTATATCATCGTACCCATCATCGAACATACTTAAAAGCATAAAAAATGAGAATGATATTAATGCCGAGAACAAATATGTGAAATTAAAAATTTTTCTTCTGTGCAAACCATCCAATTTTGGTATATAGCACCTAACACATTTTGTTTACAATACAAATTCCGTACTATATTTTGGTACATGTAACATCAAAGGACGTTGCGAATACCGAATATGCAATATTGTAACAAAAAATCATAGTTCTAGCAGCTTTGTCCATTTTCCAGAGCTAAGAGGGTAAATACAATTTGTACCGACAAGAGTGTAAGTAAAATACTTGTGCATGCAGATAACTGAACAGGAATCAGTAGCCCGACAGATTTTCGCTATTGGCCGTTTCTTGCGATGCACCTTTTTCAGTGTGGGACGGCATAAGAGAAAATGGCTGTAGCTCTGACTCCGGACATAGTTGAGGCCTACAACGTGTCGTTTCTACAAATGTGTTCCTCTTAAAGTTAATGTTTGTTTTTAGATAGCTTGCACTCTTACAGCGTTCAAAAGTGTAAAGTAATATCTCTCAGCAGAAGCTGCGGAGTAATTGTATTGTATAACACAGAATTACGTTGTATGAATTAGCTTTTACCTTCCCCAAACCAAATTCCTTGCTATAGGCATCAAAGGCACCACACACATTATTCTTTCAAATAATATTTTATGCAACAACTTCCTTGCCGGAATTTTTTTTTTTTTTTTTTCCAAAAGGCCCTGATAGGTGAAGGAGTCATAATACAACATAAGTGTATGTGCACATTTAGAACAGTAGAGAGATTTCTTTGTTCTTAACTGGAAAACAAATTCTCACAAGTATTTGAAATAAAAACAATTCTTTTAACACTAGGTACTTACTTGACATGTATGCAGACGACGTTCAGCGCTACACAGCCAATAGTAAAGTAATTTCAGTGAAATCTATAACGGTGTAAATGCAGACTTGAAAGCGATGCCAAACTGGCCTTCAGAAAATAGACTGATATTAAATCCATTGAAAACTACATATATATTGATAGGCTCTCATACCCTAGCTGCGACAGCCAAAGCCACTCCCATGCGACACCTGGCTTGATGACACAAAAATAAATCTCTCCTCGACTGTTAGAATATTCAGGCTTTCTAATATGTATGAACATCTCCACTAGATAGGGCACGTGTCTATTATTCATACTCTATAAGACACATTTAAAAGTTCCTAAAGCAAAAAACTAAGAGTGTGCTTGTAAATAGATNAAATGTCTATTATTCATACTCTATAAGACACATTTAAAAGTTCCTAAAGCAAAAAACTAAGAGTGTGCTTGTAAATAGATATTAACACCTATCTTTGACTATTTTGATATTATGTATAATAAATTATCTGCACTGTCAGCTAAGAGATAACAACAAATGAAAAATGCTTGTGTATATTTAATCTTTAATCTACAGTTACAGGACCACGTCAATTACTTCCACAAAAAAAAATTCTTAATTTAAACTAGAAAATTGGCGCACTCTTCATACCTTTGTTGCACTGCACAAAATGCTCAGCACTTGCACACCAACATACATCTACGATCATTTCACGTCTTTGCGTACTGCGCAGGGATCCTTAAATCACAAAACAAATATTTTCTCAAAATATTTTCCTGTTAATGCTTTGTTTGAATGAAATCAGTTGCNGGATCCTTAAATCACAAAACAAATATTTTCTCAAAATATTTTCCTGTTAATGCTTTGTTTGAATGAAATCAGTTGCTGAAAAATATTAAGCGACAGAGCGCAGTTACGTGTTCAGGAAGATAGCCTATTTGTTCTCTGTTAAGGTCCTTTCACACAATCAAATATTTCTTAAAATTACGTTTTAAGTTTTATTGAACAGCGCAACAATGTCATATTGCTTTCAGTGAATGCAATATGACGTCATAAACACGTCATAATCGCTACCAATGAGACGTCAAGACCCACCTACCACCTCACCTTTTCAGAACTTCATAAAAATTATTTGCATCCATATAGAAGAAATTACGGCCATTAATTATATCGATAATTTATTGTTTTATACTATAATTTAATACATGTGCCAAAATACTCCGAAAATGTTTATTTACAAACAATGTAAAATTAATTACGTAAAGTAGAGATAAAATAAGGTAAGTAGTAGTGGTAACAGAATAAATTTTTATTTATTTCATTTGATTTATTATTGTTATTCCATCAAACTACATATTTGTACAAGGTATTTGTAGTATTGGAATTTGTCGGGGNAGATATCATTATCGTTAATGTTATTATTATGTATGAAATTTACAATCCTTAAAATATTTCTTTCAATTAATGTTGAATTTTAATACAAATTAAATTATCACAGTGTAGGCTTACATATTATTTCATCACTTGACATGGATCACAACTTAGAAATTGTTATAGGTAAAAACATTTCTGCCAATAGATATATGCAAATGTTCTGCGGAAACTTTTAATGAGTTTTAGTTTTTGATGTCCTAAAAAAATTACTTCAATGGGACAGTTGACGAACTATGAAAAGAAGATAAGTATTATTACACAGAGCTAATAAATAGGCTGATCAAGGATGACTGGCCAAAGGTTGCAGGAAGTGTTGTGAGGAGTTGTGAGGAAAAAATGTTACATAACATAAAACATTGCTGCATCTGTGGCCACTTGTGGAAATTAAAGGACTTTTTCCNTGTGAGGAAAAAATGTTACATAACATAAAACATTGCTGCATCTGTGGCCACTTGTGGAAATTAAAGGACTTTTTCCCCTCTCTGTAGACTAAAAGAGTTATTTAAGAAATTTTGCTCCGGATACAAGGTTGAATGGTTCAACTCTCCTTCACCTATACAAAAACATGATTTTATCACTTGACTCCATTTAGGACAAAATGGAAAACCAGGAAGAATGGACATTAGTTTGAAATGTTGAGTGATTTTGTTGCAGCCTAAATAATGCAGTTTGACTGTGCATTGTTTTATAGTTTACCAAGCATATGATTTTGTTTTGCATGTAACTATATTTGACAGAACTCATGCATTGTTGTTGAATGCGAGGCTTTCATTTCCTGGAGCCAGACAGGATATCACTGGGAAGAACAAAAACATTTTATTTTAATATTTTTCTTTTCATGCAACATCAAAGTTTCTTTCAATATTATGCAGTGTTTTAATATTTTGCTTTTTTATGTATGAATGCATTACACTAGAATAAAAATTGGTCATTTTTCTTTAAAATTAGGTGATGTTAAGTATGCTATAAACTTATTCCATTTAACATGTTTATTATTCAACATTAAAAACCAGGTGTAAAAAAGTACAGTTAATTAAGTTTAATAATATATTATATTTATTTACTTTTGGTTTTCAACAATGGTGATCAGTGTGCTCTATATAATGCTTTTTTTTTGTGTGCAATTTTGTTTTACATTATGGAAACTACTTGACATGTTTCATATTCTGAATTTCAACAAGAAATTTACTTAAAAAAAAAAAATCTAATTATAAAAAATTACGATTTTATACCTTTACATTCCCCCCGAAAAAAAATATCCACTAGTAAGGAAAATATGAGAGAAATCAATATAGTGCACTTCACTCCAAAGTTATCTACACTCCCCTCCCAAAAAATCCTGAGTGCACTCCTGCTAACACCAACTGCCAAAATTGAAGTCCATGGGTTTCTTGAAGAATAATTAGAGTAACTAAAAAGGGCCACCGTAGATAACCATTATTGCCTACTTCATGGCCAGTTATTTTTAGAGATTGGTTCATTGATTTTGCATAATATCTTGTGCCGCATTAACGTATAAAAATTTATGGCATAAAAAATATTATGTCAGAATCACAACTGTCTGATAAAATATTTGCTCAAAAAGGTAGTAAAAACAGTTTTTGGTTTTTCTATTTGCTTACATAAGTTATTTTACCACAGAGGTTTTAAAAATTTTAAACAAATAATGCCATAGCGATTTTCCAATTGATTTTATAAAAACTAAACTTTTGTATTTATAATTTGTTTTTGTACCTTGAAAGCTTCTTTCAAATTAAAATAATATGGTAATCTGAAATTATTTTGCAGACTCAGAACTACAGCACAGATAATTATCTTTGGGGAGATGTTTTTCAGAATGCTTTTTGTAATCAGTAGTTACATTTTTGACACAGCCTAATTTTATGCAGACAACTTATAGAGTTCCCTGTTGCAGTGGCCAAGTTAAAAAAGAAACATGTTCTCAAGAGGAAGGCACTCTCAAACCTCCCAGTGTAACATTAACAGTGACTATAGCTATTCTCACTTTTTTTGCTATGTTGATTGTCATAATTCAGACTGGCTATCGGGGTCTTCTGCTGCACGACGATGTCATGTGTTAACTGGGCTTGCTTCCGTCAATGTGCAGAGCTCGAGCGACCAACACGCAGCTCGGAAAGGAAGAGAACAGTGCGTTCATCAGGCTGGTGGTGTCGGGAAACGTCTCTCGAGAAGTCGCTCCCGAGATCATAGTGAAGCCTCGCGACATGCACATTGAGAAGGGACAAGCTTCAGCTCAGCTGCAGTGCATTGCCAATGCCAGGTATGACTGTGACTGTCGCTTGGAGTTGCTCCTAGTTCTGGATGTCTTTTAGAAGTGAAGTCATTAGTTCTCCTGTAGTACTTCCATATATTGTAAACACATGGTAAATTTACTTCACTTTTCAAAACAGGTTGTAGTAAATGTTGATAATCAGCTTAAATGTTTGTGTTACATTTATTTATATAGAAAGTTAGTTTAGGATGTAGGCGGTCTCTAAATAACAGAACCTCTTTCTGAGGGTTTTATTATGTAAAAGTTAAAAGACTTTTATTTGTGACATTTTAAAGATGTTGAATCAATAATACAGTTGTNGAGGGTTTTATTATGTAAAAGTTAAAAGACTTTTATTTGTGACATTTTAAAGATGTTGAATCAATAATACAGTTGTTAAACCCTACAATATTGTGTGGGAAGAAAGAAGATAGGGAGAAAAAACATATTAGCTTTCATTATGTCTTTTTTAGATGGTCATCAGTGCTGCTAATAGCTCCAGCTCAAAAACTNAGAAAAAACATATTAGCTTTCATTATGTCTTTTTTAGATGGTCATCAGTGCTGCTAATAGCTCCAGCTCAAAAACTTTTTTTATGTTTTACAAAATAGTTGTTATATAGGTGTTGTATGCATTTCCAGACCTTTGCATGTTTTGGAAACGTTNTTTTTTATGTTTTACAAAATAGTTGTTATATAAGTGTTGTATGCATTTCCAGACCTTTGCATGTTTTGGAAACGTTGTGGTTGAAAGACGACATACTGATCGACCATGCGGGAATCGACTACAGTTTTGATGACCCATGGAACCGAACGCTTTCTCTCCTTGGCACGAACACGACACACACAGGCAGCTACAAGTGCCAGGCGAGACTTCGAAGTGGTGGCTTCTCTGTAGCGACTGCCTCTGCCAATGTCATCATCTTGGGTATGTTGCTTGCATATAATTTTTACTGCATTAACCATCTAACCTCTGTTTAGTCAAACATTTCCAGGCGAGAGGACAGTTACAAAGCAGCACTATTTTTTCCCCCAAGGTTTTGTGTGTATTTTTTGTTTCTTATTTCACATTTTCGTGCCTGCTTGTTTTTTGTCTTACTTAGCTTCAGTTATCTTTTGTGTTTTAAATGGTTGTTTTTTTTGCGATTATAATGATTGTTTATGTAATTATGTAGTATTTTTGTAGGGTTACAATCAGTTCCTCATTTCTTTATGATTACATAGCTCTTTGTGAGGAACAGCTGGGTCTGTATAACATTCCCATGTTAGTAAGTTACCTTAACGTGATCTTTAAAAAATATCTTTTTCTTTGGATGAATAACTTTGTTATAAAGTTTTCATTTATTTTAAGGCTACCGTATAGATCACTAAATAAATGTCATAACATACATTAAGCTCTCACAAATTGTTAAAAAGTGGGTGGGGCAGAGGGGAGGTTCTTCTCATACATAAACAGTAATGAGTAGCAAATTACGAGCAGAGGGAAGTGTGGATGATAACAAGGCGCATGGTATATAACGTAGCTAGTGTTTGGTTTATACGTCAGCATAGATTCTTCAAAGTGAAGATAGCATTTTTAATTAAAATTTTGGTGTGGGTTGTTACCTATTTGATTATAGAAGAATTCCAATTGAAAATATTTTACATCAATATACTTGTAATTAATTTTTTTTTGGTATTATTATTATTCTGACTTATTCTCATTTCCTGCCTTATTTTTTCCCTTCCCAGTGTTAAGATGTGTTGAAATTCTTGGTCAGCCTTCATTTTTACAATTAGACAGTTTAGCTAAATATTTGGTGAAAATATCTTGCTAAGAAATTACTAGATTTAATGTGATTGCCATTGTGTATTATTGATGCAGTCCACTTTCACTGTTTTAGACTGTACTAAAATTATAATTTCAAACCAGAAACCTTGCCGTTGAAACCATTTGTTTATCAACAGTTATATTAAATACTTGTATAAAAATTAATCAGAACATGCAACCTGGAGCCCTATTCTCTAACTTGAGCTTGCTCAAAGATAGTTAACATGATTGTCTCTACCATAAAGAGGGCCATAACTATGGTTACTCGTAGGCATCTTTATGTGGTATTCTGTAAGCCATATCTGTATCGATATCTTGGTGCAAAGATGTACATTTGGCAATCCAGCGGGCTGTGTTCTGAAATCAATGATTTGCTTGTTGAATTATATTTTTTACGTTATTACAGAATGCATTGTGCCACAAATTTTTTTATTGTAGTGAATTTTTAACTATACGTGAAATTTATTTCTTAAGACATTTTCGAATAATACTTCTAAAATAAATTTACTTCTTTCTATTGATGCAAGATTTCAGGTGGTACTAGTTCATTTTGAACATCACGAGATAGCAGCACTGACCCGGGGCGGAATCCGTCACTTTGCAGTTACGTTAAAGCGAGAGTATCTCTAGCGAATTATAAAATGTGCTCGTTAAATGTATTCCAGACACAGTTTATTTGTGCACAAATATAACAGAATATAATATTTCTCATGTTTAGAGCATTTTGAAATGTTTTCTTTTCTGTAAGATGCATTTGTAGAACAAACCTCAATACATTGGCCATTTTCATTCCACTTTTGTTCATAAAGACACCTTGTTTACTGATCTTTATATAAAGACATTCACAAGGCATTCAAAAGACCACCATGGAGACATATTGAGTTACAGAATACCATTTCGCATAGTAAAGATAGTTAAGCGGTAAATGTCTTTACATAAGACAGTAAAAAGGGAATAGGACCCCTGGTAGTTTCAAAAGTGTGTAACGCGCCACGCGCACAGTTATAGCCGGCTTTAAGTTGCCACTCGGCTATAACTTACCACTCGACTAGCTCAAGACGGAGTTACACGAGACTCTTTAAAATGGACGCCAATTAAATATGAAATAAAGTCAAGTTCCAGTTNTTTAAAATGGACGCCAATTAAATATGAAATAAAGTCAAGTTCCAGTTTTGCTTTGTTCCATACTTTTATTTACCATTTAAATGACACAGTTCACATATGAACTTCAGGTATGCAGAGTACGAACCGTTCACAGATAAATAGATAAGTGCAGAAACGCCACAGTCGTTTACGAATTAACTCATTTCTTAAAAACTTGTATCGCAAGAAGAATAAATGCAGCAACCTCCCACACCGGCGGAGAAATAATCTAGCAAGTTCAAGTTTGCCGGTGTGGGGNGCAAGAAGAATAAATGCAGCAACCTCCCACACCGGCGGAGAAATAATCTAGCAAGTTCAAGTTTGCCGGTGTGGGGGTTAGCACCACGCCCGACGCGGCCTACGGTGAGCACTAGTTGACGACTGCTTCAGACGACTGACTTGATTCAACTGACTTCATGGCGACAGGCACACGTGTACTTGTGCTGCCTATCACCTCCCTAACCTGAGATAACGGCCTGGCGTGGGCTGCTACGCATGCTCTCCACACGTTATCGAAACTGCGTTGTACAAAACTTGTCGACGCAGTCTGAAAAAAGCTAATCTAATGCTGTTGCTTAACAAAAACTCCAACTTTCAAAATGGCAACCGGATGCCTGATAAACGTTAAATGGCAAACGTATGCCCGATAAACAAACTATCGCGGTAAAACGAACCACCACCGCTTTTAATTTCAAACCCGATAAAAATATTATGAAGCTTAGCAAAATGATAGAAAATGGAGCACGTGTCCCGAAAATTAATAATACTCCGTCATTACAAGTGTTCAATGACGTAATTACATTTTCACTAAAATAGTTCTTTAGTTGTTAGGACTTATCTATTAATATATCTACATTTTACATTTTTCAATGNTTACATTTTCACTAAAATAGTTCTTTAGTTGTTAGGACTTATCTATTAATATATCTACATTTTACATTTTTCAATGCGCATAATCAGAATTTTTGTCACAGGGGAGTAAAAATCAATCTTTGAGGAAAATTTATTAATGCCAACATATATATGAGTTTATCAGAGTAATTTTCAGACAACAAACACTTACTGTTATTTATTTGTGGAATGCATAGTGTAAGACATCTAGTACTTGTTCTTTACGTATAATTCTATTCTCACTGTGACAGAAGTGGGCAAATACACACACCTGCCTCAATCTGGGTATGCCCTTGGTGGATAATGTACACAGTAGTTTATTATTTATTTACGTCTTGAAAACTAGCGACCTCCCACACTCGCAAAGAAACTAACGAGCAGGTTAAAGTTTGCCGGTGTGGGGGTTATTTGCCACGCTNGTTCATAAAGACACCTTGTTTACTGATCTTTATATAAAGACATTCACAAGGCATTCAAAAGACCACCATGGAGACAGACATATTGAGTTACAGAATACCATTTCGCATAGTAAAGATAGTTAAGCGGTAAATGTCTTTACATAAGACAGTAAAAAGGGAATAGGACCCCTGGTAGTTTCAAAAGTGTGTAACGCGCCACGCGCACAGTTATAGCCGACTTTAAGTTGCCACTCGGCTATAACTTACCACTCGACTAGCTCAAGACGGAGTTACACGAGACTCTTTAAAATGGACGCCAATTAAATATGAAATAAAGTCAAGTTCCAGTTTTGCTTTGTTCCATACTTTTATTTACCATTTAAATGACACAGTTCACATACGAACTTCAGGTATGCAGAGTACGAACCGTTCACAGATAAATAGATAAGTGCAGAAACGCCACAGTCGTTTACGAATTAACTCATTTCTTAAAAACTTGTATCGCAAGAAGAATAAATGCAGCAACCTCCCACACCGGCGGAGAAATAATCTAGCAAGTTCAAGTTTGCCGGTGTGGGGGTTAGCACCACGCCCGACGCGGCCTACGGTGAGCACTAGTTGACGACTGCTTCAGACGACTGACTTGATTCAACTGACTTCATGGCGACAGGCACACGTGTACTTGTGCTGCCTATCACCTCCCTAACCTGAGATAACGGCCTGGCGTGGGCTGCTACGCATGCTCTCCACACGTTATCGAAACTGCGTTGTACAAAACTTGTCGACGCAGTCTGAAAAAAGCTAATCTAATGCTGTCGCTTAACAAAAACTCCAACTTTCAAAATGGCAACCGGATGCCTGATAAACGTTAAATGGCAAACGTATGCCCGATAAACAAACTATCGCGGTAAAACGAACCACCACCGCTTTTAATTTCAAACCCGATAAAAATATTATGAAGCTTAGCAAAATGATAGAAAATGGAGCACGTGTCCCGAAAATTAATAATACTCCGTCATTACAAGTGTTCAATGACGTAATTACATTTTCACTAAAATAGTTCTTTAGTTGTTAGGACTTATCTATTAATATATCTACATTTTACATTTTTCAATGAGCATAATCAGAATTTTAGTCACAGGGGAGTAAAAATCAATCTTTGAGGAAAATTTATTGATGCCAACATATATATGAGTTTATCAGAGTAATTTTCAGACAACAAACACTTACTGCTATTTATTTGTGGAATGCATAGTGTAAGACATCTAGTACTTGTTCTTTACGTATAATTCTATTCCCACTGTGACAGAAGTGGGCAAATACACACACCTGCCTCAATCTGGGTATGCCCTTGGTGGATAATGTACACAGTAGTTTATTATTTATTTACGTCTTGAAAACTTGCATCACAAGAAGAAAATACAGAGGTAGCGACCTCCCACACTCGCAAAGAAACTAACGAGCAGGTTAAAGTTTGCCGGTGTGGGGGTTATTTGCCACGCTNGTAGCGACCTCCCACACTCGCAAAGAAACTAACGAGCAGGTTAAAGTTTGCCGGTGTGGGGGTTATTTGCCACGCTCGACACGGCCTCTGCGAGAGGTGGTTGTCTACTGCTAGCCGGCGATAGGCACACTGAGTATTTGTCGCTGCGTGCCTATCCCCACTCCTCGCCCCAAATAAGGGCATGACATGGGCCGGCATCCCTTTCCCACGCCAGCCGAACTGTGTAGTCATCCAAACTGCATCGTCGGTAAAAGATAATCAAACCTTCTAGAACAAAAACTGTCGACTGCAGTTCGGAAAGCTTCTATCTACTAATGCTGACGTGTAACAAAAATTTAGATTTCCTGAAACGGCAAACGTATGCCCGATAAACGGACTACCGCTACCACAGCTTTAATTTTGAATCTCGATAAAATATTACGAAGCCTCGCAAAACGAAAGAAATTTAATCAAGTATCCAGATAATTAATATATTGTGTCGTTACACAGAACAGAAAAAATTGAACATGAATGAACATTTATTAGTTACTAACAATACCTGTTGGTCTGAAGACTGGAAGAGAAATAGGTAACAAGTAACTTACCAGCCTTGAGTGCCTATGTCCAGTCAAAGCAAACATTTAGAGAACCTGGGAAAATGAGCAGCGAGAGGAGCATACTTAATGGAGATAGCTTAGAAAAAAAAAAAATTAGAATGCCAATTTGATGTGGAAGAGAATTCTGTTTAGTGGCACTTGGAACAGTGAATGGGTTATGTGTCTCAATTCATCTTAAAACCAGAGGTCCACTGTATGGAAATTCTGTGGCTTTCAGGTTCTTGGATAAGGCAAGTTAAATATGGTGGTAAACAATGTGCATTATGTAATCAGCATTGAAGTTTTACCATAATCAACATTAAAATTTTACCAAATCAAGTCCCTCTCACACCAATATTATCCTGTTATTGATATTCTTAGTACAAGTAGTAGAAGATATATTGAGTACAAGCATATAGTTCACATTCTGAAATATTTTGAAATAATTTGGAAGTGACATCATCGAGTCTTCCTTTTGCAATTTCTATCTTTGCACACTGGAGAGTACAAGCAAAAGCAACACATCAGCCATGTGCCTCTTTCAACAGTGCCTGGTCAGAATGACCTTGCATTGTCTGCAAGATGATCTATGTATTTTCATGATGCAATTAATGTTTCCAGAGAAGCCATCATTCAACACGAACCTACGCATCGAGACCCTGGGGGAGTACCGCAGCACACTGTCCCTGCCATGCCAAGTGGTTGGAGTTCCCAAACCCAACATCGTGTGGTTCCGCGACACAGAACGAGTGGAGACTATCTCTGGAAACAGGTGGGTAGCTGCCAACGATTATAAGCTTTTGTGTCCTGCTATAATTATATAGTTGATGAACNTATCTCTGGAAACAGGTGGGTAGCTGCCAACGATTATAAGCTTTTGTGTCCTGCTATAATTATATAGTTGATGAACGGCTGTAATTTATAAGCTGCAATGCTTAATTGCTCCATCAAAATGTTATTGGAGGACACATTGCACTTAATAATGTACACCACCTTTGAAGTCATACTTTTCATTGCAGGCAGTATTTTCCTTTTATTTGTGTTTTAATTTTCTTCACTTCCATATTTTTTTGAAGACCTTTAAATTGTCTGTGCACTAGGTTCTNCCTTTTATTTGTGTTTTAATTTTCTTCACTTCCATATTTTTTTGAAGACCTTTAAATTGTCTGTGCACTAGGTTCTTATGGTTGCTTGTTTCATTCATTGTGACGTCCTCTCTTCGGTGGCTGGATGTTGTGCTGCGGAACAGGATGCATGTTATAATATTGCATGGGGTAACGTCAGATCTGGTTGTAAATTTTCGCTACTGCAGCTTATCCTCCCTGAAAATAAAACCACGGTAGTAAACACGAGAACCCAGCAACATTTATGGCATTTTCGCAGAAAGTAAATGTGTGAGTGAAAAAGAGTTTTGCAATAGCAGTGTTAAAAATTTCTTAACTGCAAGCATTTAACGTTCCCTGTCACACTACTTTCTCTGAACTCTTTATGTTTTTTTTTTTTNAAAAATTTCTTAACTGCAAGCATTTAACGTTCCCTGTCACACTACTTTCTCTGAACTCTTTATGTTTTTTTTTTTTGCATATTCAATAATTAACATCTCTTGCAATTAAACATTCAAAATTGTGCTGTAGATAGGATTGTAGTAATATATTAAAGTCTTTTTGAGTTTTGTGATGATTTTCATTAGATGTAAACGACTTATCAGCTAAGATATGTTACAGGTTTTCTGTGGCAGAAGATGGTTCATTGGAAATAAAGAGCTTACGCATGGAAGACTCTGGAATGTTCCAGTGTTTGGCAGCAAATGAAGCTGGTGAAGGTTCAATCTACACTTGGCTCAAAGTAAAAAGTAAGTTTTATGATTTGCTGTTTATTTTTTGTTGAATGCTTTAATTTGATGTGGAGGTAGGCATATAAATGATGATGATGGCCTTTGAAATCTTTGGAGTGATGAAAGATGTTACTATATAAGGAATGGTGAAAGATATTACGGTATTAGTTTTGCGGTGGCTCACAATTTGGGAGGTATACTAGTGAAGTTGTTTAAGCAATAAATATTTTTGGAGGGTTGGGTGTTAAAANAAAAATTTCTTAACTGCAAGCATTTAACGTTCCCTGTCACACTACTTTCTCTGAACTCTTTATGTTTTTTTTTTTTTGCATATTCAATATTTAACATCTCTTGCAATTAAACATTCAAAATTGTGCTGTAGATAGGATTGTAGTAATATATTAAAGTCTTTTTGAGTTTTGTGATGATTTTCATTAGATGTAAACGACTTATCAGCTAAGATATGTTACAGGTTTTCTGTGGCAGAAGATGGTTCATTGGAAATAAAGAGCTTACGCATGGAAGACTCTGGAATGTTCCAGTGTTTGGCAGCAAATGAAGCTGGTGAAGGTTCAATCTACACTTGGCTCAAAGTAAAAAGTAAGTTTTATGATTTGCTGTTTATTTTTTGTTGAATGCTTTAATTTGATGTGGAGGTAGGCATATAAATGATGATGATGGCCTTCGAAATCTTTGGAGTGATGAAAGATGTTACAATATAACGAATGGTGAAAGATATTACGGTATTAGTTTTGCGAGTGGCTCACAATTTGGGAGGTATACTAGTGAAGTTGTTTAAGCAATAAATATTTTTGGAGGGTTGGGTGTTAAAANAGTGGCTCACAATTTGGGAGGTATACTAGTGAAGTTGTTTAAGCAATAAATATTTTTGGAGGGTTGGGTGTTAAAAAATACTTTTCTGAAGGAATTTAGGATGTTTTCAAATTGCTTATGCTTAAAGAATGTTAAGTAAAATAATAGCATATCTTAGTGCAAATAGATTGAAGACTAAATTTGAAAACTTCTTGAAACTATGGACAGTAAAAATAATCTTACAAAAAATTGACCTTGCTTTGCTTTTCATATGGCAACTGAAATAATGATGTTTTGTTTCAAATTTTGAAAGTAGTGTGTTGTGCATTGTATGTTTTAACTGGTGATAATTGTGTTTCTTCTTGCCTCGTAACAGACATGGGAAGAATAGTGAGACGATCAGCACGTAAAATTGTCAGAGTTCGTCAACATGGTGCTAACTCGTGGCTTTATGATACTGGCAGTAAGCAGAGTACCCTACCAGTAGTTGCTGTATTGCCTGGTAGATAGCATCACACCTGCTCACTTGTAGCGTAGTCTATAGTGTGTCCATCTGCACTGTTGGTTTGCTGCACAATCACTCCTTGTCCGTGGCATGGCATGCAACTGCTCCTGAGGGAATCAACCCACACACACATGTGTAGCTGTATGAACATTAAGTGGATGCCCCATTTAACTATTGACTGGAGTCAAAGGGAACCAGTTAAAACATTGCAAAGAAATACTAAATATGTTGAGTACAGCAATGTATTTTAACATGTGATAAGAACCAATTTTAGGTTCCAAGTAAACATACAACAAGTAGCACCAGAAATGACACTCAGTGAAACGAGGAACTACTGTTATTGTTTCTTATTCACTAGGAGGTATAGATACTTGCTTTGGGATTCCAGAGTTTTATCCTGCAGTGCTGTATAGTTAATACAGAGAACTGTGTCATGGGGGAGGGGGTCAAACAACAGCCAGAGCATGCGACCAGTCACCTTACTACATCCTCCTTGTTCTGCAAGTCAGGAGAAAGTGTAAATATGCCTCCCTTCTTCTACTGATTAATGGTGTGGTATGGGTTCACTTGCCTGTTTACTTACAGTGAAGAAACACACATGTACATACTTACATTTTTTCTTTACAAGTTTCAAATATTAATTTTGGAATTTATAATGTTAGGTTATGTTTGGTAAGGTTGTAGTGCTGTTGGCAGCACAAAAACAGTGTATAGTTATCAAAATAAATAATATGTAAATACTTGCAACATTTGTGGAAATGAGATATATAATATTTATCTTCAGCAGCTTGATGATGTGGGAACATTGCCACTGTCACCATATTTACGTTGAAATTAGTTGGAAGCGTCACCTGTTTCAGTAACATTGGTTTTATATCATTGAGANCACTGTCACCATATTTACGTTGAAATTAGTTGGAAGCGTCACCTGTTTCAGTAACATTGGTTTTATATCATTGAGAGAGATTTTTCACATTATTCTGCTACGCCATCACTGTAATCAGGATTATTGTCTGTATTTACCACCATTCCAACAATTTTTTTAATCCCTTTAGGAAAACACAACAGGTACATCATTGCCAATATCAACACTTCTTCAATGTCAACTTCCCCTAACTTATTTAGACAGTAGCTTGTACCCTTTTGGCACATGAAGCAAGGTTTGGAATAATCACTTTGTCGTGAGTGGTGGGAAATCCAAGGGACAGACGTCCATCCTTCACTGCCACTGCTTTTCGACATCATGGCAGTCAGAAAAAAACCTCTGGGTGTCCTCCCGACTGTTACACACAACACAAAAACCTTGATAAATACTAAGACAATGTAATGTGGATTCTTTGCATAAAAAAGTTTAAACATAAATACAACTTCATTATGTTAAACAATATTACTGAAAGTAACAACTTTTTTTAATATTTAGCCAGGGTGACTGAGAGTATGTGACATCAGTGTTGTAAGGGGTTTGAGGGTATGTGATGTCACGTGGCGCTCAGGTGCTTGGTTACCACTAACACAAGGGGTTTCAACCAGTAATAGGCTGACGGTTAGGAAAGGAGATACAACACATGCAATTAATAAAAGTTTCTTTATACCGGTACTTCATGTAACACAATATTTCTTGGTCACAAGGCTGTATGTAATAAAGATGTCACTGAGAAGACAAGCAAGCACAGGTAACACTATTTTTCACTAAAAGTTGGCAGGTGGATGAGCAGAGCAGTTGTCTAGAAACAATAACATTTTGCAGTTTTGCTCCAGTCCAGCATTCATGCAATGAGCTTGTGCCGGTGGTACAAACTGGTTGTTGAGCCAGGAGGTGAACATCTTAGGGGTTTCCCATGATTTCGTGTTTGCTAAATAAGACACAGGTATATTGTGTACACTTTTCTGACATCTATGATTTTGGACTTTTCCCAATCACATCCCAGTTCAACTTGTTTCTGCTGCATTGGTACAACTGAAGAAAGTTAAGAGTTACTCGCAGGGCTGGAACTATGGCGTGGCTCGGTGGAGTTTCGAGGCCGGGGCGTGGTGAACTCAGGGCACGTGATGCCAGAGTTAGGCGTGTGGAGGGGACAGACTCGCCCTACCCTCCGTCAAGCCGTGCATCATTTGCTCTCGGCTATGGGCCAGGGTAACATCGCGGACTACTCCAGATTACCTGTTCAAGTCCCGCGCTTCGGTCCTATCATTCAACGTAATAATAGGTTTATGATTATAGTCTGTTTGTGGTTTCTTCACACTTTTTGAATTAAACCTTTGAAAAATCCCCCCGTGTATGACGTGATTGGTGGTTTCAGAAATAATGCCATGTATCACAAATGTTTTTTAAACTTTTGTTAACATAAAAATACCTTATTTTTTGTTCAATTGAACTTTTAATTATATTTTATATATTTGAAGTATATTATTTTGTTTATAATTAATATGCATAAATTCAGGGAGAATGTAAGTGCGTTGGTAATGCCTAGTAAGAAGTNTATATTATTTTGTTTATAATTAATATGCATAAATTCAGGGAGAATGTAAGTGCGTTGGTAATGCCTAGTAAGAAGTTGTTCGTATGCAAATTATTATATTAAACTGAGTGCACACGAACGTGGTGCGCTTTCCCTTTGGTGTCATTTTCTAGGCTGAGTTAAGCTGTGTTCATATGAGGCGGAAGAATATCCTGGAGGTAGAACTTTAGCAGGACTTCAAAAAAATTTGAAGTAACCGTGAATGGACTGTATTTTGTGAACGAAAAACAAGTGCACGAGAACTTGAACGACATTATTAGTGGTTGTTCAATTGAATTTGCTCGCCTTGCATCCAGCCAAATACACACGGTTGTATTATAAAAACNTATATTATTTTGTTTATAATTAATATGCATAAATTCAGGGAGAATGTAAGTGCGTTGGTAATGCCTAGTAAGAAGTCGTTCGTATGCAAATTATTATATTAAACTGAGTGCACACGAACGTGGTGCGCTTTCCCTTTGGTGTCATTTTCTAGGCTGAGTTAAGCTGTGTTCATATGAGGCGGAGGAATATCCTGGAGGTAGAACTTTAGCAGGACTTCAAAAAAATTTGAAGTAACTGTGAATGGACTGTATTTTGTGAACGAAAAACAAGTGCACGAGAACTTGAACAACATTATTAGTGGTTGTTCAATTGAATTTGCTCGCCTTGCATCCAGCCAAATACACACGGTTGTATTATAAAAACNAACATTATTAGTGGTTGTTCAATTGAATTTGCTCGCCTTGCATCCAGCCAAATACACACGGTTGTATTATAAAAACCGATTTGATACGCTTGTGGCACCAGCGTGCACCGAATTCTGGCATTGCTGTTCTGCAGTTCAAACTAATCGTTACCTACCGCTGATCATATATATTAGGAGTATGTTACAACATGTGATATTTCAAGTGAGTTAAATCCGCCTGTCATCCACGGCACACATGTCAATCATAGTTTTCTTTAGATAGTTTAGGATTCTGCAGTTGGTGCGATGTAATCTACTAATTTCTGGATGTAATGAACATAAGCGATGAAGTTGAAACTGTCTTAAAACTGTGTATATTTTAATGCAGTTGTGCTTACACTGAACATACAGTTACTTTGAGGGATTTAGAAAATCAGGACAAGTAACCGCAACGTCGTTATCCTATATTAATCTGTGTAAATAGGCCTAGTTCATTGTTAACCTGTCAAGGAAACTTTAATTTTAAAGCTGGAGGATTACACATACTTTTGTAGCAAGTGGGTTTTTTTTAAGAAGAAAACAAAATTATTACAAACCTGAAACATCTCCCCGGTTCAAAGACTTCTGGGCTAGACTTAGGAACATGAGTCTTCTATGGTGTGTCAAATAAATAACTGGCAGAATCGCGACAGCATCGCAGATAAATAATAAGTCGAGCTTGTCCCCAAATTAATCTGTAAATTTTTCAGGTCATTAGAAATTAGAAATGAAATGGAAACCTGATTTATGAACTGCTTGGATCCTGCTGCAGAGTTTTCCATTTACTAGCTTGAATTATTGCGTGCTGGCATTCGATTTGTTGGTAGTATCGTTGACTACATTGACACAACTATGCTGGTTTGATAACAAGGAGTGAGATTCTGATGTACTGTAGACATCCCAGCCTTAGCTGTTGGGTGGTTCACTAGCTTCTGCCTTGGCGAGCAAAAAACTGTTTAACGCAAATCTACGCTGCAGAGAGTCAAAATTTTAGGAGTGATTTTACACAAAAATAACAGCAAAAGACAATCAGAACAAGCAACATATCCATTTATCTACTCTGCTACACAACAGTCTAATTTTATGAGTTATTATGGTACAAATACACAAATACTTTTGGAGTGTGTTTCTTTGCAAAAATGAAATGAAACACAATGCATGTGTGCCTGATTCTGCAAGCAGTCCGAAAAAAATGGCTTGTATTATGTAAAACAAATTCTGTAGGGTCTACTAGCGT
Organism: Clitarchus hookeri; assembly: GCA_002778355.1. Classification (NCBI taxonomy): domain Eukaryota; kingdom Metazoa; phylum Arthropoda; class Insecta; order Phasmatodea; family Phasmatidae; genus Clitarchus; species Clitarchus hookeri. Next base: position 128,926 of record NQII01001759.1, on the reverse strand, counting down.
TTTTCTACTCGCAGATTTAACGTTGCAGCATAACCAAATGCATCAGGAAGAAGTTTTCAAAATTTTTGGCTAAAATATCCCGTCCCGGGCGAGTCGTACTCGGCCACCGTGCTTACCAGGCGAGTCCTAAAAGCTATACCAACGGGCTCGCGTGCCGTACACAGAAGAATATCGTTTTATTTGTTGGGCAGTTTTAGAATTTCATCTACTGTGAGAAACATATTCCTTTTTAATTTTGTGTTCGGTTTCGCAGTTTTACAAGTAGATCTGACAAGAAAACACTTCTAGACATTGGATTATTGATCTTTTAAAGAAATATCTTTTTCACAGTTATAAGTCAGAGAAAACTGTTTTTGGCTGTTTATTCAAATACCAAGGTATAAATTTGGAAAATTGACCAAGCGTGTTACATCGAAATTGGCCCCATAAATGNGCTGTTTATTCAAATACCAAGGTATAAATTTGGAAAATTGACCAAGCGTGTTACATCGAAATTGGCCCCATAAATGTAGGATATATTAGTTTATACTTTTTTTTTGTTATTTGAAATAAAGAAATTAAAAAACTTTTAACATTGGAAATTATGTATATTTAGGCCTATACTGAAAATTTACAGCAAACCAAATGTATATTTTTCTTTTATCTTCCANATTGGAAATTATGTATATTTAGGCCTATACTGAAAATTTACAGCAAACCAAATGTATATTTTTCTTTTATCTTCCATTGAAAGTTATTTTACAGATGAAAATGTGTAATTTTTCATATAAATTGCTACATAAATGTTTTCATATTTAATATGCTATTCCTTGTCGTCAACCTCAGACTATTAATTTTTTTAATGTAACCTAACAAAAATTTATGTTGATGCATTGTGGCAAGACTTAGCGATTGCGAATTTTTCAGTGTATAAGTTTGTCACTAGTGTTAGTACATGTTTTGTATTCACTTACGCAATCCAACATTATGCACGTTTAAAAATAACATTTTTTTAATTATTTGCCTAATAGGCAATTGTGCACAATCAAATAAAATGCAGATGTTTGTATAATTAACATTGCAGTATCTCTGTGAAAATATGAACAGGCAGGTTTGTGCTAGCCTATACTCATATGTTAAAATAATGTTTCCATTAAATTTTTTATCTAACATTTTTTTGTGGACGACAATTGTAAAACACATTTGTCAACATAACTTTACTCAAGTTGTTAGAATAAAATGATACTTTCAGTTTAAAATTACTCATGCTGTCAATGTTAGTGTTGCTTGTCTGTTAACACTGACCATTCTGCGGACACATTGTTGGTCTCGGTTATTAAGTGCAGGCGGTTGGCCACTGCCTGAAATAAGGTATTCTCGGCACACTCTTGACACTGTGGATCTCGGAACGTTGAATTCCTTAAACATTTCCGAAATGGAATGTCCCATGCGTCTAACTCCAACTACCATTCTGCGTTCAAAGTCTGTTAATTCCCGTTGTGCGGCCATAATCACGTCAGAAACCTTTTCACATGAATCGCTTGACTACAAATGAAAGCCCAACCAATGCACTGCCCATTTATACATTTTGTACGCGATACTACTGCCATATGTATATTTGTATATTGCTATCCCATGACTTTTGTCACCTCTGTGTATAGTGTGGATCATTTGTAAACCTTTATAGTTGGGGAAGAGTCAGAGGAATTTTGTAGTGTGTTGTTGATAGCCAGCATGTGTGTGAGTTTCTCTTATTTATCTACTGCCTTAACTGTATGAATACATGTACATTGCATCATTTCATGAGTTCTGTGTTTAATTTTTAGTTGGGTAAGTGTAATCAATCATCAATGTATGTATGTATGTATGTATGTNTTTCATGAGTTCTGTGTTTAATTTTTAGTTGGGTAAGTGTAATCAATCATCAATGTATGTATGTATGTATGTATGTATGTCTGTTAGGTAAATTGCTCTGCATGTCGTTACAATTAATTTAATTTTTTGATNTATGTATGTATGTATGTATGTATGTCTGTTAGGTAAATTGCTCTGCATGTCGTTACAATTAATTTAATTTTTTGATAAAGGGATTTATGATGACATCATATGATAACCATGCAGGCATATTATACAGGTGGGAGATGTTTTGGTAATGGTGTGCACCATTTCTCTTAATTTGAAGTAAAACACAATTCTTCTTTTTAACCTGCTTTCTGAAGGAAAGATGGGTTAATTACTTTCCTGTCTGTGTGTGTATGTGTGTGTGTCCCTAAAAATCTTTGAATGCGTGAAATGAATTTTTAGGAATGAGTTAATTGTTCCTTGAGATATGACATAAAAACCTTATTTTTTCATGTGTCACTATCATAAAATGAGACTTTGTTTAGGCAAACTGTAAGTAGATCTTATGGGTGGCTTTCAAAAGTGTTCAATTTACCATAAATCGCCTGTACATACAAGAACTTGCCTGTGACATTTCAAACACATTTACAGGATCCTTTCTGAAATGATAGTGACCATTGCGCATCTTTGGTTATACTATTTACNTGACATTTCAAACACATTTACAGGATCCTTTCTGAAATGATAGTGACCATTGCGCATCTTTGGTTATACTATTTACGCAAAGAGGTTATGATTTGGTAAACAGAGACGTAGCTATAAGTCATGTTGGAGCAACAAAATGTAATTTATTACAGCGCTGAAATCTTGTATTTCATTTATGAAACACAAATCTTGAAATGGTGTCAGAAGTGTGGCAGTATTTTGTTATTGACAGTGGAAATAACCTGTNGATTTATGAAACACAAATCTTGAAATGGTGTCAGAAGTGTGGCAGTATTTTGTTATTGACAGTGGAAATAACCTGTACGCAAAGTGTATATTGTGTGAGAAACTAATTTCTCAGGGGGAGTCTAAATCAACAGTAAATATGAAAACAAATATTCATTATAATGTATTCACGGTAACTTCAAGATTTTCTGAAACCCTGCTAAATATCTACTTTCAGGGAGCCGATTATGTATCCTTCCGCAGTATGTAAACAAAACATTGCCATGTGACACCTGTCAAACGTTTTGTAAACAGTGCCATGTGGGAACTGTCAAATATTTTGTAAACAAACAGTGCCTTGTGGGAACTGTCAAATATTTTATTATATTCTGTACCATATAAGAAGGCCACTTTCTTGACAGTTGACAATCGCCGCGCCTTTTCGTTTATGTATCCATTCGCCATCAACTGGTGTGTCAAGTATAGGCTTTGATGTGGCGAGTCAGCGCGTCCAGGAGGTGCTGCTACGTGCGGCAATTGGTGAACTGCTTTGGTGGCGCTGCATTCGTAAATGGAGCTTGTGGACGTGTGTAGGGTCGTTCATAAACGGGGTTTACGAAATACAAGTTACTTTAAAAATTATACAGAGCTCGCGGGAAAATAAAATTATTTATATATGCGCGTGAATACGTTATTTTAAAAAACAAAACTATAACATGTTTCTGAGTGTAGTTCGGGATATGGATGACAGATGGCGTGGAAGGGCATATTGCAACATATGGTGCACTTTTAACCCACAAGATAGCAGCACCTGGTTTGAGAGTCTGGAAACTTTGGATTTTTTCGTCACATTTGGATACGTATCGTTTTATTGTGCATCTCATTTTGAACACCTATACATTACTATTTTATCACGAAGTTTCGTTTCTAAAACTAAAAACTGCTGTTTTATG
>NQII01001759.1:55793-124707 GCA_002778355.1 Clitarchus hookeri | reverse complement strand
AAAATGTAAATATATAGTTTAGCAATATTAACTTTACAATTACGGCATTAAATTTATACATATTAATATTTAACCTACGAACTATTTCTTTTCAGCTATAACCAACATGTCCCTTCAAAATCCGTTGTTAATTCTTACGGACTTTTAACAAATTATTAAAATTTATTGAAAAAATATACTTAAAACTTAAAACAACCAATTTATATAGTGCTTCAGTGCTAAAAGCAAGACAAAACCTTTTTCCATATACTATTTTTTTATAACCATTTGAACATGTAACTCCTAGGGTGATTTTTGAAAGGTTCTTTTCAAAAGTATCGAAGATACCGTGAATGGAAGTACATCAACAGTGTCGAAATTTTCATGTAATAAACCTGGAACAAGCAGTGCTACATCTGAACTGTTTTTGTTGGTGAATAANCCATATACTATTTTTTTATAACCATTTGAACATGTAACTCCTAGGGTGATTTTTGAAAGGTTCTTTTCAAAAGTATTGATGATACCGTGAATGGAAGTACATTAACAGTGTCGAAATTTTCATGTAATAAACCTGGAACAAGCAGTGCTACATCTGAACTGTTTTTGTTGGTGAATAAGAATGTTTTCAGTCATTCTGTAATTTTGATGCATGGAGCTTTTGTTCGCTTTCATAAGAACAGTTTTTGATGAAGAAAGTTTGGATCAAATCATTGTCGAGGGAGAGAGGAGTGAGAGTTAGAGAGAGAGAGAGAGAGGGATATATATATATTATGACCCCCTTTTTCCAAATGGTGTTATCCATTTAAATTGCTTTGTTGAAATGGCCTACCATAGTCTTTGTTAAGTGCCAAATTTGGTGAGAATTGGTTGAATAGTTTTTGAGAAATTTTATTGGTTGTTAATGGATACTGCCAGTATACAAAGTTAAGTTGGAACTGATTACATGTTTTCGGAGATATAGCATACTAATATATAATGTCTGTATGGCCACCATTTTGGAAAAAAGTGTCCAATCCACTTAAAACATACCCTTTCATTCACATCACATGATGTAGTACTACCATACTTGTTTGCCAAATTTGATAGAAATCTGTTAATTTTTTTCTCCAATATATGACCTAAAAATATTATTTATTTTTGAGATATTGCGTAAAAGATTTATTTTTCAATGTGGTGTTACCTTCCAAAATGGCAGACCAAAACCTATATCCAGCTCTTAATTGAATGCTTACATGATGCACTGTATACATTTAAATATGGTGTATATCTGTTAAATGGTTCCCAAGATAGTACATACCACGCTAAATTTGAAAATATCTGCCATTTTTGAAAATAATAACCTGGTGTAGTCAAAAATGATAGAATTCGGATTTCATTATCAAGNATATGGTGTATATCTGTTAAATGGTTCCCAAGATAGTACATACCACGCTAAAATTGAAAATATCTGCCATTTTTGAAAATAAGAACCTGGTGTAGTCAAAAATGATAGAATTCGGATTTCATTATCAAGTACTATTTGTGTACTGAGTTTAGTGAAATTTTATAGACCTCTTTGTATGCACAAGAATAACTGCCTTTTACACCTACTCGTCTCCATTTATATGAATCTCTTCAAATACTCCTAAAATTAAACATTTACCCACAGAAAGCTAAGAAACAGTAATGTCACAGGAGGTTCCTAAATGGAAACAGAACACGTGTTAGTTACTGAAAATAAACAGTAATTTTTGTTGTCTTTTAATAATAAATTCAAATGACACCAACTGCAATTATTTTGTGAAATGATTCAAACAGATGCCTACTTAAACAAATGCTTATCATAAGTTACCATTTCAATGTAAATTACATCCAAAAAACATGTGATAACATTTGCGAGGAAAACTTAACAGAGGAAGTAAAAAATCTAACCCAGAATGGGATGTAGGCACCAAACCTCACTCTGGAAACACATTCTTTATTCATTGTTTCAACACATGTAATGAAAGGATATGTAAAAAACAGGNCACATGTAATGAAAGGATATGTAAAAAACAGGTGTTTTAACTTTTAAGCCTACTTCACTCTATAATTATAATTTTTAAAAAGTTCTTAAAAGCTTAGATGGCAGGTAGGCCTTTACATCTCATTGACAGCAATATCATTAGAGATGGAGTCAGAAATTTATGCAATANTAAAAAATCTAACCCAGAATGGGATGTAGGCACCAAACCTCACTCTGGAAACACATTCTTTATTCATTGTTTCAACGCATGTAATGATAGGATATGTAAAAAACAGGTGTTTTAACTATTAAGCCTACTTCACTCTATAATTATAATTTTTAAAAAGTTCTTAAAAACTTAGATGGCAGGTAGGCCTTTACATCTCATTGACAGCAATATCATTAGAGATGGAGTCAGAAATTTATGCAATAGTAGTGAGACAATTACAAATACACGTGTGTCCTACCTGGGACTTGAACCCAGAAAATATCGTACCATAAGCTAGAATGCAACCAACTGTATTGTGGAAGTAGGATTTGGGGTATCAACGAGTCTTGAGCCACTTCAATCAAGTAAGTTTACATGACCTTCTGTAACACTACTGGTGTGTAAAATTTGGTGGAAATTAGTTGAATGGTTCCAGAAATATGGCATAATTGTTTCACTATCTGACTTGGTACTATCTTATAAGAAGGCCGACAAAATTGGGTCTCTGTAGGCATAAATGATGCTTCTAACGAATACTGTTAACATACCAAATTTTGATGAATATTGTTGAATTAATAGAAATAACATACATATCTCAATTATGTATAGTAATGCAGTTTAAAAAAGGCGTGCTGCACTTAAAACATTATTACTGCTTTACATATATTTTGTGTGACTAACTCCTTAAATCATATCAATTTAGGTGAACTACAAAAGTACATCTTGTTGTCACACGAATTTGGTGTGAATTATATAATTGTTTCCCGAGATAGGAGATAAAAACTTAATAATGCAAGTGATGCTATNGATAGGAGATAAAAACTTAATAATGCAAGTGATGCTATTTTGCAAGTGACGCTATCTTCTAAAATGGTGGAAAAAAGAGTCTATGTATAAGCCTATTTTATATTTGCATAGGTACTGCCAGTTTTCAAAGTTTAGTTTAAAGTGGTTTCGTGGTTTCATACATTTAGCATGCTAAGCTAAAATGTTTATATTTGGTTTGCCTGTTCCCTTTTTTTATTGCTGTGCTGTGAAATTTGCTGATTGCAAGGTTATTTGCCTGGAATCTGGAAACCTTCAATGTTTTGGTATCAGGCAGGTTATTGAATGTTTCTAATGGGTTTAGAATGTGACTTTGATTTCACTGATAATTCATAAGCTGGCTCATCATGGGAAAGATATTTCCAACATGGGANGGTTTAGAATGTGACTTTGATTTCACTGATAATTCATAAGCTGGCTCATCATGGGAAAGATATTTCCAACATGGGAAAATACAATTTAATGGAGATGTACAATACTGGTTCCACGTACAGGTATTCGTTCCTAATAAAAAATATTTGTCCGTGTCCTTGTGCATAACCTTTTGACTTTTATGTGCATTAAATTCATGAAGGATGGCAGGAGGGCCATTAAAATATTATTGATATGGGTTTACTCGTGTATGTATTAGCTATTTGATAATTGTTTTAGCCTCAACCCCTGTGATAGAAGTTCCTCCACAGAACCTGACGGTGCTGGATGGGAAAGATGCTACTATCTCATGTCGAGCTGTGGGAGCTCCCACTCCAAATGTCTCGTGGACCTACCAAGGTAAGAAATATGCAGACCTGCATTTAGAGTAGCACAGTGACTGATTGGATGGTGTCAGGTTACGTTCACACTGGCCTTCAGCCGCCAGCATATTGGAGCTCAGAGCCAGGTACACTGCAATGTTGACAACTGGCATGCACACCAAATGCTCCTTTGCCTCTGGGCACCACTCTGTGAGCTAGCGCATTGTCATGCAGCGTGTGATGTGGAGACGAGAGATGGAAACCAAAGCCTCTTATGTGCTGAATGTCTTGAGCAAATTTGCTGCATTCCCCTCTATGAGTTTCACACATATTCCGATTGTATGTCTTCACGTGTAGCTGTCAGGTAATGTTTATATTTTTATCTCGGTCTTTATGGGTTGTTTCAAAATACTGTCTACAATATATTATACCTAGGGCCCTAATTTTACGGTAAATCAAATGAGCTGATTTCATAATTAGAATTTCACCATTTCGTCAAAAAAATTATTTCATTTCGTCAAATAAATTTTATAGCAAAAAAATGCATGCATTATTATTAGAACTAAATGGAATTTGTTATTCATTCATTTAATCAGTACATATTTAAACGGAAAACGTTAAATTATTTAACAATAAGGTTGGAAGGGCAACCTTACGAGAGCACACTTGTCATGTAACACACATTGTCATGCCACAGCAATTTTTGTATGATAAATCTTGTACTTTATTGAGACAATTAAAACTGCCGAATAACATTCACTAGCATTTTGAGTTTTACAAGAGTTTCATGTCGACAAGCTTTTGTAAATTGTAGATAACAATATGCTCATTAAATCTTGTTCAGTTCAATATTACTCTAAAAATACACAACCTAACTACAAAATACTAGTAAATATTTTATTATTGATAAAATTAAAATACTCCTTGTATAGTGAAAATGTTTTTACACAGAAGTGGCAGAATCCATATTGGTTTTCGTTTACTTGGCAATATAAAAATTACACAAATTTGCATTCAATGCAGTTGTCTTTTAATTTTTTTATGTCCTCCGTTCTCACTAAATCACTGTGCATATGCCATGGCAGTGTTTAAGCAAGTGTCTTTTCCTGCCCACTCAATGTTTACATCGCAGTTTTGTACTTTGGTTAGTTAAAAAAAAAACCAAAAACCCTTCACTTTCAAATTCAAACTTCCTGGCACAATCTAAAACAGTAACTATTTTTGGAATTCTTAACCGGTTTCGCAACATAAGCAGCCAACTACAATCACCATCCTCGCTCAATAGTTGCTAATGCTAGTTGTCAAGAACCAAAGCACAAAGTCGCCAGTGTTTATACAAATACCGCGCAAATATTTAGTGCGTACATTCAACAAAAAACAATATTTATCTGTTATATATACGTACTATTTACTTTCATATTATCTTCAACATTCTTGGTTAGAGACATTAGTTTATAAATAAAATATACGTAGGCGTGATTCTGCCCGTGAACGACCGCCATAGCTATTCGACTCGTAAATCGAATCGTACAGGTAACTATAATCTTTTGACCTTGCTACGTATCGATTTATGAATCGTTCTCGTGACGTAAAGTTTTGTTACGTTTGCATAGTAAACAACGTGATAACCATGCAAATAATTTTGTTATCAGCATGTATGTGAAGTAAATGAAAGACAATAGTGTATATGTAACAAATGGAAGATTGTAAAACTTAATGTTTGTAATAGTTTTTANTGATAGTTTTTATGGTAAAAGAAGCTCACACTGTGGTTTTAGATACGCCTAAGCATGTAATTTCGTTGATCTTTCGTGACTACAGGAATTATTACAGAATTTCGCAAATAAACATGATTTCTCAGTATCTTGCATTATTTCGCGGCTCGCAAAAATTTCTAGGCCCTAATGGTATCTATGCTTTTTTATTTGGATTTGCAATTCCTTTGAGTATTTNTGCGGCTCGCAAAAATTTCTAGGCCCTAATGGTATCTATGCTTTTTTATTTGGATTTGCAATTCCTTTGAGTATTTAATGAATTTCATAAGAAAAACATGAATACATCCAGCAACACTGGTAGGGTGAGCTGCTGGGTTGCCAAAGCAGAGGAAGCCAATGCGATGACAAATCGACATCAACTGGTGTTCTGGGGGCTCGTCCGGCCCTGAATTCTGAATGGAGCCTTCCTTCTTCGGGCGGCTGAATCCTCCCTGTGTGGGCGGCGTCATCCCTGGCTCCGTTCTCTTAGCAAGGGTTGGAAGAGGGTATCTTTGGGTTGCGGGTGGTATCGCGGCGCTTGCTTAGGGGCAGGCTGGCTTTGTTCAGGGTGCGAGGCAGGCGCGCATGATTGACGTGCTTATTTAGTATTATTGGCAACGGCATGTAGTACTCATCTTTGGGACGTAGCAGTCCGGGTTCGATCTCCAGTGTGGGTGTCAAGTCTTCTCACGGGCTGAAATGAAGTCGTAGATGCATATAAGGTATATTGCCAGCTACGCNTCCAGTGTGGGTGTCAAGTCTTCTCACGGGCTGAAATGAAGTCGTAGATGCATATAAGGTATATTGCCAGCTACGCGTCATGTGTCAATTTATTGCAAAAATAAAAGTAAAAGTTAATTTAAAAATAATTGAATAACTTTTATGTTAACACAGGTATAAAATGCTTGTGATATGACATATTTACGAAACAACCATACATGTCATATGTAGGATATTTTTTCAAATGTATAATTCTAAAAGTGTGAAGAAATCGCAAATAGTAGTCTTTTTCTTGGATAGTTACAGAGGCAAATGTGCTTTTGATGAGTATGAGTGTCAATATTGTGTGTTCTTTTTACAGTCAATGATGAATAATCCTTGACTGTAGTAAGTCTTTTAAGTATAAAACATACTTTAAACTGAAGAGATTTAAGTTTTTTGGAATGTAAGACAAGATCATATACGTGTATCTGAACAAGTAAAATTTATTATTTTTATGATTACTGTATTTAGATAATAGTTTTCATGTATGTAATATTTTTACTTGAAATAAACTTAAAAAATAATTTTCAGTGCATTATACCTAATTAAGCAGCACAAAGCCTTTGCGAACTTTAAAAGCTAAGCGCTAGTGTCTGGCTACCAAAGTTAGCCTTCAGCTGAGTGAGAGAGAGTTATTGTGAAGTAGAAGTAGCGTGTTTTGAAATACAAATTTTGTTGCTGTGATGTGCTGCTGCTTTTGCTTTCTTTGTCAACTAACATTGTGCAGGAAGTTGCAGATGCAAAGTGACTAATTTACTCTTATGCTCTGCTGTAAACAGTGTCAAGTGAGCACCAGTGTTTCGTATCTAGATGTGCTTGTGTGTTCCTACAGTACTATCTCTCGTCATGCTTTACTTGGCTAACGTAGAAATATACGTAAAAGGTCAGCATGCATAAACTTTTCATGCACACGGTCATTCAGGATGTAACCCCCACTTCAGCTTTTCAATAAGAACAGAGAAAAGTAATATTACTGTTCTATGCTGGGAAATGTTGTGAAATTCCTTGACAGACAGTTTTACTGCTGTAAACGTGTAACATCCTGTGTGGGTTACCATATTTTACATGAAATTTGAAATGTTCAGCAGAACATGTAAATTTTCCTCAGTTTCATAAATATGCACCCAGTATACATACAATAAAAGTAATTTTATCTCTGATTTAATCTTCTAAAGTTATTGTTAGTTGACATACGATACTCATATTTCATAACAAGTATCGGACAGATCAGAATCCATTTATGAAAACCTGTAAGAGCATCTTTGATGTTGTAGACACAAGAACAGATTAAAATTACTGACACAATAGTACATCAGAAACTGTAAGTTACTTGAAAAAAGAGATACTTCATGATAGTTGTCATTATGCTCTGAGATCAGAGAAATTATGAAACAATCAATTACATGGTGGGTTTTTTATTTGGGGGTACCGATTTGTTATGAATTAAACTCAGTAGTACTTGCGGTGAGAATAAGCTGCTAGGCTACTAATTACATTTTAAAAAGATGACAAATACACGTATTACTAGCGAAAGGGCTTTAATTTGCAAAATACCATGTTNAAAACATATTACTAGCGAAAGGGCTTTAATTTGCAAAATAACATGTATGCAATCATTTTCAGTGTGTCTAATTAATCTAGCAAAATTTTGTGGAAAAGTTGTGCAAAAATAATTACAGCCAATTATGACAAATATTCCCAATGCAAATTCATTTTAGCGAATTTGGGAATGTTGGTCGTTCTTGCGTCTTGGTGCACATTTAGGTACAGAGAGAATATTTTGAAAATTACATGTATTACATTTAACCAACAGTCTGTAATAAATAAGTTAAATATTCTTATCAGTTACATTGCACTCTAAACAGACCTTATAAGGTATAAGGTGCAACTACCGTTGAGTACCTATTCTTTGTAGGAATCATTTTCTTTGGTGCAGACTTAATTGGTGTATTAGAACAAGTATGTAATTTTACCCTTCTCGCTAATAATTCTTTACAGACAACAAAGTAGTAAAATTGTTTCACTGAAATGCAGTAAAAATATATTGGAGAACCATCCACTGCACATGCATTTCTGAAGTTGTAGAATTAAACAGCCTTAAACACCTTATGTTTGGGGTCTAGATTTAGCCACAGTTGACAGTCAGGAGTCTTGGTCATGTGAAATTGCACTGGTGTTATGTTTTTGAAGGAAGAGTGGCATATGAAAAAAAAGGTGGACGTAATNCCTTGGTCATGTGAAATTGCACTGGTGTTATGTTTTTGAAGGAAGAGTGGCATATGAAAAAAAAGGTGGACGTAATTGTGCAGAATATTTTTTATATTTCTAAAAAATTGAAGTGGTCCTACAATAAGTAAGATATAAATCATTACATTGAGCTGACGAATAGATGTGGAAGACATACATATTTTTGCTTCAATAAACAGGGATATCAGTTGTTTCAGCACATCCAATGCTGTTTTATTAAACATACTTGTAATACTTTTTTGTATCATAGCAGTTTGTCATTAAAAGAATGATTATAGTATCTGTGTAATCAAGTATCAAATGATTTTAGAAATGGACAACAATAATTGTAGTCTATGGTTTGAGAACATAGCAGAAAAGATGACTGCATGTAGTAAATCAGTGATAAATCAATGTGGTTTACATACATCCCAGATTACTGAAACTTAACAAAATGTGAAAACGCAAAAGTTTTATTGTTTGCAACTGTTGCGTCACTTCGAAATACTTACAATAGATAAATTAAGGGACTCGAAAAGAAATGTAAAATGTCCAAAAGCACCTCAATTGGTGCCACACAGTTTATCACGAACGCGGGCGACCGAGCACACTGCCTTGAAGTTAAAAACAGAACCAAGATATTACTTGTTATGCAGAGGTGCCAACAAAAAACTAGTGAGATCCAAAGTCACTAAATAAAATTAAATGTCACCAGAAGTCACTAACGGGTTGCATGAATATCAGTTCAATCCACACAGCAACCTTGGTTAAACATTGACACATTTGTGTGTATCGTGGATTATATATATTTTATTAGTTTTTATTTTTAAATACTTGATTTTATTTTTTACTTTACATGGGGCAAGATTATAGTAGGTTACTAAAGGAAAACAGTGGTGTGATAAGTAGAGGTACATGTGTAAAATTCCCACCTATGTCAGTATCAATTTTACGTGGACTTGAAGGTGTCAGATGAGGTTTGTAGTAGGTGGGGTACAGTACTGTGTTACAGTGGTGCAAGCAGAATGTAACACTGTAGCTCATTTGGGGGAAAGTGGTGTTGGTATGCAGAGGTGTTTGTTGCAGACGGGAACCCTGTGGAGCTGTCCGGTCGTGTGCAGGTGTTGGAGCAAGGCGACTTGCTGCTCGCGGCTGTCAGAGAGACTGATGCGGGCAAGTACACCTGCCTCAGGATGAATGAGGCAGGTAATGACTCTGCCTCAGGATACGTCTCTGTTCTAGGTAAGACACTGTGGCCAGTATTAAACTTGAAACATCTGCTATTCTGTCTTTCAGCAAATAACTGTTTTGTCTTATTATGGTTATATCTATTATGCCATTATGTTTTCTTGATAATTTAGCTGTGCAATTGTATTTCAGGGTATTTATTACTGTTGTAGAAGAAGATTTCCTATTTTATTTATACTGAGAAGTATAATTGAGTTGCTTTAAAAAAAATTACATGTTGGTCTGTGCCTAATTGAGTATATTTTTTAAGTTTTTAAACTTAGAATATTTTGAGGCGTGACGTTTATTCTGACTATAAAAAACACGACATCACCTCATTTGGACGTGCTTTCACGTCACCCCAGGCGGGGTTTGAACCCTGAAACAACTTGTTACGAGTGCCTACAAGAACGCCCCTTGTTGCGGGGGCACACATGGACACGTCAGTCAAGATTGTTCGCCCTGATGTCAGAGGTTACCNCAATCCCCTCAACATGTGAAGGAAGCCGGCCCAGAGGCCGAGACAACATTACAGAGCGACCCCTACTTCAGTCACGAGCCGAGAGATGGTGTTAGAGAGTGCAGCTCCGCCCAGAGGCGGAGCTCATTACCGCCCGCACCTCAGATGAGCCAGCGAGCAGGTAGAAAGAATATAATGCCTTCCACCACCGAGGAACGTCAGTTGTTCTCCAGCAGCTCGCTCGCTCCACCACCTGGTGTGCTGGGGCTCTCTGCTAATACCAACGTCTTCGCTACCTTCCAGAAGTTCTATTAGATCTTCACCAGTTACCCCGAAGAAATCTTCAAACCCTTTGAACTGTCAAACATCCTTCTGGTAGTGGCCCCCGACATCCCTTCTGGACAATGGCATTGAGATAGTTAGGGACAGTTGTTGTAATAGCTACATAGCTGCATCTGCTTTGTTCAGGTCAGACCCAGGTCCCCTTCACCTTGTTTATGCAGTTTACTTCCGGTCAGTTCTTGGTTAGTTAGGAGGTAGTACTAGTCACCGTGTTTATTTCTCACTGGACACTGAATAAAATTGGTTTTCTCTCAAACCTCTGCGTACTAGTTTCTAAGGGTGACTGATTTTATTCTCTGTGGACATCAGTCCGCCAGGGTAAAGCAGGAGGCAGCGTCTTTGAGAAACCCATTACCAAACTTATTGCAAGACAGCGGGCTCCCTTTACTGGGCGCATGTACGTCATAAACACACCCAGTCAACGGCCATCCGTACTGTGCACCCGGTGCGCAGTAAGGTAGAGCCACAACCACTAGCAACACATTCCACAATGTGGCTAGTCAGCCAGCCCAGTCTTCACTCTGTCCACCGCGCTGAACCGCCGTTGGAGGGAGTGCCAGACTGGTTTTGGAGGTCTGCCCACCTTTGGACACACACCCAACGTCGTCGCCAGATGCTCAGAGTAAACCCCCTTTTCCAACCACTGCACCTGTGTCACCGGTTGGAGTAAACGTGTACGGCTCTGGGTTAGCTCGACTTCGGCTTTAGTTCTACACCTAGCTAGGGACCATCGTCGCCTGCTTTCCCCTAATGAGGCCGATACTTGTACTTACCTTTATGCCATACACCCAGAGGAGTGGTACTAAGTGGCAAGAAATTAAGGCAACTACGGCCTTCAAAGCCAACGGGAGCTGCAACCCAGCCCCAACTGCACTTTGCAGCCCCCCGTGAACGAGCTCAAGCCGCTCGCCAACTGGAGACGCCTCACTTCCCAGCTCCCTCTTTCAGTCCCCGATCAAGACAGCTAAGCGACTGCACCCGATCGTGATCGGTTTCCGCAGAGACCGGCACATTCCGCTAGGGATTGCTAATCCCTTCAGCAAAGGTAAATCCGTGGCAGTGTGCCACCCAGTTCGCCAAACTGCTAAGCCCGCATTTGACTTTGTGCCGAGTCGTTAGGTCATGCGCCATGTACCGTATACTGGCTGGGGCCCAGTCAGCCTGTGGTATGGTCAGCCAGTGATATCAATCCGTGTCTCTGACCGACACATTGAAACTCTCCCGACTGTGACGTAGCCATCAACCAACCGACGTCACATGTCAATTTTTTACAGTGAAAATCGAGTTCTTGGACATTAAAGTGGTAGAGTAACAAAGCAGTAGTATTTTGGCATATTGTGTGTAAGTGTTTGTCTTGTCTTCCTTACAGTGTGTTTGTTTGGGAGATGCTTTATTTGTCATACAAATGGTGCTTAGTGCTTTAATAGAGATTGAGCTGTGTGCAATTTGTTGGTGTAATGAGAAGTGTCTCAGTCAGGTCTGACATAGAGTGATGTCTCAGTGCAGTTATCAGTTGAACACCATGTGTGTTGACAGTGAGGACTCAGATCATCCAGCCTCCTGTGGACACAAGAGTGTTGCTGGGCCAGACAGCCACACTGCAGTGCAAAGTGTCCAGCGACCCATCAGTACCTTACAAGATCTCCTGGCAGCGCAATAATGAGTAAGCCACTGACTAATTAAACAGTACATTTACCATTTTCAAAATAAGAACAAAAGCATTCTGGAATTCTGTCAAGATGTAAGTGCTTTCTTGTGCAGGTGCTCTGAATGTGTCTTTTGATGAGCAAAGGTAGATTGAAAATTTCTTTTGTATAATCTGTCTCCCTGGGTCAGGCAACAGAGTGTAGGGCATAGCATGCTGCTAGCAGTAGAACAGTTAGGTACATAGGCGGCCAAAGTAGGAAACCGCATATATGTAGTCAAATTGTATGCACAAACTGTAGAACAGCGAAACAAGCAATTTTGAAAAGGGTTTGAAGTGTCAGTTAATAAGGTAGGAGTGACATACGATAAGGGGAACATTGAAAACTGGCATTGTTTTGACTGCGGGAAACAAGGATACCTTGTAAAAAATTGTAAAAATGAAAAAAAGGGTGACTGAAGTTTTTTCTCTGTGGTGAACAGGGGCACGTTAAAGCACAATGTTGTTTCAAGGGAAGGATAACCAAAATGGTGAGCAGTGAATGGGCAGCAGGACAAAATGTTGCTAACTCATAATTTTAGTTTCCTGGAGCTAGTAAGTTGTTTTTAAATATTTTTCTGGTATTTTCTAATGATGCCCCTGAGATTGTCTTATGATGTTTCTGAGTGATACTTGTGAACCTTATCTAGTGTTTGGTGTAATCTTATTTCTAGTCTTATACATATCTGTTTTATGTTTTTTATGGGGAGTCTATACTGTTATTTGTTGTGCTAACTGTGTTCCCAGAAACTGTTTTATTGTGGAGGCTGTTTGGTTGGCAACTGTTTTTGAGATTGACACTTGCTCCTGAAATTTTGGGCTAAGTAAGGCCCTCACTTTTTTTGGGTGGGGATGATGATTTGTGATGAGTTATGATGATTTGTTCATCACATGGCTTTTTTTGCATNCCAGAAACTGTTTTATTGTGGAGGCTGTTTGGTTGGCAACTGTTTTTGAGATTGACACTTGCTCCTGAAATTTTGGGCTAAGTAAGGTCCTCACTTTTTTTGGGTGGGGATGATGATTTGTGATGAGTTATGATGATTTGTTCATCACATGGCTTTTTTTGCATCATTAAGTGACTTTCTGGTGACCTTTTAGTAACTTTCTGCCAAGGTCGACTAATGTGTTTTTACTATAAGTAAAGAGTATGAAAAATAGCATTCAAAAATTTACGCTACGTTAACGCTACTGACAGGAATCTACAGACATCTCAATGATGCCTCAGAGAATTCTGGGTACATACTTGTGATACATAGCTCGCTATAATGCTCCGACTGATGTCTCGAAATTCTACACATTTACTGCTTCTATGCATGGTGTGATCATGATGCCATGTTGGTCACGCATCTACGTAATTTATATCGCTTGGAGAAAACTACCTAGTTGTACTGTCTACTGTCAAATACTCGGTTCTTCTGTAGCCGCCATCGGTGACGGTTTAGATTTTTGGGTCTGTGCATTGGTGGTGCAATGTCATTATGTGTGTGTGCTGTCTGAATGTTTGGTGAGTTTCCTGAACTTTTGATTTTTGGATTTTTCATATTTTGAAGATTTTGCTGTTGTGTTTGTTCACAACGTTCTAGTTGTTTTTTTTTCTCGAGATTTATTGTATTTCTTGCTATACAGGCTTAGTTCCTAAGGCCAGGCACATTTTATTTCACATTAGATAAGAATTGTCAAGTACTCTATGGCAACGAAAAAAACTTGGAATCGTCAAAATAAGCAATGAAAATTAAGATGTTGCTAAAATTAGCGAATTGATGAGATTATAGCGCTTTGTTGCCGGTAAAAGGGTTTCTACCATTTATTTGCTGCTATATCGTTGAAACGATTTTCCATCATCTCTAATTATAACTATTTAGTTGTAATTAAAACAATCGGTTGTATCTGTTTAATTGTTGTATCTTTTGTATCTCATTTTATCGTTGTATTTGTTTTAGCTCTTATGCTTAGTTTGTTAGTTTTAAATAATATGTTATGGTAAAGTGTAGTTGTTGTCGCCGCTAGGAGGCTCTGGCGTCCGTAGTAGCAGAGGTAGCCACTGTGACATGGGATATAGTATATCTTGTGCGAGCCATCGTGGCAGAGAGTCTCGTGCTATGTGTTGTGCTAGAGAGTCATGGTTGAGCCATTTTGTGGGACAGTCTTGTGATACCGTGGTCTCGGGTAGACATGCGAGTTGTTGTGGAGTGCTGTTCATGCCCTGGGCCAGGGGCAGTGTTACGTATGCTGTCGTTGAAGGTGTGACCACTTGCAAGCTTTTTCAGATGATGTCTGCTTATTAAAACAAATTTATATTTAATATAAAAAAATCTAATTTTTGCGTTTGAGATAGTTGGACTTCATGCAAAAAAAGGCAAAATTTGATGTATAGGGAACAGGGGTTGTTCAAAATTGGTCCAAAAGTTTCCAAAATATCTTATAGCGACCAACCTGCCATAACTTCCTTATTTCTGGAAAGAGTTAGGGGTCATTTTGTTAATGTTCTACTATTGTAGAATGTGAAATTGAGATTTTGTTTCATGTAGCATACTTTTTAATGTTGGGTCTAGACTTGAATTGAGTCAATCTAACTAAGAGTGAGTTGAGTTTTTTCTAGCAGACATCTAGCTACAGAATATGAAAGTTGAGTAACGGTGCTGTTAGGTTATAAACAAACAAAGTTGCGCTCAACTACATGCGTTGACACTTTGTGATGCTTGGCGGCTGAAATAAAACCTGATAATTCACGACGGCACACGTGCTATTGCAGCAGGTAGAAACAAGATTGTGATACGCTTACGTACAATTGTCAATGGTTGTTTGCTTAATGCCTTGATTATATCTACAGTTCATTGTCTTAACAGATTAGTATTACTGATGGTATGTAATACTGAGGCAGAAATACAACGTATATTTAATTGCATTAGTTTTCCTTTGTAAAAACATTTATCGCGTAATGATAAAACAAAATTTATCATCATTAAATAAAAACTATTTAAGTGAATTTATGATTAAATTCAAGATCTATTTAAATATACGTACTTTTTTTTTTGAAAATTTACGTTTAATGCATAAACATTATGAAGTGGACTAATCGCTGGACAGCAGATGATAGCACAACCTTATTCGTGTGCCGGAACTGGCATGATAGCAAAGGCAAATGGAAGAGAATGGATGCTGACACTGTACAAAATGTCAGTATGCACACATAAGTACTAGTGACCTCAAGTACTGGCATTGTATATGCTCAAAACACACACCTCATTTTAAAAAAATCATGGGAAATTGTCAAGGGTAAAAGGTACAGTGTCAGCACAGCACGAAAGGCCTCTTTGTCTCATGGCACGTCACACCTTCAGCATAAATATGGTAAACTTGTCATTATTTAGTTTTTCTATCAGCGTAATGTGGCTGACATTACCGGAGCGGTAATGTCATGGTCATTCACTTGTCGGCGGGAGGAATTATTCTTATTGGTATAAACTCGCCCAAAATGTTTTTCTTGGTAAACCACCATTGTGCCTGTTCTGAAGTTAATGTTGCAAACCATTAAACAGTTTTGTTACTTTCAGTTTGTNCTTGGTAAACCACCATTGTGCCTGTTCTGAAGTTAATGTTGCAAACCATTAAACAGTTTTGTTACTTTCAGTTTGTTATTCATGCCTACAAAAGAATTTATTTGAATGTTATAAAGATACATAGGATAAATTTAAAACATTGAGCATGCAGATATATTCTCAACTTCCTCACTCACTGCGATTATGGAGTCAGGAGAACAAAATTAAGATATAACTCAGTGCTGCCATTGGTTTTGAACATTAATCCTAAATCCAACCAACAAAAATTCTGGAAAATCCTGAAAACATTACCCATAAATATCCTGAAAAATTCAGGTCCGATTAAGTACTGAAAGTCAATAGAAAATGATTTGTTGCTGAATTATCNCTTGGTAAACCACCATTGTGCCTGTTCTGAAGTTAATGTTGCAAACCATTAAACAGTTTTGTTACTTTCAGTTTGTCATTCATGCCTACAAAAGAATTTATTTGAATTTTATACAGATACATAGGATAAATTTGAAACATTGAGCATGCAGATATATTCTCAACTTCCTCACTCACTGCGATTATGGAGTCACGAGAACAAAATTAAGATATAACTCAGTGCTGCCACTGGTTTTGAACATTAATCCTAAATCCAACCAACAAAAATTCTGGAAAATCCTGAAAACATTACCCATAAATATCCTGAAAAATTCAGGTCCGATTAAGTACTGAAAGTCAATAGAAAATGATTTGTTGCTGAATTATCACACTAATTTTTTGGTGCGACTGTAACAAAGTGTGAGGCTATGTCACTATCAGGAAATATTTTTGGCACCAACTTTGTGAATTTATCACTTAAATTTATTTATAGGCAGGTTGTTTTTACAAACGAAATTGGCCTACAATAATTCATCATCAGTCACATCACTATTTCCCTTCACAATAAAGTTTGAAAGAGTCGAATTTGCTTTTAAAGATCTTAGGCATTTTATGGGAATTTCGGTGTTGCAGTGACGTCGCAAATACTAACTGTAAATGCTAATGATAGAATTACATACTGTGTACTTTGCCTGGTAAATACTCTCCTAGGCTTTAACCATTTGTGGATGTGTTCCAAGTGGTACTTTTTGTTCACAAAATGGTTACGTAACCCATTTTGTCTACAAAATCTATGAAGTGTTTTTGTAATTTGCATTTTGTGTTCTGTAATCTTTGAAGCTGATAATTTGCAAAATACAAATTACCAAATCATCACCATATTAGTTTTGCATGTTTGAAATGTTTGAATATACAATAGGCAATGTTAATGCAATAAACAAATGTGTTATGTACTCACAATGATTATTTCACTATGCAAGTTGTTGAAATATTCTTGAAATGCTATTTTCTCATCATACAAATTTTTTTATGTAACAATTTCACATCATATATGTTTTATCATGTTAATTTAAAATTCTAAATGGCCTTATAACAACTTTTGGGAGTAATGTGGTTTTATTAATTTTGGAATCATGATACACCAAAAGAATAGCAGCATGGCATGCCATGCCAGACAGTTGAATGTCGTGGTGTTCCAACTAAACCTTACAAAATCATAATACAAATGATGAAAAACAAAATTCTAAATGAATTGGAACAGTGTCCAATTAGACGATGCTTTAAATTTTATGTCCATGGTATCACGTAATTATGGCTATTAACCACACAAATCTTTCTCTTCTGTGGAATATGTGCTTCAAAATGCTATTTTAGCTTATACAAAATTTCAATGAATCTTTCACGTTTTCAAACAGGCATGCAAGGTTATCCATTCATTTAAACAAATTACGCAAAACGGAAACTACTACCATTCAGAGTTTTGTGACACAAAGGTAAGTGAATAGTTAAAACGTGAAGTAGGTCTCCAAGATGACAAAAAATTTTTTATTATCAATTACTTTGTCGTCTATGTATCCAGAACAGCAATATTCAGACGTAGTTCAAAATGTCGCCATCGCGAGCAGTTGTTATAAATACAGTTCTCTAAGAGGCATTCTTTTAATGCATGTGTGTATCTATCGTGCGTGGTCATTTGTAAATAAAGAACACGTAAAACGTACATGTGAATGGACAACATTAAATATACAAAGTTTTTGGAAGAAATCCGTCAATCCGTTTGAAGTATAGAAATTCAGTGAAAACGGAGACAAAATCCGTTAAAACAGCAGACCTGATTTATAACAGATTTCCACTGTTAGGAAGTATCTTTACTTCTTGCTGCTGGGAGTGCTTTTTACTTGATTTGGTGAAGAAAAATAAAAGATAATGTTGTTTTTCGCAAGTCTCTATTTAGTTCCAGTATAGAGTCCAAATGGCTAAACCAATTTTGAGAAATGAGGTATAGTTTTTTTTGTTTTATTTCATAAAGCTCTTATTCATGTCCCTCTACGCCATGCAAGATTGCACATACACAAGCTGCACCAAATTGTATGAATTTTTAAGTACTTATTCTTGAAGAAGTTTATTTGAAATCTTAATGGACAATATTCATAAGTTTCTGGGTTATGGCAGCAGTCTATTTTATTTTTTAAATATTTTTTTTCTGTTTTTGTGGTTTTAGCTGCTAGGTTTTTAATATCAGAAATAACATTTTGTAATGGTGATATCAATGAGTGCTCTAGAAGTGGTTGTGGTAGTTATGGTAGGAATTAAACCCATAAAAAAAATACAGAGGAAGGCTGACCTGATTTGAAAGTCTTCATCCACAACCACATTTCTCATTTATTTTTCAGAGATATAGACACAAGCTCTACCCAGCGTATCAACATCCAGGAGGACGNTTACAAACGAAATTGGCCTACAATAATTCATCATCAGTCACATCACTATTTCCCTTCACAATAAAGTTTGAAAGAGACGAATTTGCTTTTAAAGATCTTAGGCATTTTATGGGAATTTCGGTGTTGCAGTGACGTCTCAAATACTAACTGTAAATGCTAATGATAGAATTACATACTGTGTACTTTGCCTGGTAAATACTCTCCTAGGCTTTAACCATTTGTGGATGTGTTCCAAGTGGTACTTTTTGTTCACAAAATGGTTACGTAACCCATTTTGTCTACAAAATCTATGAAGTGTTTTTGTAATTTGCATTTTGTGTTCTGTAATCTTTGAAGCTGATANAACCCATTTTGTCTACAAAATCTATGAAGTGTTTTTGTAATTTGCATTTTGTGTTCTGTAATCTTTGAAGCTGATAATTTGCAAAATACAAATTACCAAATCATCACCATATTAGTTTTGCATGTTTGAAATGTTTGAATATACAATAGGCAATGTTAATGCAATAAACAAATGTGTNCATCACCATATTAGTTTTGCATGTTTGAAATGTTTGAATATACAATAGGCAATGTTAATGCAATAAACAAATGTGTAATGTACTCACAATGATTATTTCACTATGCAAGTTGTTGAAATATTCTTGAAATAGCTATTTTCTCATGACATAAATTTTGTTATGTAACAATTTCACATCATATATGTTTTATCCTGTTAATTTTAAATTCTAAATGGTTCTGTAGCAACTTTTGGGAGAAATGTGGGTTTTTTAATTTTGGCNAACTTTTGGGAGAAATGTGGGTTTTTTAATTTTGGCATCATGATACACCAAAAGAATAGCAGCATGGCATGCCATGCCAGACAGTTGAATGTCGTGGTGTTCCAACTAAACCTTACAAAATCATAATACAAATGACAAAAAACCAAATTCTAAATGAATTGGAACAGTGTCCAATTAGATGTTGCTTTAAATTTTTTGTTCATGGTATCACGTAATAATGGATATTAACCACACAAAACTCTTTCTTCTGTATAATATATGCTTCAAAATGCTATTCTGGCTTATACAAAACTTCACTGAATCTTTCACGTTTTAAAACACGCATGCAAGGTTAACCATTCATTTAAACAAATTACGCAAAACGGAAACTACTACCATTCAGAGTTTTGTGAGACAAAGGTAAGTGAATAGTTGAAACGTAAAGTAGGTCTCCAACATGACAAAAAAATTTATATTATCAATTACTTTGTCGTTTATGTATCCAGAACAGCAATGTTCAGACGTAGTTCAAAATGTTACCATCGCGAGCATTTGTTATAAATACAGTTCTCTAAGAGGCATTCTTTTAATGCATGTGTGTATCTATCGTGCGTGGTCATTTGTAAATAAAGAACACGTAAAACGTACATGTGAATGGACAACATTAAATATACGTAATATTTGGATGAAATCCGTCAATCCGTTTGAAGTATAGAAATTCAGTGAAAATGGAGATAAAATCCGTTAAAACAGCAGACCTGATTTATAACAGATTTCCACTGTTAGGAAGTATCTTTACTTCTTGCTGCTGGGAGTGCTTTTTACTTGATTTGGTGAGGAAAAATAAAAGGTAATGCTGTTTTTCGCAAGTCTCTATTTAGTTCCAGTATAGAGTCCAAATGGCTAAACCAATTTTGAGAAATGAGGTATAGTTTTTTTCATTTTATTTCATAAAGCTCTTATTCATGTCCCTCTACGCCATGCAAGATTGCACATACACAAGCTGCACCAAATTGTATTAACCTTTAAGTACTTACTCTTGATGAAGTTTATTTGAATTCTTAATGGACAATATTCGTAAGTTTCTGGGTTATGGCAGCAGTTTTTTTTATTTTATTTTATATTTTTTTTTCTGTTTTTGTGGTTTTAGCTGCTAGGTTCTTAATAACATAAATAACATTTTGTAATGGTGTTAGCAATGAGTGCTCTAGAAGTGGTTGTGGTAGTTATGGTAGGAATTAAACCCATAAAAAAAATACCGAGGAAGCCTGACCTGATTTGAAAGTCTTCATCGACAACCACATTTCTCATTTATTTTTCAGAGATATAGACACAAGCTCTACCCAGCGTATCAACATCCAGGAGGACGNGACAACCACATTTCTCATTTATTTTTCAGAGATATAGACACAAGCTCTACCCAGCGTATCAACATCCAGGAGGACGGCACACTGGAAATCAGAGCAGTGAGGGCATCAGACGTGGCAGACTACACGTGCTCCGTCATGTCGTCAGGTGGAAACGAGACACGCTCCGCGAGGCTGAGTGTTGTGGAGCTGCCGTACGCTCCGGTTAATGTCCATGCTTCCCGCCTGGAGTCTGCATCCCAGCGAGCGGTCAACGTCAGCTGGACTCCAGGCTTTGATGGCAACAGTCCTGTGCTGAAGTTCATTGTCCAGAAGAGGGAGGTGGGCGACCTAGGTCAGTATCTTGTTACCTGAACTTGATGTTTTGGTAGAGCATATAATGGTGTCCCATTGGATTGCATGTCATGCACTGTATCTGTGCTTCTTTTTGTTGCATTCATAAAATGTTTCATTTTTGAACCTCATTGTATCTCCTCCACTACTCATCTTTTTATTTAACTTGGATTTCAAGCTGAGCCGAACAGTAAAAGATTGCCTCAGCTCTGCTTGGGTTTTTGAATTTCGACTCATCTCTAATTTTTCAGTACCAAGTTTCTGAAATATATTCATATTTCAGAAACTTCTCTTCTCTGCTTGTGACAAACATTTCAACTCCTGTTTGTAGTAAGTAGTCGGGACTTTTCATTCCTTGTGAAATTTTCATACTGCTAAAATTACATACTGTAAAATATGCATCATTTTCTCCCATGGTAAAATGGTCCTCCACGCTTCCAACTTTTAGCTTTCTAGGCATTTTATTAGTTTAGGTAGATATGGTTGGCCTCAAAAACAAAATGCTTACACTTATAGACCAGTTAACCTACATCTTGATGCCCTGGGAGGATATTTGGGTGAACCGTGTTCTCTACAGTAGCCATTCCCAGTTAACTGTGTGGTGAAAACTACCTGGCACCATATTTGGTCTCCAGCTCTGAAGCTAGGCTGCGAGGTGTGCTTTCCGCTGTTCTTTGTCTATGTACTTGCATTCTCCCCATTGTCTAGAGTAAGGCATAGGGGGATGGTAGTATGTGGGAGTTATAGAGAAAGTTGAGGGGTGGGTGGTCGAAGAGGTTGTGGATGAACATCTTGCAAGTTCCGTACTTTCTCTTCTCGTGCAAAAGGGAATGGTTTAGGCACTTCCTCCTTCCTTCAATCCTCTGTCCTTGGTGGGTGTAGACACTACGGAAGGACAGAGGCGGGTGATTTAAAGTTTTGTGCAATGTCATTCTCATTCAATGTTACCTAGTGTGGGCAGGTGCAAATTTTGCCAGAAAAAATTCCTCTCATCTTCCCCACACATTACTTTAATGCTAGTCTGAGCTGGGCTAATTTTGAAATTGCGGTGTCAATGACAGCGTTCAGGTTGCTATGAAGCACAAGGGTTTGCTCAGTGTTACTTGTGCAAAACTTCCTATGGAATTGTGTTGTTTTCCAACGCAGTAGAATGATGAATCTGAGATCAGACAAATAACTAATTGGTTTTCGGGGTCTGCTTGCAGCTTTTTATCCCTGTAGTGGTGGCACGCTAGGTCAGGGGTGCATGGAGGCAGCTTGGCATTAACAGTTATCCTCACTCTACTAGTGCTGCATGTGCATGATGCACGAGAAGGGGTGACTGCGGGTGGTAGTTTAGTCTTGCTAACTTGCGAAACAAAGAGGTAGTTTTGTAGAGGTGGTATTAGTGTAGCATTAGTGTCAATGCACGGCCTAACTTCCAGTCCCATATCCTTCACCTTCTCCGTGATGGTGGATTGCTGTAGGGTTGCAAGGGGATAATGTCTTACACACATTGTACATCCTTTGCAGATCATATATCTGTTGCTGCTGGAATTCCACCATTTTATAAACATTCCAAACAGAAAATTTATGACTCGGTATTTATTTACACAATTTACAATTTTGAGGGGGAAGGGTTTATGAATGAAAAAGTTTCGCGGCCCGTTGACCTGTGACGTCAGTTTGACTGACGTCGACGTCACTGTCAGAAAAGGTTCTATTGTGCCGGTCAGAGGCACGTGCTAACTATATGTGGTAAGGTTTTGAATTATTGGCTGCAGATTAGCTGCGGTATAGGCTGGGGCGCGTGGTCCTGTTGCACGGTACAAAGTCAGACACTCGCTTGCCTGCAGGGGCCGTTTCCCAGGGTTGCTCACAGCTTGGTCGCTGTTTTTGCTCCTGGTGGGAACTAGGGCCAGCTTCTTGGACGGTGGTGGTTCTGTGGCTGGCGGGGCTGGTGGGTGCCCGTGGTGGGCTGCTGGTCCTCGCGGGTCCGAAGCACGGTTTGGTGATGCCCAGTGGTACTGGAAGTCCCAGTCGAATGCTCACGACGATCGGGTGCCATTCGCCAGCAGCCTTGTAAGATGGATGGAAGAGGGAGCTAGGGGAAACTGGGAGGTGAGTCCTCGCCAGTTTTCGGGTGGCTTGAGCTCATTCCCAAGGGATAGGCTGCTGAGGGCAGACAGCACTCGGTTACAGAACAATTGGCTAGGTTTAGAGGCAGTAGCTGCCCTCTTAACTCTCCATCTTTCACCACTCCTATGGGTGAAGGGCATATGAGTACAATGTTCTACCACCTAAGAAGGAGCAGGCTATAAATTCCTTATCTATGTGTGCAGCCAGTCGGGGCCAGGTCACCCAGACTCAGTCCTATTGCTCCAACCAGAGAATATAACAACGCGGTGGATGGAGCGGTGGGCTGATCGGAATGTCTAGCCGCGTCGTGCTGTATGGTCTAGAAGGGGTCAGGCCACCAGTACCAGACCTATCACTCCGACTGGCGAAGATAGCAACGCAGTTGATGGAGTGGGTCGGGTGATCTGGATGTCTAGTCACTTCATGGATTGTGTTACTAGTGTGTGGGTCTCTACCATACGTGCACACTAGGTACTTTTGCGTACCTGGTCCACAGTATGGGTGGCCGTCTAATGGTATTTATTGCGATGTACGTGCGCCCGGTTAAGGGAGCCCATAGTCCTACACTATTTCGGCAAAGAGGTTTGACGTCTACGTAGATAGAAGTCACAGTCTCCCTAGAAATAAGTACTCACAGGTTAGGTAAGATCACGTGTGTATTCCCCAGAGGAATAGACACTGTGGCCCGTACTAACTCCTAACTATCAATGAACTGTAACCCAAGTTATCTACGGTACACAGGGTGAAGGTGACCTGAATCTAGTCTAAACAAGAGCAGATACGGCTAGGTAGCTATGATAACAACTGACCCTAACTAATTCTATGCTGTTGTCCAGAAGGGACTCGGGGTTCACTACCAAAGTGGCAGTGAGTATAATGGGGAAAAAAACGAAGACTTCTTTGAGGATTGCTGGGCGAAGGTCTAGAAGACTTCTGGTAGGTAACGGTGGTCCTTTGAGTGGAAGGCGGTGGGCAGAGAGCTTCAGCACACGAGGTGGGGGAGTGAGATGCTGAGTATCAACTGGTGTTTCAGAGCTGTGCGCTTACCTATATGGATGGCCGTCTGCGGGTCCTTCGGCCGGTCTGGTATCTTCGGGCTGGAACTCTTCTCTGAGCAACGCAGGTCGCATTCTCTCGGGGGAGGCTGGAAGTGCGGTTTTCCTTGTATGCAGGTTGCATCTCTCCTGCCAGCTTAGAGGCAACACTGGGCAGCCTGGCTGGCTTCTATCGCACGCGGGGGTGATTAACAGACACGTGATGTCTGACATACTGGTGTAGATGGCGTTGACTGCCATGTCCTCAGGTGTCCCTTGCCTAGGGGCATGCTGGTGGGCTCTGGAAGCAAGTCGTCCTGGGTTCAAACCCCCCTCGGGGTCATATGATGTCATGTGAAGATGAGGTGAAGTCGTATTTAGTAATTATGTCAGTATGTGTCACCATAAACCAATTTTTTGCTTGCCCAATCATTAAGAAAAAATACTTAGGTCAATTAGTGAATTATTTATTATTTTTATTAATGGGTGGTGTTTACGCATAGGTATATTCATTAGTTATAAGTAATTCGTAATGGTCTTTTATTTGAGTCTGTAATATTAAATACTGTAATTATAGTATATAATAGGTATATTACTAATAAAATTATTGTAATATTAATAGGTGATGTATATATTTTTATTAATATTAATTTATTTGTTGTAACTCTTATTATATCATTATTTATAACATAATAATTATTTTTAATAAAAATTGCTGTAAATATTAATATTATTATGATTATTAGTATTCTCTTTATTGATAGGGAGAATATTATATTAGGTATTAATCTTGTTATATAAATGAATAATACTATTATTCCTCCAATATATATTAAGAATAAGATATATGCAAATCAAAATGATAACAATTTTATAACAATTGTTTACTTTGACAATATTGTGTAGTTTTTTTTCTCTTTGTGGAACAGGGTGGTATCTTAGAGTGTTGATAGCACTTGCCAAAGTTAGACCACTTTTTAGTTTTAACCCATAATCATTTTTTCCAAAGGATTGTCATAAAACAAATTTTAAGATTTTGGGGAAGGAATGCACTTAGAGGGATATCCATTTTCCATCAACAATGTTTGCAGTGATTGAATTATATTTTATGGTATACATACTGCAGAGTAGCGCTTAGCACTGGCCTACAGTATTACTGAAATAATAGTTAATTTAATCACTTTCCAGCATTGCATGTCTCATTCAAAGAATGTTTACTACATTTCCTATAATATGCAATACAGTATTAGATTTACGTCTGTCAGGGATTAAGCTTCCATGCCACTCATATGGTCATTAATGGCTTCTGACTGACAGAAAGGAAATGTGCAATCGCAAGCTGTTAAATTGTTGGGAGTAGTATGTTTATCTGAAACTATAATTTATTTGGTATGTTTTTTTGTGAATTTTTCAGTTTTTTTGTCTTTGTTGTGTTAGAATATTATTTATGGTTCGATAGACAGTAGAATGTAAACTCATTTGTTGTAATCTGCTAAGTAGGCTAGTTAGTGAGTAACACATTGACCGTTAAATAAGCATGTGGCGTGTATAGATGTATGCTATGTGGTTCATTAACTGAGGTTTTGTGATATGATTGTGGTATGACAGGCCCCATTGCAGATCCTCTGCCCAACTGGGTGACTGAGCTGAGCAACGTGTCGGCACAGCAACGCTGGGTTCTGCTCACCCACCTGAAGGCTGCCACCTCCTACCAGTTCCGGGTGAGCGCCGTCAACAGTGTGGGCGAGGGTTCTGCCTCAGACTCCAGCAACATTGTTGCCCTCCCTCAGGAACGTGAGTAACCACCCATTTTTATCACTTACTTTCCATACTTGAAAACACCATTGTAACTGACAAGTGATCTGAAGTGGGAATAAACAGTGGTGCAAGTACTCATGGGGTGGCACTTGCAGGCACACACAACAGTCCACGACAAACACCCTTAAGAAGTTTCTGAATGGACTGAAAAATTTAGGCATTGATGCATGACGGCCGGGCAATGGTAGCACCATAGAAGGGCCGGGGCGTTAAGGGGAGCCGGCGGGGTGAAGGAGGAGATGGGGAGGACGCGTGCCCTGTCGGTTTCTCTTCTTCCTTCCCCTTGCCCCTCGTATTGCGATCTTGGGCGGCTTGCATCTTGTAATTCCATTCACTTTCTCTCGCGTGTTCCACCAGCTCTTCTTCTGACTGGGGCCTCGTGATTTGTAGCAAATTTCTCAGGAGAGGCAAGGGCATATGTGTGATGGATGGTGTGCATGCAGCTCTGCTCTTTCCCTTCGAGAAAAATACGGCGGTACATTAGTGTCATTCTGAATATGGAAATTTCTGCTTCTTCCTCACTACTGGTTTGTACGCTATTGTGAAATTCGGACGTGAGTGAGTCTGGCGAGGACTTCCTCTCTGGAAAACTGTATGGTGGGACCTGAACAGAACTGGGACCAGTCCGTGACAAATTCTCCGTACCTGTTCCACTATTCCAACGCCTTCCCCACTAGTTGTTTCCTGGCCTTCGTGACCTATTGTTTGGGAGGGGACTCCATTGTCCTTCAGTATTTGCTTTTGCATTCTTGCGTGAATGCTATGGAGTCTTCTTGCGGTCTACCTGCGAACTCGGGCATTTGGAGCCCGTCTGAAATCCTACTCGAGGTTGCACTGTGTTGTGGTCTGTTGTTGCTAGGCCAGTATTCCTCTGCTTGCCGGAAAACTTCGCACCTCTAGACTAATCTTGGATGTGTGATGCGCTCATCGGGCCACGTGATGCAGAGGTGGTGAATCGTCTGGGCACAAGTCATGTATCTGATGGTGTTCACTCCTTGTCCATTACAGGTTATCCAGGCACAATGGGAATATTGCAGCTTTCGGCATTCTTCGAACCTGAATTCTAGGCCATCTGTATATCTAGGTTCGTCCGCCCAACCTATGCAGGTATAGTGAAATCTATTAATCTACTCTCAAAATGGGAGCAATATATCACATGTTGCCCCGTTCCACGGCATGTGGCGATGCTGCATCTCTCTGTTACTGGGATGTCTTAGTGTCCCATTGGGGTGTAAGATTCGCCTAGCCCGGCTAGAATGAGATTGGCTTCGGCCATTTCTCTGGGTTTATTATTGAGCACCATAGGGTGTTTTACAACTCTCCAAAGTGTCTGGGGCAGCTAGTTGGTTCCCTCTGCTCCTTCTCAAGGTCACACTGGCCTGGGTCTTTCCTTGTTTTTTAAAGCAATGCAACACCCCACGTTAAGTGCCACCAAAAATCCTTCCCCTCTCTTTGATGCGTGACGACTGTGATGCTTGGTGCGTCACTTAGTCTACAGGGGGTTTTTGAGCTGGTTCAAGCCGAGAACTTTTAGTGGTCTTACAGGCTGATTATTGTGGATTCGTCCCGGCTCTTAGGGAGCCGGTGTACAGAGTCGGCCTGGTCGGGTGTTTGCAAGCTACGTATGGGTCTAAGGCAGCGTGGTTGGCAGTTGGTGTTTGCTTACCACCTGTAGACATACACTGTTGCTGACCGTTGGTTGGCTGCAGTAGGCGACTCTCCGGGCCCCGTTCGGGGTGGCTGACATGTGTTTGGAACAGACTGGTCCTGGGACTGCTGGGCTCTGGGTGGCGGCAGCAGGCGGCGTCGCTCGGTTGATGGTGCTTGTTAGGTCCAAGTCCACGGGCAATCTGAGCTGGAGGTGGACGACGACTAGATGCTGTGTCCTGTCGTTCTTTTGGGGTGGCTCGAATAAATAGTTGGCTGTAGATGCCTTCTTTCTGGCCCACTTAGTCCCTCCTCGTCGTGTGAATGGTGAATGGCAAGGGGTTAAGTACTAAGGGTCGTCGTAGTAAACAAGGGGCAGGTGACAGAAATTCCCCAGCTAGAGTATTCAGATGCAATAACGTCACGCCGTGCCACTCCTAGCGCTCCAACCGGCGAATCTCATGCGGTGGATGGAGAGGGTTAGCTGACTTGGGGTGGCGCTAAAGCTTTGTCGTGATCTGCTCAGAGGCTACCGGGTCACACTGGTCAGGCCTGACACTCCAACCGGTGAATCTCACGTGGTGGATGGAGTGGCTTAGCTTTTTCTGGTGTCCAGTTGCTTCCTTGTGGAGTGTACCTAGTAGGGGGCTCTACCATACCTGTACGCCAATTGCCTTTGCGCACTGGGCCCACAGTATGGGTGGCTGGCGAATCGTGTGGTGTTTTGCGACGTACGTACTACCCAGTTAAGGGAGCTGCAGTCCGACACTATTGTTGGAAATAGTTTGGCAAGACGCGGTCACCTGCCGCTCTCTGGGGAATGAGGTTTACTGAGGGTTGAGAGGTACAAATCACCCTTGAAATCAGAATGCAGTACGTGGACTTGAATGTATTTATTCTCAGGAGAATAAACACGGTGACCCGTACTAACTCCTAGGCATTCATAGTTACCAAGCAACCGGCGGAAGTTATGTTTCTAACAGGTGAAGGCGACCTGTTAAAGCAAAGAGCAAGTCTACAGCAACTAATATAGTAATTGTGAAAATGACTCAAACCCTACTGTCTAGTGTCTAGTGTGTTCCTGAAGGGACGAGGTAAGCACTCCCAAGTGGAGTGTGTGTCTCGGGGGTTTAAGCAAGCTCTGCTAATAGAAGATCTGGTTGAAGCAGAGAGCCCTAGCACAGCAGTGGTAGGGTGAGCTGCGGGGTTGCCAAAGCAGAGGAAGCCAATGCAATGACAAATCGACATCAACTGGCGTGCTGGGGGCTCTTCCGCTCCTAAATACTGAATGGAGCCTTCCTTCGCTTTCCTTTGGGCCATTCGGGCATCTTCGGCCTTGCCAGTTCTTCCCTGTGTGGGGGCATCTTCCTTTGCTGCTCTCTCTTTGCAAGGGTCAGAAGCGAGGTGGATCTGTGATTGCGGGTGGCAACATGACACTCGCTTAGGGGCAGGCCGGCTTCTTCCGAGTTGCGAAGCAGAGGAGCATGATTGATGTGCGTATCTATTGTTACGGGCAATGGTGTGTAGTAATCATCTTCGGGACGTGGCGGTCTGGGTTCGATCTCCATTGTGGGTGTCGTGGTTTCCCATGGGCTGAGTTGAAATTGTAGATTTGTACAATGCAAATGTGTAAACATTCATGCTAAATTTTATGATTATTTGCATACAACAAAAAGAAAGTAAACTGCAAGTTACAAAATTTTTTAACTCGATTACTAGTAAGATGTTAATACGTGTAACTACTTCTCGTACTTACTGTCAACTTTACTGGGAGTATTGCGGTCATTGCTTTCATTAAAATAGACGCCACTTCGGCTTCTGAAATGTATTTGTAAATTCTCCCCCTAGGAGCTAGGCAGCTGTGTGCTCCATTAACGGGGTTTAATTAAAGTTGGTTCCTGCCTGACAGCACGCCTTAGCCACCTTCTTCCTCCCAGTTCGGTGACCAGGCGCGGGGGTAGTGATATGTATAGAAGGTACCTAGACTAAGTGATCTGTTTGGAATATGTAGCCTCAGGCACGTCGGGATATTGTTCAAAGTATTTGGTAGTCGAAGATAACTCTAATCTGGTGTGGTGTTCCCAGTGGGCCGGCAATTCCCCCTCATGCCGATGCCGTAGGGGTCCGTCGCCTTTTACCTTCCCGTCAACAGGTAGTAAGGGGGGTTACATAATTGCTCAAGTCTTACTGTTTGGCTGAGTGTTGGTAACTACGCCCAATCTCAGAGGGGGAGTACTGTCATGGTCTTCTCGAGGAGCTAGTGTACTGTCAGCCTGCAGTGAGAGGGGCGATACGATTGCTCAAGTCTCACCATCAGGTTGAGGGTACTGGCTTTCCTCGTAAAGGACACTAATTTCTTCTCCAATTCTCCAGTGACGTCTGAGGGGCGGCCGACTGCTCGAGTCAGGTGCACAGCTTGAGCCTTGGAGCTTTCCCTCCTCGGGCCGAGGAGGCCTAGAAAGACTCTTTATGCCCTTGCCAAGGGCATAGAGCCAAGCACCCAACTCTGGCAAGAACGAGGAGCTTCCTTCCGGACCTGATATAAAGGGGGTTCACGTCGTGGCACAGTTGTGCGTGGGTCTAATATAGGATAGGTAGGTAAGGGTAGCAGAGTTCAGGCTAGGGACCTACTCCAGTGAACTGCCCCGAGAATGGCCGGTCTGCTGCCTATATTCTGCTCCGAGGGCTGTGACGAGCGAGGAACGCATGGAGTGGCGAGAGAGTGGGAGCAGCCATCCCTCCTGCGTGTCAATGATGCGCTTGCGGTACCAGCCGGCCCAGTGCAGCCTTGGGCAGGGGGTGCCCCACCTACTGTAGTGGTGAGCGATGGCAGCTTGCTGGCTGCCTACTGGCAGGCGGCGCAGCACACTTCCAGCGTTGAGGCGTAGAGAGGATGTGGCAGATGTGTCAGCGACAGCACGTAATGACATAGAACAGGGACAGTGACAGAGGTGCAGGCTACTACGAGCCAAGGATGTCGTCTCATGAAGCGTCAAAATATATGCAGTTACGGGCATTGATTTGTTTCATAGGTTGATTTCAGGAGTGTTCACTTGATCATGAACCACCGTTACATGTAAAAATATGTTTTTCTTACTATTTGTATGTGTTGACGCGGGGCTATCGTACTTCGGGCCCTACTTGTTGGGTGCTGCTGAAGCTTGCTGTCTGGCACTGGCTATTCCTACACCTAGGGCAGGTGGCCTAGATGTAACGGATACTGTGATGCCTGGCTGGGGAATTAGTATAACCGTTCCCTGCAGATGAGAGTGGTAAGAAGACCGGGGAATAGCAACGGTGAACCAACAAGTGTCAGGGGGAGATATCTCCCCACGAGAGATTTTATCTCACTAGGCTGAAATCAACTTCCAGCTTATCACCTCCGGAAGCTGAAGTGAAGAGTGCTGACCTGGAGCTAGAATAGTTCCTGTGTCAATTGCCTCACCCGCCGTGGTACAGGGCGGTGGTGTTGGTCCTTCTCCGGGGTTTTAATGAGTGATAAAAGTGAAGGTAACTGCCGCTCGTAGTACCTTCATATCTTCCCTAGTTTGGTGTGGTGTTTAGCCTTGGGAATGGGAGGCGGGCTGACCTCTTAATTGGCCTTGCTTGCTCTTGGTGAATTCCTCTAGAATGGTGGTAGGGAAGGGACACGGTCCTGCATAATTAAACAAGTCGGGAGGATCACTCGTATACTGTGAGGTGGTACGTCTCTCTGCACTGGCTCTTTCCTTTAGTCATTTTCTTAGAGCAAGAACATAGGAGGGTGGATGAGCCGACATGAGGAAAACATACTTGTTCTTCACTGGATCTTATTTACCACACTGGCATGAGTTCAATTTACATACCCAATAGGTTGAGAACACTTGCTTACAATACACTGGAAAAACACTGAAGTACACCCTACCTACTCTAATACAGTGACCGCGTGTTATTGAACAGGGTTTACATGGCTGGAAATTGGCGGCAGTGCATGCGACAACGAGCACTTGTTCCGGCAAGGCGTGGGGTGAGTTCCCAACGTCCACATATGCCTGCACCCTGGTGGTTGGAGTAGGAGGTAGTGGGATTGCAGCTGAACGTGTTTTGGCCCCTGTGCCTAGGTAGAGGTTGACAGTGGTTGAGCGTGTTTCAGCCCCGGTCCAACTGACATGATGTTTTGTGGTGTGTCCTACTACAGCTGAGCGTATTTCGGCCCCTGGGGAGCAAGACAAGGTGTAAGGGAAGGTAGGAATTCTCTGTCACACCTGAGCGTATTTCGGCCCCCGGGCTAAGAGGATGGATTAGAGGTAGCGACACTGAGCGTACGCTGGTCGGTGGGAGGGTGAATGGGTGCAGAGAGCAAGTGGATGCTGGGGTTCCACCTCTGGCAAGGTTCCCTGATGCACTCTCTGCTCTACCCTGCCTGCGACCCGCTTATATACCTGCCCAACTGGGAGTGGTGGCTTATGTCACAAAATTTTAGCTGCCTTAGTGGAGGGGTGGCACGTGACCCCGCTTACGGCCGAAACAAAAGGCCAATGGACACTGCTCCCATCATTAGCAAATAAAATTTCAGTGGTATCATAGCAGAAGCACATGCCATAGAGATGATTGCTTGAGCGTTGTGGGTGGCTGCATGCAAGCAACAGCAGCTGGGCAGCAGGCCTACTAAAAGGGTAGCGACCACGCCCATGGCGTATCAAATTACTGTAGCAGAAAGAATTTTAGGAACAGAAATGCAGATGAATGATGTGGGAAAAACAGCTCCTTTGATGTGCTGGGCTTTTAAATAAATTCAGTTAAAATTGTTATAGGCCATTCTCATTTACTTCACACCTTTCTGAAGGCCTGCTGAAGTTCTGCTTTTGGTTGCTGATTATGTATCCTTCTGCTACATGTAAACTTAAACACTGCCATGTGACTTCTACATTTTAACTGTCAAATGCTTTGTTTACTCTTTTCAGCTGTTCAAAGAATTCTGTCATATTTCAAATACCGTTTCGTACAAATCTTCACAATTTTGGCCTATAACCATATGTAGGTCAGTTTTGTGACTTTTTAACAATATCTGTATTGACGATTGTTCTTATGGTTATTATTTACATTGTAAACACATTTGTTATACATGGCATAGTACATTACACTTAATACACATAAATATTTGCTGCGTCTGTGTTTAACCCTACAACTACAGGGGAAAGAACTGTAATACTATTTAACATCTTGTTATTGATATGTGTATGGTTATTTCTTTAAATGGATGGTCTCAGTTAGATTAAATATTAAAATGAAGGAACAACCAGTCCAACGAAAAGACACAGTAAATTCAAGCACACAACTCATGTTGCTTATATTTTGTACGTAGTAGCGACAAACTTAAAAGATAGCGGTGAACCTGCACACAAATAAGCCTACCGTAACTTTTATTTTGCTCATATTTCTATGCATTGGTACTTATTGTTTTCTAGGTTTATTTCATTATTTATTTTAATTTATCTGACTGGGTGTAGTATTTTGTTGGGATTGTGGCAAACATTCAAATCACAGAAACGTAAGCATGTCACACAATTGTGTTTCAAACACCAGTGAAACGTTAAAACATTGTGATAAGTAAACAGATGTGACTTTCAAAAAATTTATTTCATTATAGAAACAGTTTACGGTTAAAACGTATAAATTTCACTCGTCCAATATTTGCAATCACCACATACACTAGTTCAATGTAACGCAAAGACAACAATACTCTTCCACACACAGCTGTCATGATGTACGTACAGTATCTTTATTCTTGGCGTGGAAAAACATAATTATCACAACGTAATTTGCCTAGGTAGTTTTAAAAAACACAACGTGTATGAACTTGATGTTGTACTTTTAAGTATTTTTCACAAGAAGAGAAATTAATGCTTCGTTTAGCAACACACCATTTCATGTCGCCAGTCGCCACTTCTGCCAACTTGGATTTGTAACCATCCTGCCATTACATCTAATTATATTATATTAAGTGTTCAAACAATAAAATCTCGTTTATTTTGCAAATTGGGAATTCAAAAATTATTATTTTTTTTGTAATAAGTATGAGGTATGCTATAATTGAAAACATGTATAATTTTCCTAGCGGTGCGAAACTTCCCGAGAGAGAGAAAAAGAGAGAGAGAGAGAGAGCGACAAGCTCCGCTTTCTTTCTTCCTCAGATGAAAAAAATACACCATATCACTAGGGCTTACGCACCGTAATTTGCGCTGATATTTATAACTGTAGCAATTAAATGTGTTTCCTTTAGTGCTACCTAAAATTGTAATATATCAAGAGGCAATGTTGAATTTACAAACAGCATACCAAAAAACTAAATAAAAAAATATCTTAACTGTGAACTATTTCTTACTAGTCAACGCATCGTTGCTCTCACTGTTTTTAATTTGTATGCCATGAATCATATCAAGTAACTATAATTATCCCTTAGTTGATAGTTGAATAGTGCACATCTACTTTACTGCATTTTGTTTGCAGCACCCTCTGGCCCTCCGCTGGGATTGGTGGGTTCTGCACGATCTTTGTCTGAGATCATCACGCAGTGGCAGCCTCCCCAGGAGGAACTCAGGAACGGGCAGATACTGGGTTACGCCATGAGATACAAACTCTACGGCTATGAAAGCAGTCCCTGGACTTATCAGAATATCACCAATGAGGTATTCCATTTTTATTTGTGTGTGTGCTGTATGTGAAGCTGAAGCACTAGTGTACACTGTATCTAGTTAAACATTTTTGGTCCACTGAAATTTTTCTCCAATGTATGTGAGTTCACAAACAGTAGCATATTGTGCATATTGTTGGCATGTTCAAGGATTGTAATGCTGCTTTCCTCCTAAAAGTACAAATAAAGTTTTGCCAGTGAGATTTGGGAGAAAATTGAGGCATTAATCACAGATCTGGAAGGGTCAGACTACCCATTTGCCCACAAATTGAAGGAAGAGCTGGACACATTGCAGAATTCTCTGCAGAGGTGTGAAGAGGGTACTTCCCCACATGGAACTATTCAACTGTTGAATCACTGTTCCAATGCTGTTGTCAAAGAGGCAGTGAAAGGAAGACTGAATGAAGTCTTGCATGCAGAGATGCCTTCTCACATTGGCTAACAATATGGCAGGTGGAACAAGTGTGGTATACAAGCATGCAGGTTCTTTATTCAATACTACCCTTACAGGACACAAAACCAAGGTGGTTGAAGAGCGTGCAGATGAGAGCAGAACGAGACTTTCATTTCTCACTGATTTGAGTGCAGACATTTTCACTAGGGATGTAACGATTCCACTTGTTTTCTATTATCGATCTCGATGACGATACCACTCTCGATTCTTAATTCCAAAAATCGTGATTCTTTTAGTTACAGGCAATTACTTTACAGAACTAAATACTGTATAGGAGGGTGTGAAATTTAATTATTTAAATGAGGCTTACATTAGTAGTACAGAGGGAGCATATTCATATGAAATTCCAAAAAGTTCAAAAGAGGCATATGATATAATATTGAGAACATACACACACACACATGCACGCACACATGCACGCATGCTCACACATGCACGTGCACACACACACCGCACACACACACACACACACACACACACACACACACGTGTTTCGTCCACATAGTTTATTTGAAAATATTTCCAAACCTCACTTTATATGATAAATGTTCACCAACACATGAAATTATTGAAAAGTTTGGAAGAATAGCATTTTTGGTAGTAGAATGTGTGTACATTGACACAAATTTACTCAAATTAACTTGCAGTGGAAGTTTTAATGTCCATGAACACACACGCTTTGAATCACATAGTGCAACTGCAATCACAGCCAAGTATCATCGGGCAGGTTATGAATGCAACATACCGAATCTGTATGCTAACAAAGCTAATTCCTCTATCAATAACGAAATTAATAGTAGCTAAGTGAATTAATTATATTTTATCACATAGCAGATTTGCTACGTTTGGAGTTTGTCAACGTCCTGGCGACAAGTGAGCACAACACACAATTAAAAATAAACTCATTCCGAACAAAAAACAAAGAAAATTTGCTGGCGTGATACAAATCGTTTTAATCAAACCCATATTATATACACTATGGAAAAGGTAGCTAGGGGGAACTGGGAGGTGAGGCCTCGCCAGTTTGTCGGGTGGCTTGAGCTCGATTCCGTGGTGAAAGGCTGTTGATGACAGACCAGAAAGGGTTGCAGAGCAAATGACTAGGTTTAGAGGCAGTAGCTGTCCTCTTAGCCTCCACTTTGCACCGCTTCTATGGGTGGAGGGCATACGGGAAGGTACTAAGGTCTACCACACGAAGGAGGAGCAGGCAACAAGTTCCCTGGCTAAAGTGTAACCAGAAGAGGTTAGGCCAACCAGAATCAGTCCTGTCACTCCAACCGGCAAAGTTCAATGCAGTAGACAGAGTGGGTTAGCGGATCTGGATATCTTAGCTGCTTCATCGTGTGTGTTCCTAGTGGTTGTGGCTCTACCTTACAATGTTCGAAGTACCGGAGTACTTGGTTCAAGGTACAGGTGGCCGTCGACTGTGTTATGTTTGGCGACATACGTGCGCCCAATTAAGAGTAGCCTGCAGTCGTACATTAGTTGCAGCAAAGTGGGTTTCAAGATGCAGTTTCCTGCTTCTCCTTTGTGGGTTTGACAGCTAAGAGGTCTGAAGTCACAATCCCCCTGGAATAAGCACACGGGATTAGGTAAGCACACATGTTTATTCCCCAAAGGAATACGTGTACACGGTGGCCTATACTATCTCCTAGCTATCAATTGTAATGAAACTGGCGAAGGTAAACTATGTTTAACCATGAGAAGGGGACCTGGGGCAAAACTAATCAAGAACAGATTGAGGTAAGCAGCTATGACAATAACTGACCTTGACGTGTGACGTCTTTTGGAATAGAAACTTTGCTGACCCCCTTTGCGAGCGCCTCCCCAGTTGACACGTGTCACGAGGCAGGTGGCGGATTGCAGTTNAGTCACAATCCCC
Organism: Clitarchus hookeri; assembly: GCA_002778355.1. NCBI lineage: Eukaryota > Metazoa > Arthropoda > Insecta > Phasmatodea > Phasmatidae > Clitarchus > Clitarchus hookeri. The sequence continues at coordinate 88,083 of NQII01001759.1, read as the reverse complement.
CTGGAATAAGCACACGGGATTAGGTAAGCACACATGTTTATTCCCCAAAGGAATACGTGTACATGGTGGCCTATACTATCTCCTAGCTATCAATTGTAATGAAACTGGCGAAGGTAAACTATGTTTAACCATGAGAAGGGGACCTGGGGCAAAACTAATCAAGAACAGAAACTTTGCTGACCCCCTTTGCGAGCGCCTCCCCAGTTGACACGTGTCACGAGGCAGGTGGCGGATTGCAGTTACACATGTCCCGTGGCTTAGGCCTTCCATACCACCCTCCCACCCCCCTACGCCTCTAGCAAGCTCGTGATAGCAAGTCCGTGAGATCTGTTGATCGCAGAGGTTTCACGAGATGTAGAAACGCAGTTCGCCTAAATNTACACATGTCCCGTGGCTTAGGCCTTCCATACCACCCTCCCACCCCCCTACGCCTCTAGCAAGCTCGTGATAGCAAGTCCGTGAGATCTGTTGATCGCAGAGGTTTCACGAGATGTAGAAACGCAGTTCGCCTAAATTCAGAAAAATTGCACCGCGGAAGAAACAGCTGACGAGCTGGATAATGGTGCAGAGAACACCCCCCCCCNCCCGCCCCCCAACCTTCAGGAACCAGGGCACGTGTTTTGAAAGGCATTGTTCTGCTTTCCACCACCTCACCCCCTCTTCTAATAATAGAGACATGTGCCGACACTTAAGGGGGGAGGCTGGCGTGCATAAAAACCCCTTTATGAGTGAAGTGGGGAGTCAGTTGATTATTACCGCCCAGAGTAGTCAGTCAGTTGAAGATCGCCGAGCAGAGAGTTAGGCCAACCGCGCCAGTGCGGCCGGGGGGGAGGTTCGGACCCCTGGCCACGTCAGTACATCAGTAGAACAGCAGTCCAGTGAGACGGCAGCACCTGCAGGCCTTGCCAAGGCCGCCCATCGCCGGAGCCCACCCTCCACAGCTGACATCATACCAGCAAGAGTTAAGTATACAATCATCATCGCGCAGAGAAGCTCCCCACTCAACCACGAAGTCGTCCACAGTTAATACGAGTTGTCAAATTCAAATTAGAGTACCACACCTCTCAAGTGTTGATGTATGTAGTTTTGGTTCAAACTCCAGACAATATATTCGTCCTTCAAAATGAAACAGTAAAAGACTACATTATTGCAAACCCCTTAACCTTCAGGCATCATATAGTCTATGCCGGGAGGACATAACTATGATGCTATAAGCCACCCTGTCTTCAACAGTGGCGTAGCGTCAACCTTAACTAACCTACACTTGTTTATCCTGAAGGGACTCAGAGGTCACTGCCAAAGTGGTAGTGAGTGTAAGAGGGAGAAGACATCTGCAGGAGTTGCTACATGCTGGTCTAGAATACTTCTGGATGGCTGGCTGATCTCTCGTGAGGAAAGCAGTAGGCAAAGAACTCCTGCACACGAGGTGGTGGAGCGAGCTGCCAAGTATACAACTGATGTTCTGGGGCTGTGTAATGACGTATATAGTTAACCGGCGTGGGTTCTTCTGCTCCCTTCGGCGGGTCAGGTATTTTCAGATGTGAGCTCCTCCCTGAGCAGCACTGGCTGCATTCTCTCAGAGGAGGCTGTAAGTTGCGATTTTCCTTGTGTGCGGGTTACGTCTCTGCCGCCCGTTTAGGAGCAGCACTGGGCTTCGTTGCTGACTTTTGTCACACACGGGGGTGATTACAAGGCACGTGACGTCTGAAATAATGGCATAACTGGCTTCTGCTGCCGTGTCCTTGGGTGCCCCTTGCCTAGGGGTGTTTTGGTTGGCTCTGGAAGCAAGGCGTTGTGGGTTCGAACCCTGCTCAGGGTGACATGACAGCACATGTAGATGAGGCGGAGTTATAATAAAATATTATGGTGGTACGCATCACGCGTCAACTTCATGCTCCTCTTTTACATGATACACAGTGTAAACAGCAATAATTAGAAAGCACACTTAACAGTCCTATGCTAAAGGATATAATATACTTTCATTAATTTCAGATTCTGAATTCACTCATAAGTAGTTCAATAACACAAATGTGCGATGATGAAAATCGAAACATTTTGATTACTCGATTTTTGCCAAAATCATTACAATCGGAAAAATCAATAATTCGGTTCTCAGCTTTCAACTAGTAATGTGTCTTTTGTGTATGTTTTTTTCTTTGGCTTGTATTAGATTATTTTGATTGAACTGTGTAATGAGGTGAGATCACAATTGAGACACTTGATTTTCTTGCATACCACCTTTCTTTCTAAATTGCAGGATGTTTTTTATTTTATAGCCGAATCTAGTTTTCTCGGTTGCAGAATATCTGTTCCTTAATCGCAGAATTTCCATTCTCCTATCGTAGAATTTTGCTATTCAGTGTACAGAAAACTTCTATCCCTACTCGTGATATCATGTAAATGCAATGAAAGTGTACCAAGTATTGCTGCTACAGTTTATATTTTTACTATTGTTACAAACTAAATGTTTTATGACTGTCGTATGTATTTATGAGTATATTCGTTTTTGTTGCAATTCTTTATAATAGTATAGGTCTATATGTTCTTAAAAAGTATTATCTGAGTGTTTGTTCATCACAAAACTTTAAAAATTTATAAATACTATAAAACATAAAATAAATGCTATAAAGTACTTTTTAATATGCTATTTTGCATCATCTCTACACATACTTTATAAAGATATAAACAAGGGCAGAAGCTCAAGTACTCAAAGTGTAGTACTTGTCAACAGGCAAAGTCGCGCGATCGCGACATTTTGCTGGCTAGGTCAGCTTCATCAGGCGGTGAGTTATAGGGCACTGCAATATGGTGGAAGGGCGCAGTTGGTAGTAAACCTGACGGCCAGGTGGCAAACTAGGATGTGGTGGGAAAATTGAAATTTTGCCGGTATACCGGTTGAGTATGGCAAAATTTCAGTTTTCCCGCTGTAGTATTGAGTCTTAGAATTAGCTGGTGGTCTTCATGCTATGGTGTTGTCTCCTTTGCCATTGAATGATCCATTACTTGCTAAATAAACATGCATTTGAAAGGCTAATTTAATTATGTTTGAAATAAATATTTTCTCTTTTCAGAATCTGCAGGAACTGTATATTTTTTGCTTGAATTCTTTTGCTTTTGCTTGTTTAAATTGTAGGCCCAGAGGACATTCCTTATCAAGGACCTAATAACATGGAAGGACTATATCATACAAATAGCTGCATACAACAATATGGGAGTAGGAGTCTTCAGCGATGGAGTGAAAATTAAGACAAAGGAAGGAGGTATTGTATTCCATCTCTTTAGAAAGAACATTACTTCATGCATCCAACCAAAACTACACATGTTAAAATATTTTTACACTCACAGTAGAAAAACAGATTTATCACTGCTTTTTTACTTAACAAGATAGGGTAAAACTACATGTACAAAATTTAGTTAATGGCTGTAATAATTTTTCACCAGAAGAAAAATATATATTCAATCTAGCAGTATGCCATTTTGTCAGTTTAGATGACTGTTTCACACTTATGCCACACACCTGCCACTATCAGATAACATAGTCTCTGCCTATTTCCATATTTACACTGGGCCACTGAAAACTATGTCTACTGAACATTACTGAAGATGCAACTACAAGTGGCTAAGTTGCAGTTTTGTAATCATAGTGTTTTGCTTTTAAAAGAATGTGTAAGGATACTTTACTTCACCTTGAAATTTGTAGATGGGAATCAAAATAATTATCATATATCAGAGAAGTTAGGAGTATTATTACAGTAGTTATTCTCCGTATAGCTGGAGTTTGGTTCAAATTCAAAAACTGAGTTCTTCCCAGCTTTAGTTTTTTTTGCTGAAAGACGAGTTTCAAGTTTTAATTTCAAGTTTAAGGATTATTTCGTTGGTTTTAAACATGGCTAAAATGGTTTTCAGAACCAGTTTTAGCTTCTAAATAATTTATACAGGAACTTCATAGTTTTCTTTAGACGTGCATCATACTTTTATCTTTATTAGCATGTTGTAAAACTATAGGGTCACCGTTTAAAGTCACATTCAGGCAAGTCACCGAAGGAACGACTGCATGCCAGTTGAGTACCTTGCGCATAGAGGAGGTGAGGTAAATGGTGAGTGAGTGAGTGAGTCGAACATATACCTCAAGCGTTTTGAGGCCCAGACCAAAAACAATAGCTGCAGCCAGGCAGAACTATTAAAGATTGTGGCTGTCCTTGGGGCATGAAAGGAACAGAATATTTTTGTATTATTATCATCATCGTCATCATATTCATCATTGTCGTAGTCATATTCGTATTCGTCATCATTATCATTATAAATCATGTGTTGAGTGATGTGTTGTGTGCATTTTTGCAGTTCCGGAAGCAGCTCCATCCAATGTGCGTGCAGAGGCGCTTAACTCGACTGCCGTGCAGGTGTGGTGGGAACCGCCCAACCCTCAGAAGATAAATGGCATCAACCAGGGGTACAAGTTGCAGGCCTGGAAGAGTAAGTATTGTCACCCACTCATCATTGTTGCAAATGCACTCATGTACTGTTCAGGGAACTCCTGTTTGTATACAACTGTAGACACCATACTGAAGAGTTTGTTTAAATATAGTAATTTTTTGTCCGTCTTTTTTAGTATCCGATATACGTTGCCATTCTGACAGCTTGAACTTCTCTAAATACAGTAAATTCCATTTAAAAAGCTACCTGCTGAATGTTTTGTTTTTAATAAACTCTGTTGTAGTTTACTATCGGTATCTAATTTGACCTTTTTGAAGTATTTTAAGTTCATCACCGTCATGAACAGTTTTCAGCCACTGGTCGGGTTTGTTTGCAACACAGGCTTCTCCATCTTCTGTATTCTCACCACCTTTACATTCTCACTCTGCTCCAGTCTTCACCTCTCTTCCTTATACACTCCTACACTCCCTTCAGCTGTCCATCCCTAGGTCTTCCTTGTAGCTCTTTGCCCCGTATAAAAATTTCATGTATCCTCTAAGGTGTCATCATTTTGCATGATGTACATTTTCGTTACTCCCAATTTGCTTCTCAGAAATGTAATTTCACTTGCTTGCAATTTATTCATCTCCCTTCTTTTCATGGACTTTGATTTCAGACGCATATGTCAGTATAGGACTTGTAATATGTTTATATATTACCTTTTTGTGTATCTGAGGGATGACTTTACTCCAAATTAAACTTCTCACCTGCCTCATGAACCCTTCTGCTCGCTTCACATGCTCACTTATCTCTATGTAATTACTTCCACATTCCTCAACCACACTCCGTAAGTACTGAAAACTCTCCACCTCGTTCAACTTTTCCCTTTCTAACATTATTACAGTATTCTCTCTCTCTTTCTGGTTGTGATCATAATTGCAGTACGTATTTTTCACATTAAACTTCATCCCGCATTTATTCACTGTCTCGTCTTGAGCATCTAGTTGCTGTTGTACTGTATCTTCTCTGTTTCCCCATATCATAAGATCATCTGTTAATGCCAAAACCCTATTTTTTTCTTTATAATTTTTTTTCCTGCTACCCTCTTTATCATCTCATCCATAACCATAGTAAGATAAAAGAGGTGGTAAGAGTGCGCTTCCTTGTTCCAGTCCACTTCTCTGTTCAAACCAATAATGCATGACGTCTATTAGAAATGGCAATGATGTCACTGTTAGCCAAGGGTTCTATAGTGCCGGTCATAGGCACTGGTGTCGCGTTACCGTGCTTGGGTCTCACCCGGGGTAGATCCTGGCTCTGCGACTACTGGCTGGAACGAGGGTTCCTGTCCTAGGGAAGCTGCTGTGTTGATCGCTGGCGCGAGCTGCAATGTTGTCTGTTAGGTTGGTTGCGGCGCCTGGAAGTGCGGGTTGACACGGCCCAGGGGTACTGGTAGGTCTGGTCATAGACGGACTACGATCAGGTGCTGTTCGCCTGCGATCTTCTGTGGGTGGCTGAAATGAGGCGCTAGGGGGGACTGGGAGGTGAATCCTCGCTAGTCGTCGGGTGGCTTGAGCTCGGTCCCGTGGGGAGAGGCTGCTGAGGGCAGATGGCAATGAGTTGCAGAGCAACTGACTAGGTTGTAGTTGCTAGGCAACCATTTATCCTCTTACCAAGCGTGTAAGGGGAGGAAGCGACATTGTGTCTGTCCGTGACGAACTACAGCCGAGCGTATCCGAGGGTAGCCGACATCTGCCGACCTAGAGAGAAAGAATGTGAGGATGCCAAGCTAGTTGCTAGGCGACCACTTCCCCTCTCACCAGGCGTGTAAGGGGAGGAAGGGACATTGTGTCTGGCCAGGATGAACTACAACCGAGCGTACTCAAGGTTAGACGAAATCCGCTGACCAAGAGAGAGAGAGAGAGAGAATACGAGGACGGCATTGTATTTGTTAGGTAACCACTTCCCCTCTCGCCAGGCGTGTAAGGGGAAATAAATAAAAATATCAGTAAAATGTTTAGTGACAGTGCTATTGCAACAAAATTTTCATGTGGGAAAAATAAATTAGCATACTTGGCTGATTTTGGAATTTCTCCTTATTTGCAAAATGAGGTAGTAGATCAACTCTCTGTCTTGAAAAAAAATTATGTACTGCATTTTGCTGAAAACCTGAATGAAATGTGATGCGTGACGGGTACTGATATATTTATTAAATACGACTTCACCTCATCTTCATGTGTCATCATGTCAAGTGCAATGTCAAGAAAGTTATGTACTGATATCTTTATTGTATAGATTTGGTGTTCAGGGTATGGCAGCTAATCCTGGTGGTGTAAAAGAACCTGATAATTTAAAGATAAGTAAGATGTAGAGAAGTTATGCTGCAAATGCACGTCATAGCTGCATTTCTTACTTAGAAGAGCAAAAACTGGCGGAACTGCAGTGAAAAGAAAAAATGATCAGGATGGGATAGAAATAGAGAATTTGAAGAAGTTCAAGCAGATTGAAAAAGATATTGCATCACTAACCCAGTCGGCTTACGAATTGGCACATAATGCAGAGGACCAAGGGGTTATGACATTGATAGCTTCTTCACAAAAGGTATAAGTTGCTTATACAATATTTAATTGAAATATTTTAATTCCTCGAATTGTTGGAACTATTTCATTTTTTATAATCCTTGATTATAAGCAGAGTTTTATGATCAATTTTGTTTACATATGTATATTACGGCCTGCAATTTAAAATCTTTGTTTAGCTTTCCGAAAAGTTTTAGGGACATCCTTGAAAAGTGCTTAAATTTTTTTCATCCTTGGTATGAACCCTGTTCCTTTTTTTTCCAATGCATATCATACCTTACTTCTGCATGCACTATCAGATGCCTTTTCAATGTCCAAGAATACCATTTGCAAGTCTTTCCCATACCACATGAAGTCTATTGTGGATTGACCTGGTCTGAAGTCATACTGCTCTTCCCTCAGTTTTACCTCTACTCTATCTCTTATCCTCTTCTCCACTATCTTTTTATGTATATTAGCACAGTGGCATATCAGTGTTACTCCCCTATAGTTATTGCACTCTTTTGTACTTCCCTTTCTTGAAAATTGGTGTAATAATTCCCTTTTTCCACTCTTTCGGGGTTTTCTTCTCATTCCACACTACTCTCATCACCCGATGCAGCCACTGCTTTTGCACTTCTCCTGCTCTCCTGCTCCTTCTCTACACTCAACTCGTCCTATTCTTGGTGCTCTTCCAAATTTCATTTTGCTCAGTGCTTTCTCCACCCATGCTGACGTTATTTCTCTTTCAGTTTCTTGGTCCCCGACTAGCTCTTTTTCTGTCCTTTCTTCCTCTGTCAAACCGGATCAATTTAACACATCCTTAAAGTATTCCTTCGACATTGCTTTGAGCTTATCTTTTTCCTGAACTTATTTCCATTTTTATGTACCATTTTGATGTCCTCCTAAACCCCTTTCCTTTTATTTTTGATGCTTCCCTACAATACTTTCTTGTTACCTTTGCTGTCTTCTTCCATCATTTGTGTCCATTTTCTATCCAGTTTCTCTTTCCTTTCCTTTCTTTTATAATTTGTCCTCTGTTTGAAAAACATCCTCAAGACTTCATTCTTCCTCCTTACTACTTCTTTTACACTGTCATTACCCCAAGGTGTTACCTTCCACTTCTTCGCTCTACAGTTCTTCTACAAACTGCTGCTGCATCTTTTATCAGTGCACTTCTGAATTTTTCCCTTTCCTCATCTTCTGTCTTTGTTTTATCTAGGGTTTTCTTGCTTCTTACTATTTCCTATTTTTCTTTTCTGCATTTCTTGCTGTAATTCTCATTACTAAGAGTGTTCAGTGATCCAGTGTAAATAAGGAAGTAGGCAGAGACTACATTATCTGACGGTCGTGGGTGTGTGGCGTACGTGTTAGATAGTCTTCTAGGTTAAGTTAATCTTTGAACTCGTCCTTGGTGAAGGTCAGTTATGAGAACTTAAGTTGGGGGACTTGGCCGCGTTGGACGTGTGGTTGCCGTGGAAATTGTTTTGGTTGTGGTAATTAAAGTTCCACCACAGAACAAAAAGCTTTTGGTCACTTTCTAGGGTTTCTGATATATAACCTTGATGTCCGTCACCTTCATCTTTAATTCCTGGTTGTAAATTATGTAGTCCACTACTGACTTCCTCTTCTTAACCACTACTGTACCAGGTTATCTTATGGCTTTTGTTTATCTTGTATCACATATTTCCAATCATCAAACAATTTTTCTTGCAGAAGTTCATTAATTGTCTCCTTTTTTATGCCTATCTCTCCATCCTTCTGTTTCTATTGCATTTTCATACCCATTTCTTTTGGTACCAATGTGAGTATTTCAGTCCTCTGCAATTGTGATGTTCTGATCTCTCAACTGTTTGTGCAAATCATCTTCAAAATCTTTGTTATCCTGTTGTGTGCATCCTTCTTGTTAAGCATATATTACTTCTATTATTTTTAGGTTTTTTTTCTTTTACAAATATTTATATCATCTTGTCACTTAGAGATCTGCAAATCATTTTTTTTGGAATTTAATAAAATAAAATACCTATTATTCCCAAATTTCAAAGTTTTTTCGAATAAAATCGCTTATTTTTAGATTTAATCAATTATGTTATTTGTACTTAAAAAAAAAAAACAAATTACATTTCATTCAAAATGCAAAATTTAAAATTTATGGTTATGTAATATTTTAATTTTAACATATTTTTAAGAAAAATAATTGATAGGATTTTATACATTTTTCTAGGAGTTTATGTAGTTACTGCCTTCTAATTTTGGTTGTGGTTTGGTTAAATGTGCCTCTCTTAATTTTTTTTCTCAAGATTATCTAATGTAATTTAATTTCTTGATTGTGTTTCTTCATTTTAATCAATTTAATGTATTTATTTTTAATCATGATTGTCAATTTGTTTTTTATTTTCATATTTCAATTACAAATAAATAATTATATATGTGACTCATTACAAGGATTTTAAGCTGATTGGTTTGTAAATTTTTGTTTGCGCTCTAAGGTTTACATTTACTCACCATCTTGAATTTACAGATTTTTTCACCAAAACTTGATGTACAGATTATACTTAATATTTATGAATTAGGAGCAGGAAAAATAAAAAATAAAAATTAGGAAGCTAGTTTTGTTGTGTTATGCCAGACATTTTGATACATGTTCTGAAATAGAACATGCTTAAAAAAATTGACCTTTTGAACTTGATGTATATTGTACCACTCAGTAGTCGTGTTTCAGTAAAATAAATTTAAACTGGAAGTAATTGAGTTCAGATTGTTTAAGTCATTTACAATTTTACTTTTATGTAGATTAACATGTGGGCTAATAATTACGTACTCATGGTAATCAATGTACATTCCTCCACTGAAAATAAGTTGTTAAAAGCCCTAGAGTTTTAACATCTGTGGGATTAAGAATTTCTATTGTTTTATGACAGCAAACACATTCAACTTGTGGTAGCAATCTTAAAATTATAGTTATAAAAATTAATAATCAAATGCAGGTTACTGTTGTGAGTTGTGAGCTGAATGGTTTGTGCATGGTGTTGCAATGTTTTGGCGGTGTGTTGCTTGCAGGTGACCCAGCGACAGAGGAGGAGGACGCTGTGGCGATAGCAGTACCGCCCAGTCTGCTGGACCCACTGGCGGAGCAGAGTGCCGTCATGGCAGGCCTGGAGAAGTACACGGAGTACAACGTTACAGTACTGTGCTTCACGAACCCCGGTGATGGCCGGCGCAGTGAGCCAGCCCTTGTCAGGACCGACGAGGACTGTAAGTCATTCATCTGGAGCATTGTGTACTGTATGCATGTGGTCTGGCTGTCATGTTGGAAGGTTGTTGCTTTAATCCCCTGGTAGAACCTCACGGTGTATTTTTGTAGTGTGAATGTCTTGTATTTCTTTCACCTCTCACAATTGGTAAAAGATGCAAGCAGACTTGTAGTAAAAATTTATCTTATTTTTAGTGCATGTGAATACCTTATTTGCTTGATTTTAAGTCGTCATCTATTATAGTTTGTGCTGATCTCCCATGATGCAGTCGGTTGGTGTGCCACTGTTCTGGGGCTGCGGGAGGTTCTGGGTTCGAATCTTAGGTAAGGCATGGGTGTTAGTTTGAGTCGTAAGTTAGTTTGTAAGCCGTACCCTAATAATAAGCCTTCAGGCATAACACCGGGGGACATTAATAAACCCTATCCAATCCAACTGCTTGCTGGACTGGCTGGTGATGCCCAGTGGCATAGGAAATCCCAGTCGTATGCGCATTATGAGCGGTTGCTGCTCTTCGGCGATCTTCTGGAGTGGCTGGAAAAGGTAGGTGAGGCCTCTCCAGTTGTAGGGTGGCGTGAGCTCGGTCCCGGGGGAGGGGCTGCTGCAGGCAGACGGCATTGGGTTGTAGAGCAACTGACAAGGTTTAGAGGCAGTAAGAATAAAATTTCCAACAGCCTTTTTCTGGTTATGCATCTTTCAGTGGTTCTGTGCACATTAGGCAAAACATTATACATTTTTGGCATTATTGTAATTTTGGTTGTATAATTCATCTGATCACAGATGTTAATTTGTAAAACACTCTATTGGAAATCAAAATGACAGCTTTGCTGGACACCTGGAGAATCGTTCCAAAAAATGAGTTACGCCAAAATTTTTGTTTCCTGTAGGTGCAAATAATTTATTTTTCCTGGGTTGGAAGCCCCNCATTATACATTTTTGGCATTATTGTAATTTTGGTTGTATAATTCATCTGATCACAGATGTTAATTTGTAAAACACTTTATTGGAAATCAAAATGACAGCTTTGCTGGACACCTGGAGAATCGTACCAAAAAATGAGTTACGCCAAAATTTTTGTTTCCTGTAGGTGCAAATAATTTATTTTTCCTGGGTTGGAAGCCCCTCAGCTCTGTTTTAATGTTGTTGGTTGTGTATTACAGTGCCAGACGAAGTGGGTAGTCTGCAGTTTGATGACATCAGTGACAGGGCGGTGAAGGTGATCTGGACACCCCCCAAGCAAGTGAATGGTATCCTGCGGGGTTACCAGCTCAAATACATGGTGAAGGACCATCCAGAAACTATTCGTGTGGAGAACCTCACCTCGGAGACTCTCAGCATCATGGTCAACAGCCTGCAGGTTGCAACCTTAATTACTCGTTTCAGATTAAACTGGAATCATTTGGAAATTTACATATGCTTGAAATCAATTTATGACATTGTACGACATTAAAAAGTGACTGTATTTACAGTATTCTGGGTATCTGATATTACTAATTTCAGTTTTGATCTGGTAAATGTTTAAGTTGTTGTGGACTATAAAAACCTTTTGGTGCCAAATAGAAAAGCTTGTACCAGTTGTTTACACATTTAAAATCCAAATAAATTTGTTTGGTGTGTTGTTAACAGCTTAATGTTTTTTTTTTTTCTGAAATTTATTATGTTATGGAAAAGATTGTTGAATGCAATCTTCAGTAAACTATAAATGGCATGATCTACTACCATTTGCTGTTAAAAAAATTGTTGCATTTGTTTATTAACACACAGAAACTGTTAATTTGCTTCAGGCTACTACTCACTACAGGTTTGAAATAAGTGCATGGACGAGTGTGGGGGTGGGTCCACCTCGAGTTGCAACTATCCAGTCGGGGATCGAGCCAGTACTGCCAAGCCCGCCCACCAAGCTGGCCGTGTCTAACATCGAGGCATTCTCCGTGGTTCTGCAGTTCACACCTGGCTTCGACGGCAACTCCTCCATTACAAAGTGGGTAGCTGAGGTAGGTCCTGCACTGCAGCTGCTTCTGCTTTCTACAACTGCACTGCAGGTGTCTTGTAAAGTATTTGTTCTGTTCTGTCATGTTAATGATGCAGCTTGGCTCTGAAAAGACATGGATTTTATAATTTCTGGAGATACTAGCTGTGCCACTTTATTAACTGCATTTTCGGTGCAATGAGACAATATGTTGAAGAATTATCTGGTTTCCATGCATGCATTTGTACCTGCAATTGCAAATGTCATTGGCCACCCTTCTGCCATTCCAATAATTCTTATTTCAATTTTCTCCTCTGCTACCAATTTTCTGTCCATATCTCTATCTTTTACACCTTGCTTCGACCTGTCTACATTTTGGTGTTATGATACCAATTATTTTAGTTTACCATATTTATCCTTTATCACCTGTAATTTTTCTTAGAGACGAAATTGCAAACTGTAATTACATTAGAAAACTAATGGCAAGTTTACTGTGTGATGTACCTTGGAATAAGCAGCTTTTATGTTTGAATATCTTATCTATTTGTGTTGTGCTCACTCAGTACCTGTTGACTTACAGCTTCTACTCATGTTNCTTTTATGTTTGAATATCTTATCTATTTGTGTTGTGCTCACTCAGTACCTGTTGACTTACAGCTTCTACTCATGTTTTTAATCACCTGGCAGGTAGCAGTACACATGTTATTTTTCAGCAGGCTCTGGAGAACATAAATTATTACAATTTGAGAAAATTATTTGAATATTTTTGTAAAGAATTGCTTATTTCAGTCATGTACAGTTCATCACTGTTGTGTAGTGAGGATACGTTGTGTGTTTGTAGGCCCAGACAGCTCGTAACGCGACGTGGTTTGTGGTGGTGGAGGTATCTGATCCCGATGCCACCACGTTGGTGGTAGGTGGGCTGGTGCCCTTCACGCTTTACAAGTTGCGCATAATCTCCAACAANGAGTGCCACCGAGCTGCGAGTTCGCTGGATCGTGAGTTGCCGTGTCAATTTTCAGCATACAAGTTTAGCTACAAACGTACACCTGCTGTTTTCATGTTGTAAAAAAGTTGTACGATATTTCACAGAGGATAAACTTCTTCAGATTATGTGTTTATACAATGCCCAAAAAATGTAATTCTTACTAGCCATGGAAGCTTCTAACGAGTGATCTAGGAGCACTTACAGAAAAACTCCTCATTTCATATTGTTTGGCACACTTTTTACATAAGATATTCCTTCCAAAAAATTAAATGTAGCTGGACGAAGGTTGCAATCGAAAAAAAAGCTCACATTTTTTTATGAGGTGTTGTTTGCTCATTTTTATTTAGATGAGGAAACTAACTACGTAATTTCTAAATTGTTACCAGAAATGTTAATGTGGGTTATGCTGTTGGACAGAATTTTTGTGTTGGAGGGTTTATATTTTTCCAACTGGTGAAGCATTTGTGATTTGCTGTNGTTATGCTGTTGGACAGAATTTTTGTGTTGGAGGGTTTATATTTTTCCAACTGGTGAAGCATTTGTGATTTGCTGTTGCCATTTTGATTAGTAAAATGAACTCTGTGGTACAGGTTAATACAGTAAAACTCTGTTACGAAGTTCCCAGTTAAGAAGTTTCCTGCATAACAAGTTTGAACAATTTTGCACTTTGTCCATAAACACCTATGTAATTTTACCCTTTTGAGAAGTTTTCCTNTGCATAACAAGTTTGAACAATTTTGCACTTTGTCCATAAACACCTATGTAATTTTACCCTTTTGAGAAGTTTTCCTAGTTAATAGGTTTAAATAATTCTGTCCTTTGAGAAACTTAACAGAGTTTTACTGTATGTTTTTAAACATTTACATTTTTGAAGGTGTCAAAGATTTCTTGGATGTTGTTTTTATGTTGATTATTTTATTTATCATTTACAATTGCACTCCTTTGTCACTTTGCAGCCTCTTCAGCAGGTGGAGTGGTTCGGAAATCCTAGAGGCTACAACATATCGTACCGAGAGGTGGGGAAGGAGAAGGTGCACTGCGTGAGGATCGAAGACCATACTGCCAACTCTCATGTTCTGGAGAAACTGGAAGAGTTCGCGCAGTATGAGATCCTGGTGCAGGCATTCAATGATGTTGGCAGCTCTGAGTACAGTCCGGTCGCTGTAGAGAGAACTCGGGAGTCAGGTGAATCTTCTTAATGTTATCTGAGTCAAGGTCACGTACTGATATATGTCCAGAAGCATTACAGTATGCTTCAACAGTGTCCTGTATGAACTGTTAAGTTATGGCAGCAACGTATGCATTTATCTTCAGAGTTTTAAAAATGTAGTTGTTTGCATTGCTGACACATGGATTTCATCTTTGATAGAGTGATGATTTCCTCACCAGTATTCATTTTGATGGTGGTGTAGTCATTTTTTTTATTCCTTTTTATAGATGGACGTGCCATTTATAGAAGCTAGTTCAGATAAGTCGGTGTACTCCTTCTGAGAGAAGTCATGCATACTTGTGAATTTTCTGCAAATTTTGTTTTGACATGAGGTTATTGTAAAGCTTTTTTTTTNTGAGAGAAGTCATGCATACTTGTGAATTTTCTGCAAATTTTGTTTTGACATGAGGTTATTGTAAAGCTTTTTTTTTATAGATAATTTAGTGCTTAGGTATTAATTTGACATTTACAATAACATCTGTTTAGATTGACAGTAGGATTTGTTAATTTAATTCTTAGGCACATGCATTTGTTTACAATAAAAGTACTTTACTTGCAGTGCCATCGTTTGGGCCCATGAATGTGGAGGCAAATGCAACATCATCCACGACTNCAATAAAAGTACTTTACTTGCAGTGCCATCGTTTGGGCCCATGAATGTGGAGGCAAATGCAACATCATCCACGACTATTGTTGTCAAGTGGGGGGATGTCCCCCGGGAACACCAGAACGGCATTATAGAAGGCTACAAGGTTTACTATGGATCTCATGCAAGAGCATTCCAGGTAAGTACATAGTATACAGTTCTTATGGTGAGGAAGATTTACTGTGTTAACAATGGTTACTGGTGTTTGCAAAGTCATATACTGAAAAGTGTCATGTTTCTATCAAAGCAAAGCTGCTTATGATATATTAGTAGCAGAGCCTCTTTATATCGACCCCATTTACAGCAATTAATCTGTTGCACTTTTCTTGGTTACATTATGTTGTGTTTCTCTTGGTAAGCACTGTACTGGACATAGAGTGTATATAAAAATAGATACCACCTGCATAGGTTACAACACATTACTGATTGATTACCATCAGGTGATGTATTTGTGCTGGCATTGTGCTCTTGTGCTCTCTCCTCTCCTGGAGTCCTTCATGTCCATCACACATGAGGAGAGCCAGATGCATTCTCGCTTTCTCACTTCCAGATGTCCCCCCTTCAACAACCACCTTTTCGCTGGGATCAGACATAAGCTTGCTCTCTTCCATACATCTGTGCCTACTAGACCACCCGTAGTGTAACAGTTCTGTATAAAGAAAGTGTACTGCTCAAAACAAACAGTGCCAACACATTAGGCACTGTTTTTGTGCTATGCAACGAAATACTGTACCTGAAATATTGAGTGTGAAATCATAAATACAGGAATTACTTTTATTTGTACTCTACATTAGTTTAGAACAGTTACTGGTAACCAAACTGTAAACTGTATCTTATCACGAATGAGTTCAAACCATCACGTGCTACCATGATAGTTCACATTGGTTCAACCAAAACAATGGCTCCAGTATGGCTAACCAAGCAGATGAAGTCACAAAAATAAACAGTATTTTACACAACAAATCATGAACATACTGCCCACTGAAAATAATTATTTTAAAGTAATTACAGTAAGTGCTGTAAATAAAGTTTCTGAAAAATGGATATTTAATAAAACAATTTGTTAAAAACAAAATTCTATTTCAGGGACTTGCATTTTAATGGAAGAGCATTCACAAATAACAGCCAATCAGATGCAAGCCATAATTTTTTTTCCCCTCCATTTGCCGTGCATTTTTTCTTTTGTTATAAGTGTGACCACAAGAGATGTATGGGGATGCTATGCACATGAATAAAACAAAATTGTAATTTTAACATTTTCTAACAACCTGTAAATGCTAGCCTAGGCATAATGTTAATTCTGCATGTCATATCTCCCTCCTTTCAAACTTAACAATGAATCAAAGAATCAAATTATACAATTCTGGTAATAAAAAGGAATGCAATTCTGTACCACGCCAATGGAATCTGCTTACCAGTACATGAATCAAGTAAAGATGAAACATGATCAGAAGTGGTGTAGATCCAAAATTAGTTTCTGATGCCATCTGTTGTACTACACGAGAGTTATTTCTCTGAGATGACAAGTAAAAGGCAGGAGCTCGAATTAATTTTAATATTGTATCATAACACACATAATGGGTAAATGTAAAAAAAATCCATTACTTATTTTACTGATTCTGCTAGGATTATTTTGTCGCCTTGTCACTTACTCTTAGTGGGATTTACTGTTGGAGGGTAAGGCCGAGGTACTTCCCCCTCTGGATGAAGGTGAAGCTGTGGTCGTCTCTTGAATGAGGTTTTTCCTGGTGCCTGAGTTGTTGGTTTTGGCAATGNTCTGGATGAAGGTGAAGCTGTGGTCGTCTCTTGAATGAGGTTTTTCCTGGTGCCTGAGTTGTTGGTTTTGGCAATGTCAATAATTGTGCATTGAGCTTTGGGTGGCACGCAGGCGAGCGATGAGCGTGTGGGTGCCCTAGTTGGAATGTAAGCTGGTGTGACGTAAAGGGGCCTGACTACCCTGGCAACGTTAGCTGGGCGGACGAAGGTAGGCATCTTCATCAGCAGCGTAGATGGCAGCGGAGATACTGCGCGTGGTATGTGCCAGCAGAGGTTAGAAGTGGAGCTTGCTGAGCTGGTGGTTGACCCTCTTTGACGTACAGCCTCCTCTTTCTTCCAGGAGTATACCTGGTTGTCAACTGGACCGCTTTCCCTTCGTACTCCAGTTTGAGGTAACCCTAGCCTGGCAGCTTTGCCCCACTCAACCCTATAATGAGACATAAGGTGATGGGGGTAACCAATTAGGTTGATAGTGGGTGGTCAATAAGGTGTAGACACAGCCTGATGGAATGAGGGATGTGGGTATGAGGTGAGGTAGGAGGCCTGTACTACTTGTCTTCAACCCAGAGACTTGGCGCGCAGAACGTCGCAATCTGACCAAAGTTCCAAGCCGGAGGTTACAGTAGACGGCAAAGGGCGTCCACTCCCATGGCTCCCTGGCGCGTGGAACGTCGAGGTCTGACCCAGGTTTCAGGAAGAGCAGGACTCCTGTTGGGAGTTGGGCTATCATTTCCAAGGAAGAAACGTGGCGCGCGGAACGTCGTGGTCTGACCCAGGCACTTACTGGAAGGTCGGTAGTCCAAGAGACAACTGCTCTAATGAGGTCCAGGAAGGCAAGCTTCCGAAGCTGCACTTCGAGACAGCTATCATTAGGAGAGAAAAGGTGCAAGGCTTCGGCTCATGGCTAACCCTAATAGAAATAGAGTCTGACTGAGGCCTGAAGGGCCGGTCCTAAGTTGCCAACTGGTATAGTCACCTATGTCTCAGAAGATGCGGCAGTGCGGGGGTCGAGGGCAGCCCCAAGACTGCGGTACTCACACTCGTGACAGCTGAGCGTAAACTACAAGGTAGCTGGAAGCACGGGGGCTTCGGTATGCTGACGGGCAGCGTGGCAGTGTCGTGTAGAGCAGAGCTCTTGACTGAACAGCGTAAGACTGTTGCGACGGGGAAAAAGTCGGTAGTTCTTCGGGTAGCGTGATGTTCTGCGAAGGCGAGACGGGAAGTCTGGTGGCTATCGGGTAGCGTGACACCGGGCAAGTGGACTGGCGCGAGACAGCCTCGAACTCAGGACTGCAGGTCTTATTTATACTTGGTTCACAGGGTCAGCCCGGAGGTTGTGAGGTATGGAGAGAGAGACGTGAAGGAGAGAAGAGAGTAACCGAGAGCGGCAGAGACTTTCTCTCACGCGACAGGTGCTGGAGGGGTAAACGGCGACATGATGCGAAGCAGGTTGCAGCGCAGCAGGCTGCAACGGCCGGGCAAACCACCATGACTCGAAAGACGTCCCGTAGCGTGTACGACGTAAAGGCTCTTCTTAGGAGGGGGCCGCGGCTGAGGCGAGGTTAGATGAGAGAATGACGTCGCTTGTGGCATGTCAATTTTTCTGCCCTGAATCTGGGACAATCCTTGTTTTATATGTATGGCAACACTATGTAATGGACAAAAGTAATCAAGGTGCTACGTATCTTATTTCTTTGTATAATTGAGTGGGGTATCATAACAAATATANCCTCTCTTATTTCTTTGTATAATTGAGTGGGGTATCATAACAAATATATTTAGCAATAGAAACATTTTTGGAAAAGTAAATTGTTACGTATATAAGTAATCTTGTAATATAGCATAGAGCTTACATTTATGTAGTGATTATGCTTATGTTATGTTTGTGTTTTTTCAGTACAAGAATATTCCAAATAACAAATCATTCACAACCACACTGACGGAGCTANTTATGTTATGTTTGTGTTTTTTCAGTACAAGAATATTCCAAATAACAAATCATTCACAACCACACTGACGGAGCTACGGAAGTTTGTACACTATCACATACAAGTTCTGGCTTGCACGAGGCTTGGAGGTGGAGCGCCTAGCACACCACCAGTGTCAGTGCAGACATTTGAAGATGGTAATACAGTGTTGAGTTTGTTAACCATCACTAGTGTGAGCCATATCTCCTTTCTTGTAGTGAATTCGTGAGAAGTATTCATTCATATGAGAGTACTGGACTGTTAAAAAAAAAAATTCTGTTTAAATGCTGCTTAAGCACGGTAAACTCTTGATTCCAAGACCATTCATGTTTCCCAGGAAAAGGGTTGTTATTTCAAAGGGGTTGCTATTGAAAAAACCTTTTTAATTAATTATTTTCATGCTTTTTTATAAAAAGGTTGTTATTTCTAAAGGTCACTATTCCAGAGGTGTTAGAAATAAGAGTTGACTGTTGTTATTCAGGATGATTACTGTTAATGTTATTGCTTTTTGAATTGTGAAATTCATGCTCAGTTTTGGTATGAAGGAATTTCATCCAGATACTCTCTCTCAGTGTTATTTATGTACCCATTGGTTTCTTACTTTTTCCCAGTATGTGTGTGTGTGTATGTGTGTCTATATATATATATATATATGTATGTATGTCTTTGTGTCTTCCTTGTGGCAGTTTCTGCCCCTACTATAAATATGAACATGCTTTATTTTTGTTCGAAAACCATAACTTCTTTTGGAAGCACAGTAACGTATNTGCCCCTACTATAAATATGAACATGCTTTATTTTTGTTCGAAAACCATAACTTCTTTTGGAAGCACAGTAACGTATGTATTGTTAATATGTATTTTTTTTAAAATGTGAAAGTCTTACACCATTTATTTCTTTTCCAGCTCCTGGGCCACCTTCAAATGTTTCTTTCCCAGATGTCTCCCTATCCATGGCCAGGATAATCTGGGATGTCCCAGAGGAGCCTAATGGCGAGATACTGGCCTACAGGGTGACATACCACCTGCAAGGCAGCAGCAACCTGAACTTCACGAGGGAGTTCCCGCCGTCGGACAGGACTTACAGGTGACTGTCAGTAGAATGAAACATTGCAAGTAGGACGTGATGTTTCTAAGATACCTGAAATAGTGCCCGTCTCCAAATAACAACATTTTTTTAGGGAATCATGAAAAAATTTAATTGAAAAGGTTTTTCCAATAACGACCCTTCAAAATAACAATCCTTTTCCTGGGAACCAAGAAAGGTCTTAGAATCGAGAGTTTACTATATTCTGTTAGACATTTTTATTAGGTATTTTGATCCAACAAGCTTTTTCAGGATATCAGCAAAATTAGAAGCATGTGCTTTGGCAAAAGAACACTTTGCCAGAACGATACCTGCATTTCTACTTGGCACAGTTGTCAAGTATAGAACACCACTGTTGTTTGTCTTTGTGTCTTTCTGTGTAAAGAAGGGATGATATCACATCCGTCTGTAGTGATAGGAGTTTTCTGCACACTGAGTACCAAAAATTCTGCGATAGGAGAACGGAAGAAATTCTGTGATAAGGGAACATAAATTCCGTGACTGAGAAAACAAGATTCAGCAATTTAGAAAGAAAGTTAATATGCAAGAAAAGAAAGTATCTCACGTGAAATGCAGATATTACTGACCCATATACCAATTTCTTACCAAATTTACACATTATTTTAGATAGCTTACTTTCAGTTCAGTTAAAATAATCTAATACAAGCCAAAAAAAAACTTGTATACAAAGATGCAATACTAGTCGAAAACTGTGATTCAATTATTTATTTTTCAATTGTAACGATAGTGGCAGAAATGTAGTAATTGAAATGTTTTGATTTTCATTGCTGCTATTTTGTGTTATTGATCTACCGATGATGCGGTGACTGAATAAGAATGTCAAATAAATGAACTTATAATATACCCTTCATTTAGTACAGGACTGTCAAGTGCGCTTTTTAATTATTGCTGTTTGCACTGTGCATCATGTAAAAAGAGTATAAAGTTTCCATTTAAAGATGTTAAAACAATGGTAGATTTCTGGGAGCAATTGATATTTGTCTTGCAGATGTTGGTTAACTTGACTTTGTTTTTTGTTATTCATCATGGCGAAAGTGTAATTGTATTATATTNTTATTCATCATGGCGAAAGTGTAATTGTATTATATTTAGATTAACCATGTATTTACATACAAGCTAGGTTACGAAGTGTAATGCAACATTGTGCGGAACTATATTTAAATTTTAGAGAATGACACTATTAATGCAATGTTTATTTTCTGTGGCGTTATATTTTGAATAGGCGGAAAATTCCGAACCAATATGCTAATCACCTTGACTTGAGTTTTNTTATTTTCTGTGGCGTTATATTTTGAATAGGCGGAAAATTCCGAACCAATATGCTAATCACCTTGACTTGAGTTTTTCCTGAACACCGGTGCGTACACCTTTTTATGGAGCTTGGATGTTGAAATATTAAAAAGAAAATTGAGTTTTGCCATATTGATGGATTTATTTTTGTTGACGATGGACGAACAACATGTTTTTCACAGTATTTGAGGGAAATTGTTTTATGCGCAAAATATAGCTATATTTTAAAATGTATGTTAAGCAAGTGCACCATTTTTTAATATGAATATTTTAACCAAGTTCATAAAAATTAACAGTTTTAGATACATAATTTAAAATATTTGTTGGGAGAAATTCATTTCTGTTTCTTTGGTATGCTTGTGAACCAACATCTGGTAGGTCTAAATGTATGATTTTGCAATTATGCGGGACTTATACATTTCTTAGGAAAATTCTGCGATTCTGGAATCGCAGAATACTCGCATCCATATCCATCTGGTATGCAGAAAGGTAAAACACATATTTAAATCACNGCGATTCTGGAATCGCAGAATACTCGCATCCATATCCATCTGGTATGCAGAAAGGTAAAACACATATTTAAATCACAAGTTCCATGTACAACCTGGCATTGGAACAAATGTGCTGGCTTGCTTGTATTTTTGAACAGATATTTAAAATAATGGTGCCTGCATTTACTCATGTCCAAGAAAGCTGTCTTCACTTTAACACAAGTTTCATTTACTTCTAAGTTCACAGCACATGACATAATCTAAACCAACTTTGGAAATACACGACATATTTCCCAAAATGTATCTTAAGAAAATGAGACACACTTTGTCATGTAATGTGCTGAATGGGCTAACAATACCAGGAATATCACAGAACT
This sequence comes from Clitarchus hookeri, assembly GCA_002778355.1. Lineage (NCBI taxonomy): Eukaryota > Metazoa > Arthropoda > Insecta > Phasmatodea > Phasmatidae > Clitarchus > Clitarchus hookeri. The sequence goes on along the minus strand of NQII01001759.1, from coordinate 66,040 downwards.
GGATACCATATTTACGGACACAGTCATTCAGAATCTGTGAACATGTTGTGGCATCAGCTTTTTATAGAAAGCTATATGAAGCTACCCTTAAAACTGGGTCCTCAAAATGGTCAGTGTAAATTTACAACAGCACGACAAACACACATCGCCCTTTGCTGCCTACGGTTTCATCACAGATTATGAATATTTTTCTGTTTTTGACTAAATCCTTTAGAGATTTTTCACTCTGTTTTGCAGGTTTTGGTACATACGTTTCCTGCAAATGTTTTTACATACTGTAATTCACCTGCACCTTCAATAAATTGGCGCGTCAATGCTCTTATATTTGGGTCTTCTAATTTTTATAATGGTATGTTAGCCTTTGCAAAGTCTTTTAGTTTTTAGGTACAAGTTTTCCACATTGATTTTCCTTCATTTGGTACTGTTGAAGCTGATAAGCATTGATGTTGCCACTTGATTGTCTGGATTTGAAGAAGAGTTCTTGCAGCATTTTTGTACTCGGTTGTTCTAATGTGTTTTATAAATTTATCCCATTTTTCATATATTAGGCTCCAGGTGATGGTGGCGGGCAGCTTTGGTCGATGAACGGTGCTGGCGAGGCCCAGGTTCATGGGTAGTCNCTTACACCATTTATTTCTTTTCCAGCTCCTGGGCCACCTTCAAATGTTTCTTTCCCAGATGTCTCCCTATCCATGGCCAGGATAATCTGGGATGTCCCAGAGGAGCCTAATGGCGAGATACTGGCCTACAGGGTGACATACCACCTGCAAGGCAGCAGCAACCTGAACTTCACGAGGGAGTTCCCGCCGTCGGACAGGACTTACAGGTGACTGTCAGTAGAATGAAACATTGCAAGTAGGACGTGATGTTTCTAAGATACCTGAAATATTGACCGTCTCCAAATAACAACATTTTTTTAGGGAATCATGAAAAAATTTAATTGAAAAGGTTTTTCCAATAACGACCCTTCAAAATAACAATCCTTTTCCTGGGAACCAAGAACGGTCTTAGAATCGAGAGTTTACTATATTCTGTTAGACATTTTTATTAGGTATTTTGATCCAACAAGCTTTTTCAGGATATCAGCAAAATTAGAAGCATGTGCTTTGGCAAAAGAACACTTTGCCAGAACGATACCTGCATTTCTACTTGGCACAGNTCAGCAAAATTAGAAGCATGTGCTTTGGCAAAAGAACACTTTGCCAGAACGATACCTGCATTTCTACTTGGCACAGTTGTCAAGTATAGAACACCACTGTTGTTGTTTGTCTTCGTGGCTTTCTGTGTAAAGAAGGGATGATATCACATCCGTCTGTAGTGATAGGAGTTTTCTGCACACTGAGTACCAAAAATTCTGCGATAGGAGAACAGAAGAAATTCTGTGATAAGGGAGCGACTGAGAAAACAAGATTCAGCAATTTAGAAAGAAAGTTAATATGCAAGAAAAGAAAGTGTCTCACGTGAAATGCAGATATTACTGACCCATATACCAATTTCTTACCAAATTTATACATTATTTTAGATAGCTTACTTTCAGTTCAGTCAAAATAATCTAATACAACCCAAAAAAAAAGACTTGTACACAAAGACGCAATACTAGTCGAAAACTGTGATTCAATTATTTATTTTTCGATTGTAACGATAGTGGCAGAAATGGAGTAATTGAAATGTTTTGATTTTCATTGCTGCTTATTTGTGTTATTGATCTACCGATGATGCGGTGACTGAATAAGAATGTCAAATAAATGAACTTATAATATACCCTTCATTTAGTACAGGACTGTCAAGTGCGCTTTTTAATTATTGCCGTTTGCACTGTGCATCATGTAAAAAGAGTATGAAGTTTCCATTTAAAGATGTTAAAACAATGGTAGATTTCTGGGAGCAATTGATATTTGTCTTGCAGATGTTGGTTAACTTGACTTTGTTTTTTGTCATTCATCATGGCGAAAGTGTAATTGTATTATATTTAGATTAACCATGTATTTACGTACAAGCTAGGTTACGAAGTGTAATGCAGCATTGTGCGGAACTATATTTCAATTTTAGAGAATGACACTATTAATGCAATGTTTATTTTCTGTGGCGTTATATTTTGAATAGGCGGAAAATTCCGAACCAATATGCTAATCACCTTGACTTGAGTTTTTCCTGAACACCGGTGCGTACACCTTTTTATGGAGCTTGGATGTTGAAATATTAAAAAGAAAATTGAGTTTTGCCATATTGATGGATTTATTTTTGTTGACGATGGACGAACAACATGTTTTTCACAGTATTTGAGGGAAATTGTTTTATGCGCAAAATATAGCTATATTTTAAAATGTATGTTAAGCAAGTGCACCATTTTTTAATATGAATATTTTAACCAAGTTCATAAAAATTAACAGTTTTAGATACATAATTTAAAATATTTGTTGGGAGAAATTCATTTCTGTTTCTTTGGTATGCTTGTGAACCAACATCTGGTAGGTCTAAATGTATGATTTTGCAATTATGCGGGACTTATACATTTCTTAGGAAAATTCTGCGATTCTGGAATCGCAGAATACTCGCATCCATATCCATCTGGTATGCAGAAAGGTAAAACACATATTTAAATCACGAGTTCCATGTACAACCTGGCATTGGAACAAATGTGCTGGCTTGCTTGTATTTTTGAACATATATTAAAAATAATGGTGCTTGCATTTACTCATGTTCAAGAAAGCTGTCTTCACTTTAACACAAGTTTCATTTACTTCTAAGTTCACAGCACATGACATAATCTAAACCAACTTTGGAAATACACAACATATTTCCCAAAATGTATCTTAAGAAATGAGACACACTTTGTCATGTAATGTGCTGAATGGGCTAACAATACCAGGAATATCACAGAACTGGATACCATATTTACGAACACAGTCATTCAGAATCTGTGAACATGTTGTGGCATCAGCTTTTTATAGAAAGCTATCTGAAGCTACCCTTAAAACTGGGTCCTCAAAATGGTCAGTGTAAATTTATAACAGCAGGACAAACACACATCGCCCTTTGCTGTCTATGGTTTCATCACAAATGATGAATATTTTTCTGTTTTTGACTAAATACTTCAGAGAATTTTTACGCTGTTTTGTAGGTTTTGGTACATACTTTTTCCGCAAATGTTTTTATATACTGTAATTCACCTGCACCTTCAATAAATTGGCACATCAACGCTCTTATATTTGGGTCTTCTAATTTTTATAATGGTATGTTAGCCTTTGCAAAGTCTTTTAGTTTTTAGGTACAAGTTTTCCACATTGATTTTCCTTCATTTGATGTTGGCACTTGATTGTCTGGATTTGAAGAAGAGTTCTTGCAGCATTTTTGTACTCGGTTGTTCTAATGTGTTTTATAACATTATCCCATTTTTCATATGTTAGGCTCCAGGTGATGGTGGCGGGCAGCTTTGGTCGATGAACGGTGCTGGCGAGGCCCAGGTTCATGGGTAGTCNGTTAGGCTCCAGGTGATGGTGGCGGGCAGCTTTGGTCGATGAACGGTGCTGGCGAGGCCCAGGTTCATGGGTAGTCCGAGCCGGAGTTGGACGAAGACTAGATGAGGTGTCTCCGCCGGTCTTCTGGGGTGGCTCGAATAAATGGCTAGGGGGGACTGAGGGGTGAGGCCCTTGCAGTTGGAGTGAAGCTTGTGCCTGTTCCCGAACGGAGGAAAGGCTGAAGGTTGACTTGGATGAGTTATTGGTTGGCTGTAGAAGCCGTAGATGCTTTTTTATCGGCCTACTTATTCTCTCCTCATTAGGTGAATGGCATGGGGTAGGTGCTACGGGTCAGCACAGCAAGCAAGGGGCAGGTTACAATTCCGTAGCTATAGTACTGAAATGCAATAACGTTATGCCGCGTCAGTCCTAGCGCTCCAACCAGCGAACCTGACGTGGTGGATGAAGCGGGTTAGCTGACTTGGGGTGGCACTAAAGCTTCGTCGTGAGCCGCTCAGATGCTATCGGGTTACATCTCGTCACGTCTGGCACTCAAACCAGCGAGTTTCACGCGGTGGGTGGAGTGGGTTAGCTGACTCGTGTGGTCCAGTTGCTTCCTCGTGGAGTGTACCTAGTGGGGGCTCTACCGTACGTGTGTGCCAAGTGCCTTTGTACTCTGGGCCCACAGTATGGGTGGTTGGTGAATCGTGTGGTGTTTTGCAACGTACGTACTGCCCAGTTAAGGGAGCCTACAGTCCTACTCTATTGTCGGAAAAAATTTGGCAAGATGTGGTCACCTGCTTTTTCCTTGGTGGATGGCATCTACTGTGGGGGTTGAGAGGTAAAAACCAGTCTTGGAATCAGAATACAGTGCTTAGACTTGAACACATTTATTGTGAGGATAATAAGCATAGTGGCCCGTACTAACTCCTAGACTTTCGTGATTACCAAGCAACCGCTAGAAGTTTGACGCCTTATCAACTCTCAACATGGTGACAATGAAAGTGAACAGGCCCCAGTATCTCCCTAGAGACCCGGGAAACGGGATCTCCTTAACAAGGTTTATTACCTTATTACTATTACAAATTCAACCCCGCTCTGGAGGCATATTATTTGACTTTTTAATTATAATTGGCCTAGGAAAACTCNATTACTATTACAAATTCAACCCCGCTCTGGAGGCATATTATTTGACTTTTTAATTATAATTGGCCTAGGAAAACTCCTACTCTTAAAACATTTATGCATACTTGAATATTAAATGCTTTTCTGATAAGCCCAATTTTACAGAACACAAAATAACTGAAATACACGTTACTGAACAGTGGGTAAAATACAAACGATGTGAGACACATATGTGGAAGATGTAACAGGTTATATTGTTACATGTATACACCGACATTTTTTTTCCTTCACTCAATATTTTCTTCGTACCGACTCACTTTGGGAGAATTGAATAAAAATGCTCTGCTTTTTGTTGGGAGTTCACCCTGCACTGGCGAACAAAATAACTAAGCTAGTTTANAGAATTGAATAAAAATGCTCTGCTTTTTGTTGGGAGTTCACCCTGCACTGGCGAACAAAATAACTAAGCTAGTTTACATTATGCACCAATAATAATAAACTAACTTACGGGCTTATCCTATGCACTGCACCGAGGTAGAGTGTCTTGGATGCAGACGGGGATTTCTCTTAGCTGGTGATAGAGGCAAACGAGCCCCTAAGCACAGTGTCTGTGCTCTCGGTGGGGTTTGGGAGGGGTTGCCCCTAAGCACAGAGTCTTTGAGGCCATCTGCAGGAGGGGGAGGGANTGTGCTCTCGGTGGGGTTTGGGAGGGGTTGCCCCTAAGCACAGAGTCTTTGAGGCCATCTGCAGGAGGGGGAGGGATGTCAAGATGTCTCCTTATACCTCCCTCTCTGCTGCTGTAAATCGCCATGGCAATTACGTCAAGGCATTTGGCGACGCTGTGATGGCATGTACCTCGGCACGTTGTTCACTGTGGTGGCCGTCTGCTGGGTGGAGACGGCCGGGCTAAACACCTCTGCATCTGGATTTAGTTGGGCTACAGGAGGCATGCCGGTAGCCACAGCTGGTGGCGGAGTGCTGGAACGCACAGCGATGGTTCTGCTGTTGCCGGTTGGGGTNGATTGGCGGTAGGTATGGTGTGGGCGGCGCCCCCTGGCGCTTGTGCTGCTGGTGTGTTCTGCTCGCTACCGCTGGACTGTGTTGCTCTCTTACTGGGTTATTCTCCTGTTGTGTTGCGTAAGTGCTGTCAGCTGTTCTACTGGCTGGCTCGCGTGTGCGTCTGGCATGTCTTTAGGTGGGTTATATCTTTTCACGTGCGTGACATGCACCTTTCTGATATTACAACATACATCCTCAAGCCACAGGTTGGTTCCACGCAGCTCATCAATGATGTGTGGGCGTTCCCACTTTGGATAGAATCTGACGTCAAACTTTGCTGCCTTTTTTTTCAGAGGGTGGCTGCGTAACAACACGGTGTCATTGCCTGCTTGCAGGTTGGACGGTTCCTGGCTATCCTTCATGCCGTATTTTTGGGTGACATACTGCTGCTGCGCCTTGCTGTCTTTTTCTACCTTTTTTAGGCAGTTTATGCGTATTTGTTCTGCTCCTGGCATTTCTGCGGGTTCTGCATTCCATTCCCAACCTTTGGGGCATGGTAGGATGTGTCCAAGGAGCAGTTTGCTAGGAGAGGCGCCTGCTGTCACATTCTGCAGTTTTCTTAGTGTGAATAAAATGTTCGGGATGTAGTGATCCCAGTTCTGGTGATCTTCCCGCATTCTTAGGTGATCTTCTCTGTTAGTGATGTTACGTTATGTTCAGAGGATAAAAACAATAGGAAGAAAAGAGATTTATAATTTAGTGGATGCAGTGGGTCTCCTGGAGGTGCAGGGATGACCGTAAAGGTGGTTTAATATTACGTAGCAGCTTGGGGGAGGATAGGTTCTTGCATCGTCAGTCCAGGAAGGAATCTACTATTCCTGGGGCTGGTGCCTTGAGATAAACCTCTGTCGAAGTCTTATCGGTTGATTGACGCAGGAGTGGGTGCTTCACGAAGGACGGTGCTCGGGCCTATAGCGACGTGGGAAGAGGCCCCCCTGATTCCCCTTGGTGAGAAGTTGAGTGAACTGTGTCACCAGCTACATATCTCAACTGCCCCTCTGTGTTCACAGCGTTCCCCACGTAAGGACCCTACAGCACTCAGTAAGCAGGGTGACCAGCTTGTGTCCTGAGAGTCGCAATGTCTTAATGTGTTTGTTCTCCTCAAGCCTCAGGAGCCTCAGAAAAAGATTCTCCGTCCCCTTGCCAAAGTGGCGCTACAAGAGCAGCGATACCAGCTAACAACTAGACACCAAACATTGACAAGAGGTGAAAGGGCCCTTCAGTGGGGTTTTGGTTTGAAACTGGATCGCCACAATGGAGCATGCACCGAGAAAGATAAGTGCATATGCACACAGATTTCAAATAGTGTAAGGGAGGTGAAAGTGAAAGAGAATGATCGTACCAAACAGAGGTTAACTGGTAGATATATGTTTTATTCCGTCAGCAGGAATTTACAAGACATATATCTCCGACCTGTGCCTGCTAACGTCTGATGGACGAGGGACCAAGTTTGCCAAGCTGTTTGCTGCAGGGTGGCCGAGATATCGATTGAAGTTAGGGCGAGAGCGACCTCGGTACCACTATGCCCAGCGCGGCCGTGACACTTAGCCACCACTCGAAGCAAAGAGAAAGCTTTGTGACAAGAGAATCTGTCTAATGTTTTGAGAAACACAAGTTCTGACAATAGTAACGTTATGCGCCAAATATAACAGCTACTGCTGAAGGCAAGTAGTACAGCAAATGTGGCGAGAGTTGCAGAAGATGCTCCAGTCAGAAATGCTTGCAAACTGCCCGGTTTGGAGGGTGTGCATAGGAATGAATACCCTCGAGAGACGTGTTGAGCAAGGTGTGGCCGGGGCAAGCCGCATGGAGGGGGAAACCTCCTCTGATGCACGGCGAGAGTGCACGTTCGGTGTCTGCTTGCTAGGACTTGGTAAGCGAGGGGGTGGGTCCACCCACTTTGACTAGAGTGCAGCATCGTATGGATTGCTGGCCTCTCAGGCGGCAAGGGGTTGACTCGCTTGTGAATAGGAACGGTGCAGAGGCGAAATGAGCGACTGCATTTGGTGCTACGTTGCACCGGGGGAGCACCATAGGCTGAGGCTTGGATATGTATCCGACATCGCTTGTGCGCATCAGGTTACACTGCTGCTTGAAAATGCATTGTGAACAGTTTGTCAGCGTCTGGCTGCCATAGTCAGGAGAACGGTAACAGTGTTGGTAACCAGTGCGGAAGTAGTTTTAATAGCATCGTAAGATAATTAAAACTTTCCATTAATTATAAAATAAAAGTAAAAATGGTAGCTAAATATGTAAAATTTATTTCCAATAATTCTTACAGATATGTATGATCGTAAATATATTTCCAGCAGTGGAAACAGCTTTAGGTAAACAGTAGATGTGAGCTATTTCCTTAAAAATGATGGTTGCCATGTATGTTTTGAATCCAGTCTAGTTTCTAAACAAATAAAACTTAACGTGAAATCATTAATTTGTATGGCCAAATTATCGACACGTAGTCTGTATTATTTCGGAAATTAGTGTTGAAATGTTGACTTTGTTGGGCAACTAGATGTTGAAATCATTATCAACGTTGCAAATGTTGCACTTATATGCAATTCTATTTTTTATGGTTGTGGTAACTAACAAAATCACATGAATGGGAATGGAACATATATTTTCTCTCTTCAGTGAAATTACTGCAGCAAGTAGGATAAAGTCTGTGAAATGTAAGCTAAGATTAATTGTGATACATTCTAAATTAAAAAATTTTCTGCAATGATTTTCTTTTGGAAGAAGTGCAGCTTTTTCTAAGTTTGGGGTATTTTTTTAATCCTAATCTTATCCAGAGTCTCAGGATCCTGTCCACCCCTGATAAATACATGGACATACATGTAAATTGTTGTTGTTGTTGTTGTTGTTGCTGTTGCTATTCCAGGGGTCTTAGAAACAAAATTTTACTGTAACAGTTTTCCTCACTCAACAATACAAATACAAATTAACTCTAGAATCAAATCAGACTCGCGGAGGTAAAAAAATTTAATGATTTTGATTTCTTTATTCTAGCCAGCATTTGTAGAATCAAAGAATCAACACTCAAATTGCCGCATCACTAATACTGTTATATGTAGGAATGTTATAACAGGATTCTACTGTTTCGCTTGTGAATGGGTTTGGCTTTCCCATTTTATTATTACTGTTTCACAGGCTGCACAAAATCTTCCATAATTGCAATAAAAATAGGAAGTCTCGAGCCTCAAACTGTAGTAATGGGAAATACAAAACTTGTGAGTTTATCTCGCATGCCTTTGCTGCCTCCACCATGATGTGTTGCAAATGGAATTTGCACTATGAGGTGTAACTATTTTCTAATTATTGTAATACAAGTTTCATTTAACCATGTTTGAAGTATGTGAGGTGTGTGTGTTGTGTGGACAGGGTGACGGAACTGCAGGCGGAGCAGTACTACATGTTTTCGGTGACGGCACAGACTCGGACTGGCTGGGGTAAGACGGCCCATGCTCTGGTGTTTACGACCAGTAACAGGGAGTGGCCTCAGCCGCCATCCGCCCCGCAGATCAGCCGCAGCCAGGTGCAAAGTGAGCAGATCACTTTTTCCTGGACGCCTGGTCGCGATGGCTTTGCTCCGCTCAGGTAGATGTCCTAATCTTCTCTCCTTTGACACTTCACTCTACAGGCTTCATACCTGTTTGCTCATCTCCTTCACATTACACTCTCTTGTCTCCCGCCTCAGTGACTGTAACTATTGGGTAGCTCATTACCATCACCATGCATGATTAGCTAAGGTTTTCATTTTGTTGTTTTGCTATTATGTAGTTTAATGAATGTGTTAATAGTTTTGATTGTATAGTTGAAGTTTATAAGTATAATTGTGCAAGTATTTTAAAACTCTTATATCTTGGCTTTTTTCATGGCTGATTTCTGTGTTCCATGTTTTACTAAGTGGAAAAGGTACAGAAATCTTGTTTTTTTATCAATTCATTAATAAAAGCATGTTCATCAGTTAAGCTGGTTGACTGGTAATTTTTGTTTCTCTTAGGATATTTTCCCATCTCCTCCAGTTATTTTATTCACTGTATATCACTGTCTTACAGGATAGAATAAACAATTTCATTAGTCATGTGCGAATATTCATTTACCATTGCAAATCAAAGTGGGAGACGAATAGTAACTATTCATGCTAATTCAAACTGAATGTGAATATTTGTTTTTATGGTTCATACGGTCCACAAAGTTTGAGAAGACAATGGAAAAGTACTGCTACTATATACTGACATGTGATGGCCTTGGGGGCAGGAATGCATCGGTGTCTACTAGGTCTTTAGTTTGTGTTAGGTCAGGCACACAGGCTCAGTGCTGCAGATTTTACTGAGGCAATCAAGGTCAAGCGCCAGATACTGCAGACTCTGCAGTATCTGGCGCTTGACCTTGATTGTACCCTTGAACAGAGTCGGATGGGTAGACCGCCGACTTGGCACAAAGTCTAGCTGGGCCAGGTTGGGCTCGCGTGTGCGTGATGTTGGCGGAGCCGCTGGCTTACCTCTCACTGCCGTGTGTCGGACGCTCGTCTGCGTAGGTCCTGGATGGTGTCTCCCAACCCGACAGGCTGATGGTGACGGTGTCTGCTGGTCGACTCTGGTGAGG